>CAHIKZ030005454.1:1407500-1740000 GCA_903632075.3 Acanthosepion pharaonis | reverse complement strand
TCTTATTTTTATATTAATCTCAGTTATGACATTTTTCCATAAATGAAATATCAAAATTAATAAAATGAATGGAAACACAGATAATACAGTAAAATGTAAATGTACATAAAATTATAGTATTTTATGTACACTTCTGATAAAATTTCATAAGAAAGGTACCTAAATTTAAATAAGAAAAAGGTATCTAATTAGATACCTTTTTCTTATGAAATTTAATCTCACTATTAACAGTCTTATTTTTTAATTTCTTTATATTTTCCATAAAGCATCGTAAACATAAAAATGAAAGCTAAGTACAAAAAAAAAAAAAAAAAAAAAAAATTAGAGCGCTGAAAGTTTTCCTTAAAAGTAACAAGGTAAATAATTTGTTCACTTAAATAATTTCACTTCCTTCCATCCGTAGAAAGAATAATCCTCCCGTTAAGTTATCTAAACGTCATGAATGTGCCTTTAAATCAATCGACGCAAAAAGGTTATGACCTGCTTTGTTTTATTTTCAAATTACATTTTTTTCAGCAGAAGCTAAGTTAAGATTGGTTCAAAATATTTTAAATAAACAGTATAATATCTGTTTTTATTAAAATCAGTTTTGAAAAATGATAATTGACTTTTAAAAGAATATCAAAGTAAGATTTTAATCTTTTTTATCAAATCGAAAAAAATTGATTGAAAATTTAAAATGATTGTCTTTTTTTTTGACCAAAAAAAAAAAATATTTTTAATGAAAATTTCAGACGTGCTAGGAACGATTAAAAAATGTAAAAAATACCCCAAAATACTTTGATCTTTCCTCTTTAATAATATGAACATTAGACGATAAAATTTTGTTTTCGTCAAGTTCAATATCTTTTTCATGATGCCATGCTCTTTTGTTTACATTTTCGTGGGTGAGTTCTCCCTTTCATTCTCACGATGTGTCTTAATTGTGTTTTCAAATTGATTTTATTAAAAAACAACTGTATTTTTCCCCATTTTCGGTCCCGTTAGAACCACTACAAGGTAATTTTATGTAGTCCTGTGAAGTTTTGTTGAAATCGGCTAAAAAAATGTAGGAAATTCGATCCAACATATAAACGTTATAGACACACACACACAACCTGCGTTTTATAATAAGTAAGATATATAATATATATATATTAAAATTTTTATCCCACAATATCTAAAATGAGACTGCTTGAGGCTCTGGACTTTGCTAAGGGCTTTGTAAATATAAACACCTAAACAAATATAGTTTTACATTTACCATAAGTAAATATTAGTCCACAATGGAGAAGCTTGAATTTAAAAAAATGGTGGGGGGCAACTTCAATGTACCACAAGGTTTGTTTGATAGGCCTATTAATTCAGAAATCTAAGAACTATATATTTTACATAAGAAATCAACAAAATAGTACACAGAGAGAGGCCTGTATAAGGATGATGGGCGGATAAGTGTGCCAGACAACAGAAGAGTAAATGACAATATGAGAAAGATTCTCTTCAAAAGCCTCGACTGAAATACAAGTTGATATGAATAAGAAAATTGTTCAATATTTGGATATAGAATTAAATCTACAAACTAGCAGTCTCCCTCCCCTCAGACATGAAACCCAACACAAAATTAAAATATGTGAATGCCGTATCCAACCACCTTGCAGGTATAATAAAAGCATATCCCTAAAAGGCAGAGAGTTCAGATTATCTAGATATTCCTCTTGTAAAATAATTTTCCAAGATAAAAAAAGAGTATGAAAAGAATTTACAGGAAGAGAGGCATAAAAGTAAACTGGAATTTGAACCTCAAATAAAACAACACAAATGAAGAATAATTTGAGGAAAAGAAAAAAAAAAAATGATTTGGCTTAGGTCCCCTTTTAACTTAAGAGGTCAAATGTAAAATAGGGAGAACTTTTTTCAAATTACTCCCCCACCCCAAATTCTGAATTACACAAAATCTTTAATAAAAACAGTTAAATTAAGCTACAGCCTCACTCGTAACTTAGAAAACAAAATAAAAAGATGAAACACCAGAAATTTCAAAACTAACTTGCAGCAAGATAATATTAACAGTGAAACATGTAATATGTAACAGTAGAAATAAAAGTAAATGTTCACTAGATGGAGATTGCAAAACTGTAAGAGTAATTTATAAAGCAAAAGTAATATATATAAATGGCCAGACCAAAATATATGCAGAATGTACTGAAGTCATCATTCAAGTTAGAAAGACTTAGGAACTCGACAAGCCAACCATATGTGGAAATCAAAAGAAAAAAAAAAAAAATCTGACTATAAGCTGGAAAATATAAAAAGCCAAACCTGACAACAACCAGTGATATCTGCGATTTTTGCCAGGAAGAAAAGTTTAACATTTCCAGACTCCCAAAAGAAAAAAAAATAATGACACGATGCATACACAAATTTCTTTTGAGTTTGTATGAACCAGGATAAGTTTCATACATTTAATATACCCCCCCACTGGATACAATTTAAGTACCCTTGCTTTTCTCAACTTCTATTACACTTCACATTGTGCATTTATTTATTTTTAAATAAAACATTAGGAAATTATTTAGCTTGGATTGCCTGAAGATAATGAAACGTTGAAACCAAGCATGATTGGCTGATTTAAATATAATAATAATATTAGTAATAAAGAAGTTAACGGTCAGAGTTGAATTAAACAAGGAAAGAGTAGTATTAACAAAGTGCTTAATACACATATAAAAATTTAACACATAGCGCTTTTAAGTATAGAAAATCAGTCGATTCCACTTACCTTGATTTAAGCCTTTTGCTATCTTCAAGCGATTTCAGTTAATTGATTTCCTAATGCCTTATTTTTAAAAATAATAAATAAATGAATAAGTGCACGACAAGTGTGGTAGAAGGTGAGGAGGAGGGGGTAATCATGTGTAGTGGAATTGTACACGGTCGGGGATTAAATGAAATATACATGTTCTTTTTTTTGGTCTGGGAATGTTACTATTAGGTTGGTGCAAAAATAATGACGTAATAATGTCGTTTTTGACCTTAAAAATACGTCAAAAAACGACATTATTACGTCATTATTTTTGCACCAACCTAATATAACTAATTTTTCTTGTTGAGATAGGTTGAGCAAGCGTGTGCGTGCACACACACTAATATATTTTCTTGTTCCAAGTTTATTTTAATCTTGCAAAATTTATGTCTATCAGAAATAAAATAATCATATGTATACACGCACACATTACATAGTAATAATTCATTTCATTTTAAAGCAACAATACTTAAATAGACGGGTCCCCTCAAAAGGGAAAGAAAACAACATGTCAAAAAGTCAGGGATCAGTTTGACATTGTATTTATATTGTAAACAGGACCCCATCTAAAATAGAAAGTTAATGTTTTTTGAATCTGGGAAATTGCCTGAGTAGAGGAAGTTCTGAATTCTAGGCAACAAAAATATTTTTATTTATAAAAAAATTATTAATTAATATTCGTCGGAAAGTAAAGGATCGTTTTAACATTTACTCTACATATTGTTTCTGTTTCAATAGTTATTTTCATTTTATGCTGAAAAAGCTTTATATTTTTATACATTAATACAACAATTCCGTTCTTTACACAACATATTCTAAGCTAATGTTTGATTTTTTTGAAAATGTTCCGCTGCAATGTATTGCTGCTAATAATTTTCGTCATCATAATCTATGTTATTTGACAATAAAAATATCTGATTCTAAAGCTTTTTAGCTATTTTAACCTATTTTTTTTTTAAAGATTTTACATTAATATTACTTTTTACAAATAAAAAAAAAAAAAAAAAATTTTGCAAATTCTAAAATATTGCCGCAGTACTCTCATTTGTAAAGGATCCATCAAGGCAATTTTTTTCTGCCCTTATCTTGGGCTAAACTCTCTCTCTCTTTTTATTTATATATATACGCGCACACACTTTAAATAAGATTTATTGTAAGCAAAAGTTATTGTCCTTTTTTACAGAAATGATTGGTAACTGAGAAAATAATAATCTAATGTAAAAGAAAAAAAAATTTTTTTTTTTTTTTAAATTTCAGAATCTGTTGAGAGATCAATTAACTAAAATCGTGCCTTAAATTTTAATTCTGTGGAAATGAGGGAGGGGTTTATCTGATATTTCTTATTTCATGAGAAAAAAAAAAAAAAAAAAAGGCAATATTTATGGATTTGTGGTGGCTGAGATAGTGGGGGTGGGGAGAAATGCTTTTGAAACAAAATTAGAAAATTATACAAATGTTTTTTTTTTTGTGTGTGTGGAATTTTTTTTTCAAAAGCCTTTAATGTTTTACATGCAGATTCAAGTTTTAAAGAAATCCAATTTTTAATTCTCGTAGATTATCTGAAAAAATGAAATGCCAAGACAAACATATTTGAGACATTTATTACAATTGCAATGAAAAGAGTGAAAATAAGTTTCGATGAATGTGACTAAGTGACTACTTGATTGGGGAGGGGAACATTTTGGTCATTTTTTGGCATTCTCTTTTGTTTCGCTGGCTTCCTTTTCACTGTTGCCCATTTTGCCTTTGCCTCCAACTTCTTCTTCTTCTTCATCATCTTCTCCTCTTCCTTCCTCCTCTTCTTTCTCACAAGTGCTGTTGGCAGTCGTTGTGCTAGATGGAGTAGAAGCAGTGACGGTGCTGGCACTTGTGCAAGTCACAGGGCCAGTGGCATTTTCACCTTCTTTAGCTTCTGCTTTTGACTCAGCTTCTGAAAGAGACAAACGATTTTTTTTTCTTTTTTAAATTTTACTAGTAATTCCAGGTGCATACAAAATGTATTTGGGCCTTTGAAGATCCTTGCACTGTCTGCAGGAAGCCGAGAACAGAGACAAAGCAATATTTGCTTTTAAATAATCAATAAGAATACCAATGTACAAGAAAATCTCATCTAAAAAAAAAAAAAAAAAAAAACAAAAACAAAAAAAAAAAAAAAAAAAACTTTATCAAGAAATCAAAGATTTTGAGAGAGAGAGAGAGAGAGAGAGATTGGACAAGTCCAGCCAAATTTGAAACACAGTGCCATATTCATCATTGCGCCAAGAACAAAATCTTACTATCAAGAACTTGCAAGATTAACATACTGACAACCAGCTTGTACACTGCTGATAGCATTTGAATATGCAATTGATTAAAGACACTTTCTGACTTGAAAAGAAATTCTACACTTGAATATTTCTAGGTTTCAAGAGATTGAGTCTCAATAAAAATTAAATGATTTATGTACTTTTGGATCATTTTGAGATAAAGAACTATCAATGTCCTCTGCGGAATCTGAACATTACATTTTTGGTTGTCCAAGTGAGAATGATTAGTCAGCTTGTTATCTGACAACCCCCACATTGCTCTAAATTTGATCCCCCATTCCCAATAGAAGATAACTTGGCTTTTTGAAATATTGCACTTTGGTGGTTTCTATCAATTTACACATGTGCCTGACAGTCAGGAGGCAAAGTGTTTCAATTCAATCATCCCACACTTGCCATCATTATATTATAGTCATCATTCATTTGTGGCCGATAGAAAGAATCTAACTTTCATGGCAGACCAAAAAGAGAAAAGCACAAGATGCTAATCCAAACACATATTACACACTTATATGAAATGCTTTATATGAAGTTCAAAATAATGATGAAAATAAACAAAACATTTAAATCTGGGATGTTCAAAAAGAAAGCCTGTGTGCAGTGTAACAGGCACAACTGTTTTGTTAGATTTATTAAAGAAGTGAAAAGGAAAAAAGAAAAGACAGCAATCAACTTTTAACGGGCAATAAATAGTCATAGTAATAGTTGTTATTAATGGTCAGTAAGTAATAGTTGTTAATAAACTAAGAGAAGACACAATTATATATGTATGAGGAAAAAGAAAAGAAAAAGAGGATATATTTTTAAATAGTGGAAAAATTATGACAAGAAGGGAGGACAATCATTATTCAGAAGATTCTGTAACGTTTTATTTTAAAGGACCTTTCTCCTATGTTGTCTTGTCAAATTCATTCTTTCTCTTGATACTGCCAACTGGTTTGGTTGGTTGGCTGTGATTTTCTTCATTCATAATTTAACAGAATTCAATAAGATTGAAACTTAAACAGCAATAACAAAACCTTATACAGAATAAAAAGATATGAAAGCAATACAAAGTGCTTGTTTCAAGCAGTGGGTTTGAATAAGTGGAAAGGAAACTAAAATTTGTTATTTAAAAAGAGAGCAATAAGAAATGAAGTGAGATTTTTTTAATGTGAAATTCCACAGATGATGTTTTTTTGTTGTATATTAAAATATAAATGGTTAGTTTAAGTGTGTGTTTAAAGTATATCTTTTTGTTTTTTTGAGGAGTTTTAAATAAAAAACAAACAAGATGATAATGTATTTTGGCCTTCTTTATTAAAAGGCCACAAGTCATAGCACACAATTTATATCAGGAACTGGTAGACCTATCTCAAATCTTGTCATTCCACTGGGAGTGTAGATTTTTAGTTTTGGTTTTGCAGTTCACTGCTGCTGCTGGCTTAAGAAACTTTTTTTTTTTTTTTTTCATTTGGAATAACAGCTGCTTGTTTAATTGAAGTAAATATGATATTTATTTTATTCCTGCAACAATATTTTGTTTTCATTCAGTGTAAACAAATCTTTTTTTTTTTTTTTTTTAATGTGAAATTCACAAAAAAAAAAAAAAAGGTCTTGTTACATGGAAGTTAAATCAACATTTTTCACTTGAATTCTTTTAATGAAATTTTTATTCATAAAATGAAATCAACTTTATTTTTACATAATCTGTATTTCTGTTTCTAACAAATGAAAAAAAAATAAAAAATAAAAAAAATTCATTTTTACGTTTGTTATACCGAAATGTAAAATTTTAATTTTACTTGATTTAAAGAAATAATTTAACCCTATTTTTTCTAGTCTTTCTTATTAGAAATGTTACAAATTCTATCTCAAGAAAGTTAATTTTCATATTGTTTTGTTATTTTTAATTTTTAACAGACTTTTCTTCCAAAGACTCATTCTCTTCAATGTTTACGCTGCAAAATTTATTAAAAAATATTTTAATATTTTTGTCTGTGATATTGTTATTCATAATGAATATATTGGTAAAATTTAAATTTTTGAGCAATTTGTTTTCCTTTACAAAAAAAATAAAAAATAAAATAGGAACAAATGTGATATTTTATTCTACAAAATTAATGAAAAATCAAGAATGTTATGTAAAAATCTCATAAATATCATTCAATAAATTTTATCTGATTTTCTTAGATATTGCAAACAAGGCATACAAAATGTTAACCAAACTTGCTGCTAAACCATCGTCAATTTCTTTCTACTTCTATAAATCATGAAAATGCATATTTATGACAAAATAAATCAGCACGAGTTACTTTATTTCTAAACAATAAAATAAAAAAGTTACTTTCATATTTTCATTTTCTTCATGTCATATTTTTGTTTCTGAATTCAAAGTTCCAACATTGTTTTTGCTTCATTAAAACCGCCTTAACATGGATAATTAATTCAAAGATAAAAATGCATATAACACTTTGTACACTCTTGTTAACAAGGTGTAAAGCTTTGCCAAATTATATATTAATTGTAATAAGATCATAGTATATAAAAAAAAAAAAAAAGAAGTATCAAGATAAAGAGGATTAATTTTCAAAGCAAATTTAATTCTGCTCTTAATCTGTACTTTTTAATTTCTTATGCAGACTACAGTAGCAAAGTACTACAAAAAAAAAAAAAACTTCACCTCTGACAAGATATTAGATCAAATTCTAGTTCTGGGTGTGAGTTGCACTGTGAATTGGCCTTTAAGAAAGAATAATGTCATGCTCTCTTTTCAAACTGTCAACAGAAATCTGCTGAACACTGAACGTCAGAGGCAAAAAGAGAGAAAATCCATTTGAGGGAAATTAAAACAACACCTCACATTTGGATATTGAGAATTGGTTTAAAAAAACTGAATAGAATTTTCTTTTAAAGAAAAAGATCCCCACCTTTAACTTCAACAAGGTGCTGTCGTCATCGAGATATAAAAAGAAAGTCTGCAAAAGACCGATATGCTTATGGGGAAAAAAGTTTTTGATTTTAAAAAGGAAAGACGTTCTTCAAAAGTTGGTGGAAATAAAAAAAAAAAAAAAAAAAAAAGGTTTTCTTTGTTTACATCAAACTCAAATTTATTTTAAATATTTAAAATTCATCTGTTATTTTTTTTTATCTTAAAAAGCAATAATTTTGATAAAACTTTGAATTTATATTTTTTAAATTTAGATCATAAAAACCACATTTTGTTTTTGCCTATTCATTAATTTGGAATTGGAGAAGCTAAAGTCAATAGAATTTTATTTCATCTCAAAGAAAATGGATTCTTGTCTCCATGTATATTATTAAGCTTAAATAGTTTTCTTCAGAATAAAATCTGGAACAAATCTGAAGTTTACATATTCAATATCATTACTTATTTCTAAATAATAAAAATATTTTGGGGCAAAATGTTGCATAATTTGCCTTTGTTTTTATTTTTTTAGGTTTTCTTTATCTATTGTTTGAAAAAAAAAAAAAAAAAAAAAAAAAAAAAAACCCTCTTTATAACAGAATAAAATGACACAAACCCTATTTTTTTTTTTTTAAAAAAAAAAAAAAGTAAATGAATTTAAATCAATAAAATTTGTTTTCTCCCATTAAAGTCGCTCCCAAGTGACATTGAAAGTGAAACCAACAGTCTTCTGGCAAGCACAAAAACTGCAACCTTAGTTTCAACAAAGCATTTTCTGCAACACTTCTGTTGATTGTAAATCAAGGCAAGAATCCAAGTCCAAATAAACAAAACCCCTATGACTCTGTTCAAGTGAAACAAAAACAAGTATCATTAAAAGAAAGTTTAAATACAAAGAAAACATGTTAGATTTTCTTTCACTTCCACTGCTTTCAACAGCAATGGCAAGAGATGAGGGTTAACCTGTCTGGATGCGGCAACATGACATTATGTCAGTTAGAAACAAATCCTGTGTGAAGGGGAAAAAAAGAAAAAAAAAAGAAAAGAAAAGAAAAAGTGTTCATGTGACACTGGTGACAGTTTGTATTTCATGTTTTTGCATCAAGACAGACAAAGGAATATTGAATTCAAGAGGAACTGTGTGGTGCAGATCCGACTTTGGCAAAAGGCCCTACTTGAACATTAATACTTACTGTAAAGGACTTCTTAAGCATATCCACCTACAAGTGCAAAAGCTATCTTTAGAGAGAAATGAGGCTAACAACAAAATTTTCTCTAAGACAAAATCAGCAGAATAAAATTTGCGATTTTTAAACAAGGTTATCATTTGTTTTTCCCCAAATGTACATTATTTAACAATTATAATCTTTACATTTTTTGACGTTTCTCAGTCTGAAACAAATATCAATTAATAAAGTTTACAAGTACATATAATATGAAAGGAAATCTAGTAAAAAATGATAAAGCCTCAATATAAGAATTTGGACACTGCTACACATAAACAAACAATATGGAGTAAAATTATAATCCAAAATTTGAATGACATCATGTATAGATTAGCTTTTGTAGCTTAATTAGTGAGAGCAGAGTTGCTCCCAAGGAAAGGATGCAAGTTCAAACTTGACTTTATTTCTGATTTATGCAGCTTAATATTTCTAACATCTAAAAACAAACTGATGCTGTGAGGAAAGGGGAGAAAAAAAAAAAAAAAAAAAAACAGTCTAAAAGGAATCCTTCCTAATGACAAAGTTTCAGTCAAGAAATTTGTAAAGCGCATGACAAGTGTGAGGAATTGTTTGAAAAAGGACAAAAACAAATGTCCTTTTGATTTTGTCTGTTTTTTCTTCAGCTTGATATTGAGGAAGGATAAAAGAAATGTGTCCACTGAAACTTCAGCAATTCATCTATGTTGTTAAATTACAATTTTGAAAAAGAAGATTAAAAAGGAAACATCATTTAAAAAGTTTACTGAGCAATACATGTAATTAGGGACCTCCATTAAATTTTCAATACTTAAGGTTTAAAATGAATTTTTAAAAATGAAAAAGCATTCTTTTTAGCTTTAATTGAAAATTAAATGATTAAATTTACTATTTCCAGTAAGCAAAATACTCTGGTGTATTTCAAATAGAAATTGATTGGAATCTCAACTTTTTGCTCGCTTTTACTTTAAAGTTAAATTAATCTGATTTGAAGCAAATATTACTTATAGCATAAAACATAGTACACAAGCATTTCTTAACCATGGGTCTTGTTTTTCTGACATGTTGACAGATGAGTATGGTTGAACAGAATTCAAATAAATTTATGAAATCTAAGTGAATGCTTTTTTTTTTCTTTTTGGTTTTGAACTACCTAGTAATTTTTACAAATTAACATAATATTTTCAGCAATTACCTAATATTTTACTGACTTTTAATTACTATAGTGTTATAGCCTTACATTTGAAAATACTTTCTGAAAAAATAATAAAATTTAAAATACTATAAAATTTTCTTAAATTAATTTAAAAATTTAATAATTGAGATATTAATTAAATACCATGATAGGGGTAATACTTTATGAAATGTTACGGCATTTTATTTATTATTAATTTATATTTTTTAATATATTACTTATTTTTCATTTTCTTTATTATTAATTGTTATCATGTTGGTTATGAAATGTCAAAGTTACTTTATTAAATTTTTATAATACTTTAAATTTCATTATTAATTGTTTACACATTTATTATTTTAATCCAATACCCGAAACAATATATAAAAAAATTTATCAGTAAAGAGAGGACAACTCTTAAAACACGATCTTTTAATAATAATGTCATGTATTGACTATCATACTTACAAAAATGGGAATGTTTATACACTTAAAAAAAAAAAAAATTTTTTTTTTTAAAATCTTGGTAAAAAAATACTTTTACCAGGTTTTTCAATTTTTGACTCATAAATATAATTTCCATTTAATAACAATATCACATAACTGAATTGAAGTAATGCTAAATTTTAAATGTTTTAAATTATTAAAATTAAGAATTTAAAAAAAGAAAACAATTCTTGTAAAAAATTCATTATTCATCAAAAAATTGTTTTTTTCTTAAGACAATGTCCTTAATAAAACTTATAAAAGCAATTAAGCTTTTCTAATAAGACTGTCATAGTTTTATTGCATTTTTTATTTTGTGATTTGGAGCAGATTTTTGGGAAATGAGTAGTAGTTTGAAAAGAAAAAAGAAATAAAGAAATGGATGACATTCATTCTTCAAGGAGTCCTGCTTTTAACTAATAAAAAAATTGAGATTGAAATTTAATTTCTCAAAATTTCATTTCGAATAAGTCCTGACAGTTTCATTAAAATACAACAATTATTTGATTTTTGCAAGAATTCTCCTTCTCCAACTTCTACCACCCAATGCTCATTTGTCACTCCTTTGTCTTCAAAAGTACTTTCTACACCAGTGAAAATATCCAAAAAGACCCCATCAACAAAATCAACATTGTTAAAGGGGTTATTGACAATCTGAAAGTACTCACCCCATGCTTATTTTGATCTTCCAAGGAGGACTTATTTGGAAATCCATTATCAAAGAAAGTGATAGAGTCCCTATTGAATGCCCTTGCAAATGAACTCTTATTTCAACAAATGATAAATGCCTGTTTAAAAGGGACTGTGGAAGTTTTAAGCAGGCAGTATAAAAAGTTGTTCACCACAGTAGAGGCTTCTTCCAAGTCACCGTTAACATTGGTGAGGCAGTACACCACCATGCTAGCTGAAAGCATCATCATTGAATTTTGTAAAAAAAAAAAAAAAAAAGCAGCTTGCACCTAATGCTTATGTATCCAGGTTAAGTGATGTTGTCAAAGCCAAGTGGAATCAAGTAAAGAAATTCATTGATGATCTGGATGCTAAGTAATTCCAGAATTACCTAGTTGGCACTGATGTACAGCAGACAGAAGATTGGTCTGAAGAAGATGCAGTACCAATAAGTCAAAGAAGAAATTGGTAAAAGGATCAAGGCTAAGTATTTCAAACTGGAAAAAAGAAGAGTCAGGATTCAGAAAAATCCTAAGAAAACGAAAAGATCTGTCAATTTCTTCTTTGCCCCTTGAGTATACCAGAATGTGCACAAGCCCTGCATGAAATATTCAATGGGAACATAGTTGGCCATACCATCAGACATATTTGGACAATTGAGGGTGGAAACCATGAATATGTCAGCTACATCATTAGTTTTGCAACTTCATTTTATAGGATTTCATCTCAATGATATAGTTGACTACTATCAATTAAACAAATACAAAGATGGTGCTGACTATGTTATGCAGGACTTGTATTTGGAAAATCAGCCCAGTAATGATGATTATGATTGAAAAGGCAATGGAAAATAAATATGGCCTTTTTCAGGGACACAAAATGTTCCTGAAAGTCTTTTCAGTTTCACACAATAGCAATTTATTATATTGTTTAGGCTATTGGACTAAAATAATAAAAGTGTAAACAATTACTTATGTAATAATAACATTTGAAGTACTATAAAAATTTAATAAAATAACTAACATTTCATAACCACCAACAATTAATAGTAAAGAATAAAAATAAAAAATACTAAAAAATATAAATTAATAATAAATAAAATATCATGGTATTTCATTAATATCTCAGTTATTATTTTAAATTAATTTAAGAAAAATTTTATAGTACTTTAAATTTTATTTTTTAGAAAGCATCATTTTTTTAAAGCATCATTATAAAAATTACTAGGTATTTAAAAAAAACATTTACTTAAATTTCATAGATTTATGTAAATTCTGGTGAACCATACTTAGCTGTCAACACCTTAGTCTGTCAATAACATCAAATAGAACATCAGAAAAAATAGGACACGTGGTTAAGAAATGCTTGTATAGTACTTTTTTATGCTATAAGTAATATTTGTTTCATATCAGATTAATTTAATTTGCTAATTTTACTCAAATAACATGTCTCAAATGCATATTTTATTTTTGGAAGATTTTTAAAACCAATAATTAAATTTTGTTTACAAAATGTGAGAAAATGGCCAAATGTAAATCAATTTTGTGAAAGTGATTAAAAAGTTGAGATTCCAATCAATATAATTTCTATTTGAAGTACCAGAGTATTTTGCTGACAAAGATTTAATCATTTAGCTTTCAATTAGAACTAAAATGAAATCTTCAAGAATGCTTTTTCATTTTCAAAAAATTCATTTTAAAACTTTAGGTATTGAAGATTCAGTGGAAGTACCTAAATTACAATATATTTAAACTTCTTTTGTGAGAGATTGAGGGAAGAGAGAGAGAGAGGGAAGAGAGAGAGAGAGGAGAGAGAGAGAGGGAAGAGAGAGAGAGAGAGAGAGAGAGGGAAGAGAGAGAGAGAGGGAAGAGAGAGAGAGAGGGAAGAGAGAGAGAGAGGGAAGAGAGAGAGAGGGAAGAGAGAGAGAGAGGGAGAGAGAGAGAGAGAGAGAGAAAGGAGAGAGAGAAAAAAAGAGAGAGAAAAGAAGAGAGAGAAAAAAAGAAGAGAGAGAAAAAAGAGAGAGAAAAAAGAAGAGAGAGAGAAAAAAGAGAGAGAGAAAAAAAGAAGAGAGAGAGAAAAAAAGAAGAGAGAAAAAAAGAAGAGAGAGAAAAAAAGAAGAGAGAGAAAAAAAGAAGAGAGAGAGAAAAAAAAGAAGAGAGAGAGAAAAAAGGAGAGAAAAAAAGAAATGACAGAGAGTGACTGATTAAAGAAATCTCCAAATGAAGATATAATCTTCTGCAATATAAATGTATTACAATCAAGTTAATTACCTGCAGATGATTCAGCATCTGAAGGTTTGCCTTCCTGGCTGTCGGCAGGTGGCGGAGGTGGAGGTGGAGGAACAGTGGGTGGTGGTGGAGGGGGAACAGGCTGCTGTTCATCACCAGCTTTCTTTTCTGGGGAGTCTGTCTGGTTGTTACCATTGCACTTTGTGTTTTCATTGCTATTTGGGGTGGTGCTGTTCCCATTGGCATCAGTTGGTGGTGGAGGTTGCTGAAGGAGTGGTGCTGTTGCTACTGTAGGACTGCAGCCAGCATCCAAATTGGTTTCAGCACCTGCAGTGGAATCAGTCAGAGTTTCTAGAGTTCCTCCATTTTCAACCATTGCTTCCTGAGAAGGTTCCTGGTTTGGTTTCTCCTGAAAATTTCAAGCACATGATTTTGTCAAGAGAGAAAGGCAAAAAGAAAACTTTACCACTCTTCTTAAAGGAGGTGAAAAAAGCATCAGAAGAAGAAGAATTCTAAAGAGTTCAGTACTTTTTTTTTTTGGTGGAAGTGGGGAAGCACCACCCTCACCCCACCGTCTGTTTCATCAGATGGTTTCATCAGCAAGTCAGTTCTTATCTGAATTTGTCGACAGAACAGGGAAGGCTCCAATCAACTGGTTTCACCATACCTCTGTGTTCTCCAGTTAGGAAGAAAAACAACAAAACAATTTGCTTCTGGAAAGACAACTCGAGGTTCTTTCTTTGTTAAATTTAAAATGGGTGACTAGGTTTCTATCCTGAACTTCATTTGGGGAAAGCAAACTAGAGGGGAATTTTTAAAAGTAGCCCTACATTATTAAAGGAGATAGATATAATTTAATAATGTGTGTGCATGGACACACACATATACACACACCCTGCAGACACTTTTTCATGATTAAATTCTTAAAATCTCAAATTTAAGATTTTTGTTTTGTTTATTACAATCCAGTGAAATGAATGGAAAAAAAAGCTTTTTTTTAATGTAATGTCCTCTTTAACAAGTTAGGAAAGCTTTACATTCATTACATACAACCGGAAATTGAAATTGTTTCAAGACATTGTCAACCAATGTCCACAAACAAACAAAAACACAGGAATATTAAAAATGTCATGACTTAAACATGCATCATTCCTTTGGTTTAGCAGCATATCAACATCTCCGAGTTATTCAATGCCAAAATCTAAATATTTTGTATGGAATTTTTACTTTATTTATTTTTAAGAGATGATATATTTTAGTGATGCAAGTTTTACTAATTAACCGATAGCTGTGTGTGTGTGAGAGAGGGAGATTCATATCTTTCCCAAGGGGGTATCTGCGCATAAGTAAATGTAATGAATCCAACTGAAACTAGAACCCTGCTTTCTGATTAACAATTCCAAGCCATTTTCCATTATACCACCTGCACATCCAACCTTACAGCACTTTGTATTCCCATGTAGTCACCCATTTAGGTATAGACCTGGCTTGACATTGCTTAATTTTGGCGATTGTATGGAAACCAGTGTTTCAATGTAATGTGGCCATAAGCCCTCATTCCTTTGGGAAATTGTCTTGACTTGTTAATTTTATTTTTTGGGTTGTTTGCATGGTGCAGAAAAATGTCGAATGTGTACCTGAAACAATATTAGATATTCCACATTAGGAAATGACTAACACCTCCACCATTATTGGTTGTTAATACCACCACCACTGCCAAAACATTATTGGGAGACATTTTCTTAGGAAATCTATATTTAGTGATGATAAGGCAGCAATAAAAGCAAGTTATAAGCAACAACAATGAAAAATCAGAAAAGTCTTGATGTTTATACACAGAAAATTCAGAAAACATTTTCTAAAGAGAATAAAAGTAAGAGAGAAATAATAGCAGAGTCTTAAATTGAAGATTTAATTTTATCAAAGATCACTCACACAACAGGACAATTTATTGATTGTCAATGATACAAATGAACAATTTTTTGAAGGATAAACTTACCTCCTCATTAATTGTTAAACACAAATTTATAGTTAAACTTTCTAGGGATTTTTTTTTTTTTTTTTAAAGTTTCTTTAAAAAGAAAAAAAAAGCAAGCAAAAAAATAAAAATTTTCAAGTTGTGTTTGTTTGTTAATCGATTCTTCAGAGAAGTAAGAAACATTCTAATATGCCTGTCTCAGTTTTTAATTTAACAAATATACAAGTGAAAAACAGTTTCTTTTTAAGCCTTTTTTGTTCTGTTTAAATTCTTATGACACATAATAAAGGAATAACAATTTGCAAAGATGGAGAAAAAAAAACAGTTTGCATGAATTAACATCCTTGTTGCAAACTGAGAAGAAGAAAATACAAGCATTAAATATGAAAAAGTAAATCCCATTTTTTAAAGTTAAAATATTACAAATCTGGTAAAAGTTTAAAAGACAATCAAGTTCACTTTGAAATGTTTGCAGTATAGTCATTGGTAATTTAAACAGAATTTGAAGCAAAACACATTTTGAATAATTGGTTATCGAGAAAAAAACATATGACATGCAAAATATTTCATACAACTTTTTACTTCTATATAATTAGATCCCAATCATGTGGCTGTGTGTGTATATCAAACATTTGTACTATTGTAAAGACTAAGATTGTGTACTGACAAAATCTATCAAAACATTGGCCAGATATAATATTAAATATTATAATGCTGTAAAAACTTTTGTAGTTTTCATGGTCAAATCTTCCCTGTCACTCATTAACATAAAAAACACCCAAACTAAATACTAAACTTTTTAAATTTATAGTTCACAATTGGTGATTTTCTAAATTTTTTACCAACTGATAGCAACGAAGATTTGAGAGCCAGTTGTTGAAAAAAAATACACAGATGGAAAATAAAATTGTACCATCATCATTATCAATGATGGAACTATTTTGATCTGAATACACTATATGCAGGCCTTGGGGGTAGTAAAGATTCAAATAAAATTTTCAATCAATTCATGATCACCTTGTGACATAGACAATGTACTGGTATTAGTGTTACTATGTCCAAGTTTCAATTGATGACACATGCTGCAATGAAGCTCATTGTAATAATGATGGACAGGTAAGGAATCAACAGGTTGTGGCTCTTCAAGAGGTCGAATCCTCATTTTGAAGAATTGCTGAACATGTTGCATGTGAGGCATCAGTTAATACTTTGATGTTGGCAACAAAGCTATCAATGCTCCAAAACCCATAGCCCAGGTTTTGAAAGGCCATGTAGCACAGACACTTGTCAAGATCAAGGCCTTGTAAGCACAGATTAGAGTAAATGTATCCCCCTCCTCAAGAAGCTCAACAAGAATTGTTGGTTATTGTTTACTTGTGTACATGTATCTCTAGGCAGACACCAACACCCTTAGGCACATCTCCAGTGCTGTTGCAAGAGTCACTTGGGAGGATCAAATCGAGAGCAAATGTCCACCCACATGTGTGATAGAGCTGTATTCACCCATGACACACAGACCCAACCCCTAGTATCATGTTGTAGAAGTGACATAAGTTACAACTATTGCTCAACATTTTGTGCTTGTTGGGCCATGTTGCCCGGAATATTGCTCAGCTGTTCTACTGCTATACCCAAAACAGAAAATTAACGTGCTGTTCTGACAGGCAAAGGCTCACCCATTCATTTTGGAAGCCGTACATATATTGACCTGTATATGTGATTATTTACTGTAATCCTGGGATATTACCAATGGCTTTAATTTTAAGTAAATTGCAACTCATATTCAAAGGGCTGCAATTTTTCCATCAGTTTATATGCCAATGGATCCAAAGTGAATTTTTATTTACTTTTTATGTATGTTTAATCTACATTCAAGCAAATTATGTTCTACAATTATTATTGCCTATCACTACAGAAAACATTAAGTCAATAAGTTTTGCATGTTGGAAAAAAAAAAAAAAAAAAAAAAAAGGAAAGAAAAAGAAGCCATTTGTTGATTAACCACAAATTTGGGAGATGACTTTATGGATAAAAAGCTCAACTAGTGTATGAACTGAAAGTGAAACTTGAACAAAGTGTTTGGTTAAGGTGAGAGAAATCTGTGACAAGGTTAATATGTGCGCACACGCACATGCTATATAATAGCAGAAAGTGTCAGATGCTGCTGCATGCCCAGCCTATTTTACAAGTGAGTCAATCAGTGCAGTTCAAACATTTCACCAAAAAAGATTCCAGATAAGCAAACCAGGAAATTTCTCACACTTCTCACATGGCAGATCGAGATCCCTTTAACCAAGAAGAGTAACCATGCAGAAACTTCACACATTGAGAGAGAGAGAGAGAGAGAGAGAGAGAGAGAGAGAATTAAAGAAAAGGAAAGGAAAGGTTAGTCAAGGAAATCAAAAGATAGTTTTGCTGCTCTGTCCAGAAATAAAATGGATTATTTTCTTTGGCACAAGAAGATAAACTTGCTTTGTTGGAATCTAATTTTGTCACAGCAACAATCATCACTAATGCATGCTGAGCGTGAGACTGAGGATAATGAGAACCATATTAAGAGTTTAACTAAAAGCCCCACCCAACCCCTTGCTGCACCATGCAAACAACCAGAATCTAAAGAGAAAAGCGCACATAGAATTAAACATGCGGATTATTCTGTTCAACATTTTTAAAGAGTCATTTTTATAATTTAATTGATTCCAAAATACAATTATCAAATGATAAAATGTTGTTGATCTCCAAAATGCTGTAAATTTTGGGCATCTCGATATACTGAAATACAGTGCCGACCCATCCATACCTGGACCGTGAAACTTGCTGGCATGTTTGGCTGCTTGCAACCTTAAAGGGTTTTTAAACAAATAAACTTCTTAAATTTTTTGTGGAAACTTTGTTTAATGCTGTTACTTTTCCATTCTAAAACATGTCAAATTTAGAAGACAGAGTTTAATATTGAGAGAGGTTCAGTTAAAGAAAACTTCTCTTCCTTTAGTTTCCTGAATAATTAATTCTGCCTATTGGGAAAGCAATGATTCTATGAGGACTGAAATGATCCCAAAGAAGAAGTGCATTAAAAAAATAAAAATAAAAATAAAACCAAACAAACCAAAAGTAAAAGTAACAGCCATTAGCCACAGTCCTATTCCCCATTAATTTTGCTGGTGCTAAGATGCAGAATTATTTTAACTAGCCATGTCAGTGCCCCGGTTAGAAATTTTAAGTTAGTTTCTTGATTTATAATTAGCAGAATTTGCAATACTTAAAAACTCTAAAAAGATAATTTTATTATAGGTATTTGGAGATAAGATCAAAATGGACTTCATTATGAATTTATCATTTTTCCATCATAATAAAGTACACTCAAATATTTTGCGTTTGTAAACTTTCTACATAAAGTATGCTTATCAAATTATTATAATATAGTTGAATAAAAATATTTCTTCATTACTTTTTCCATCACAAGTAACTGAGGAAATCTACTTTTTGCCAAACAAACATCAACTCGAGCAGGAAATCCATTTAATTATTTTAAATGTTGTCTCTTTAATTTATCAGATTTAGCTTTAATTCTTAGCAGGAAAGAAATCTGATAAAATACACCAATAATTCAGTTTTATCAGCTAAAATTTAAAATTGGTGTATTTTATCAGCTAAAATTTAGAACTGATTTAAGAGGGCAAGAGAATAAAAAAAATCTAGCATGTGTGTGTAGGGGAGGGGGGCATATTTGTTGCATCTTAGTTATTGCAAGTTGAACAAAAAAAAAAAAAAAAAAGTACTAGCCATAAAATAGTGGGAAGAGGAAGATAATAAAATATCAAAGAGAGAAAGAGAACATGCCTATAATCCTAAAGAGCTATTTGAAGGCAGACCATCTACTGCACCCCCCAACCACTGGGAAGGGGGGGGGGGTGGAGTATGAGAAAGAAAAAGTTCTAAGCAAGCCAAACCAAAACTTTATTATTAATCTATTAAATCTATTACCTCATTAACCTTTGTCACCTCTGAAGTATTTTCAGACTTATCAGGTTCAGGGAGAGAGTAAGAAGAATCTGCAGCAGTGGAGGAGGGAGAGGAGGAAGAAGAGCAATCGTCAATATTTGCAGGCTGTCCAACAGAAAAAAAAAAAAAAAAAAAAAACAACCATAAGAGAAATTATATTTATTACACACACACACACACACACGAAAGGGAAAAAAAAAGTTCTCTGTCCAACCCACTTCCCAAAATCTGACCAAATGGCCAAACATCAGAATTCTTTTTGGCAGTAAAGTGCTAGTTGATTGAGCAGAGAATTTTTCGGCACCACCTCGTACATATATGTAGATATTAAGAGTATTGAAATATGTAAGCCAGAAAATAAAATTACAATAATATAACAAAAAAATCATAATGAAAATATAAATAGAAAATATGGAAAACTTCTGCTTGGTTCTATTGTCTTCAGATGCCAAAAAGGGATCATCATAATGATAAAATCATAGAAAAGTTTGCATGGAAGAAAAACAAACATTTACATGTGTGCAGCCCAACTTAAAACAAATGGAAAATGTAGACTCGAGCATCAGTCTAATATTTAGGCTGAGGGACATTTCAATAAAGAACTTCAAGATCACATCAGACAATTCATATTTATTATCACAATGAAAGAACATTACTATAAGCCTGCACACAGAAAATGTGGGCGAGGGGGGGGTCTATTTAATTTTAGCTATTTATTTAACAATTTAAAAGAAAAAAAGGAAATCTAAAAGTTTAACCTAACTTGAAATTACATTAAAGTGAAGAAAGAAAAAAGGTAAACGTTTAAATGAATTAAAAATTCACTTGCGCAGTTGTGAAAAATAAACCATTTCTAAAATTAAACTTGCACTGACAAAGCTATAAAGAATAGAAATTCCAGGTGCCAAATTCAACTTTTAACTTGAATGCAAACCAAACATTTAATTATTTACCAATAATGAAACAGAATGCTAACATCTCAAAATCTTTCTATTTCATAAATCTATTAAAATAAATAAAATGGTCTCAATATGAAAGAAAGCTTTAGAAAAATTTAAAGCAGCATTGTTCAAGAGTGTGTATATATATATATATATATATATATATATATAAAAAAGGTATATTTTGGCAGCAAGAATTCTCTGAAAAATGTTTTAAATAATATGGACAAGTTCTATCTTATTTTTTAAATTTTTTTTTAATTAAATCTTTCAAATTTCCAAACAAGTTTTATTTTATCAGTAAATTTGCCAAAATTCATATTAACTTTTATTTTATAATGAGTACTTTTGAATGTTGCTTCATGATTTTACAAGGATTGTTTTGTGTAGTTACGCAACTGGTTTTTAATTCCAACATTCTCGCATTTGATAGAATCAGTTTCAAGTCACTCAAGGTGACGTCATATAAATGGTCAAATGGAAATATGTGTGTGCTTTTTAATATTAAACACACTTTAATAATACAGACCCCCTCTGGAGAAAACAACCTTATTTAATGTTGGCTGTGTCTCTTATTACAACAGCCTCCAGAATTTAGAATTTTTTTTTGTACTGTATAAAATTTTGGTGTTATTAACTAAAACTTGTCCAATGTTAATATTATTTTGTTTATTTCTCATGTTCATCTATATGTGCACAAATTGCACTAAATTTTAACAAATGACAAGTTAACCCACGAGAGTGTGTGGTGCATGTGTGGCCAATGTAAGAATTTAATGTTGATTGTTAGTGTTGGAGATACAATCTCTCAAAGGACATAAAAATTCAAACAACATTATTTTTACATGGTTCAGATTTTTGAGGTGATGAATTATTTCTAAGAATTAGATTGGACATTTTGAATTTTTATTAATAGATGATAAATCTAGAGTATTTCTTAGGATCTATAACTTTTATATATTGGCAGATTATAATTTTAAGCACCTCTTCATCTTGTTTATAATTACAAGGCATTTGGTTACAATAAAACAATTTAATGGGCTCTTTATTTTTGTTTATATCAATGATGGAATTCAAAACCAGTTGCTTGACAAAACACAGAACAATACTTGATAAACACAGCAACATTTGAAAATACTTGTGGGGAAAAAATAATATAAAATAAAAGTTAATATGAATTTAGACAAACTTATTGATAAAACAAGACAATTTATTTGGAAATTTGAAAGATTTAGTAAAAAGAATTTAAAAGACAGAACTTGTCCATATTATTTTCTTGCAACATGTTTGAGATATATGACTTTACGAGTAGCGCAACATTTCTCCCCACATTCTACCAGCTCTAATTTATCCAATTCAAACTGGTTTTATACCCTGGTTTGTGTGTTGTCTTGACTCGTAGCAGGAATTTTAGCCTCCGGAGTCTGTTCGTTGCCACCATCATTTGAAGCTGGTGGTGTGGCCTCCGATTCTGCTTCCATTTCTTTGTTGTCCGAAGAAGTAGTTTCGCCTTTGCCAGTGGAGGTGGAATCCTTTACAAAGGAAATGGGTGACAGGACAAAATGAAAAGTGATTGCAAACATCATCATCATCATGCCAGTAGAATGAGAGAGAGTGGGGGGAGAGCAACAGAAGAAAAGTCAGCAGAGGTCCAGTAGGCGTGTCACAGAATAAAATTTAATAAAATTTTCAGGCTTGTATCTAAATTGTGTGTGTGTGTGTCTGTGTGCAAAGGGGCTATGGAAAGAAGGGGAAGTGGAGTATGATCATTTACCACTGCTTTCATGCCACCATCAGCCTTTATAACCAATGTGTTTTTTTAAGAGGGAAATTTCTTACAAAATCAAAGAACTAAAATGTACACAAGTGATATTCTTTGCATTAAAGAATATGCACACATTTAACATTAAAAAGAAAAAAGAAGAAAAAAAAAAAAAAAAAAAAAAAAAGAAAAAAAAAGCAACACTAATTTTTTTTAAAAAAAAATCTCTTTCCTAGTCTCAGAATTTGTTTTGCAATCTTGGTTGAAATCCTCCATGAAATTACAGCAGTATATGGATGGTAATGTTGCCCGGGTGTAAGCAAATATGCTTGGGGGCCCCCACACTGGGAAATTGTGTTTAAGTGGGTGGCTACTGCAAAAAAGAAAATTACTCCCCAAAACCCTTAAACAGTCATGGACTGAAGAAAGCATTATAAACTTGGTGCAGAAAAAATGAAATGAAATGGGAGAAGAAAAAAAAAAAAAAAAAATTCACAAAATGCATAAAATCAGAAATGTAATAAATTGGATTGTGATTTTTCAGAATTTTTCTTGTTTATATAAATTTTAAATCAGTGAGGAGTGATGAAAAAAAATCTTGCTTTGAATAATCATCAGGATATTTGTAATGAATTATTTTGAATATTGTGTAATAAAAGTTATATTTGTTCAAAATGACAATTTTTAAACAGTTATTAAATGTAGGAAAAATTCAAAAGAACGAATGATAAAATTTGGCATAACTTTTTTTTTTTTTACCCATTTATATAAGCATATTTTATGAGTAGTGTCAACACATTTTAGAATTTTGTATATTTCAAGAATTGATTTTCTAAATATTATTATGAATAGATTAACATTTTGTCCATCAACCTAAAGGAACAACAATTGCTAATGTTAATTTTTTTTTTTTTTTTCAACAAAAGGAGAATTTGCTGCAGATAAAGCTACTGTTGACAGAAATTGATAGATTATACCTATTCTTCATTTTTTGTTTTTTTTTTATTGGAAAAAAGTCACTAAAAATATATCTGAGTAAATCTTCTTTTTGTAAAGTGCTAATATATTAATGTGATAGTGTGTGAGTATATATTTATACATACATAGAGAAAACACGTAATATTTGAATGAAATTCCAAAGGGAAAATAGTTTTAAATTGTTGAAAAATGAATTTTTTCAGAGTAGATTTAATAGAGAGATTAATGTGAACAAAAAGCAAACAACTGAGAGAATCAACAATATTTACCAGATTGCTATTTTGGTCATCAACTTCCATCTTCTCAACATTGTCATTCTTCTCATCATCTTTTGATTTGTTGGAAGACTCGCTTTCCTGCATGTCCGAGTCTGGTGGCCCCGGAGTAGGTGCAGAAGAACTTGCTGGGGTGGCTGGTGACATGCTGGAGCCAACAGGGGGAGTAGGAGTAGGTGTAGGTTGTTGGGGTGAGGCAGACTGTTGCTGTTGAGCTGCGGCTGCGGCAGCAGCTGCAGCCGCCTTTGCCTGTTGCTGCTGCTGCTGCTGCTGGAGGAACTGGGTGTGGCGTTGTCTCAGTTCTTCTTTCACTTTTGACAGCATATTAGCAAAGACCTCATCCGTAATCTGCGGTTTGCTCTCACACAGCTGCAATCAAGATATGGGTTGAATGATTCCAATTGTAGAATTAATGGTTTTTAATTTAAATGTTAATCTTTTTTAGATTTATCAGTTTCCTACATCCCATACACAAGTTTTCTCAAAATACATTTTTAAGCAATTCTTATATATTACTAGCAGCATGGCCTGGTGTTGCCTGTGCTTGATTCAAAAATCATGACTCATACAGCAATTGCTATCACTTGACTTAAAATATCTTTGCCCTTACTTGCCTTTAAAGGAGTGCCCTTTGCTGTGCTGATGTTGCTACATGCCTTACTTCTTGCCCACCCCACACTGCAAATTTTTTCTAAGCTCTAAACATTAAATCTGTTACGAAAAAAGAACTAAATAAAATGAACACAAAACGATCAGCTTTAAAAAAGGACTTGTTACTGGAAAAACTGAATGAAAAAAGAATGTTAACAACAAATACTTTTTTTCACAACTACCCAGTTCTGCTGAATCAGAATCAACGTTGAGTTTAAGCAAGCGAATGAGCCAGTTGGAGTAAAGTGCCATGCAGATTTAAATTTTTCCCACCTGTGACGAATGCAGATATCAATTTTTTTTTGCATGCTAGTTAACATTCGTGTCAGTCAGCTGTTGGCTCTCACACTGGCCAATAGAATCTTCCTGCCTATTCGTGGCAGCCAGCTATTGGCTCTCACTCTGGCCAGTACAAAATGGCCGTAAACTACGTGAAAACTGCTGTAGAAGCATGAAAAAAATCGATTATTTCCACTATCGATGGGAGTTGGGAAATGCAAAATCGGTCTTGGCCTTCCCACTAACTCGGAACATGTGCATGTAAATTTTGGCGCAAATCCATCAAAAATTGTGGCCATGCATTCGTTACACACACACACACACACACACACACACAGCCTTTTATAGATAGAGATCAAAGTATCTCCTCATTCTGGTAATTTGTTTTTGTAACAATCCAATGTGCCTCCTTCCCAAGGTAGGAAATGTAATTCTTGAGAAAATGTTGGCCCATATCATTTCTATTATCAGATGAACTAAAATTTGGAGCTGTTCATTAATTAGATAATAGATTAGCACGATTACTTTAAAAAGTCTGGGTAGCAGTATAACTGAAAGCTTAAAATATTTAACTCTAAAGGAGATTAAAAAGAAGATATTTATTATAAAATAATATTCACAAATGTAGAGACAAAAAGCTGAAAGATACTTAATAGTTAATTCCACATAGAGTACAGACAACAGAAACTTCCAAATCAAAATCTATCAGGAAAACAAGTAAAAAAAAAAGAAAAAAAAAAAAAAAAAGAGTTTAATGCTTAAAATTTGCAATAATGTAGGTTGTCAAATTATTGCATCTGCCTAATATAAAAATAAAAGTTATCTGCAGTGAACTTTATTGAGATTAGCACAGAGTTAATGCAATATATTTTATACAGTCTTTTTTCTTTTCTCATAAAATTGCCAAAGAATATTGATCTTACTACTCAGAAACACTGATGCTAACCTTTTTTAATTCCTCATGAAAAGCTTCACTTGTCTCCACAAATTTCCGTTTCTTAGCTTCATGTCTATCTTCAATCAATTTTAACTCAGACTCTAATTTTTTCTGAAAGAAAAACAAAGAAAATAATAGTTTCAAATCAAAATTAAAATCCAAGAGGTCAGTTTTTCAAAGTACAATTGGCAAAATATAATTTTATCATGCTCAAAGTTTATTTTGTTCTTGTTTGATCCCAAACAATGTCCTCATTCTGGAAATTATTTTTATTAACTAAAATTCTCAACACTGAATCTGATTTTTCTGAAAAGTCATTTGTTATCCTCAGGTATTTGAAAGACTGGAGACCCACAGAGTAATATATCTTGGAATACAAAGACATGACAAACTCTGGATTAGGGTGAGAATTAACACTGAATCTGCCTTTTCTAAAAAGTTGTTTGCCGTCTTTGATGTTTGGAGATCAGAAATTGAGGAGAGTAGTAAGTAGCTCTCAATATTTGCTTGTTCAGGCAAATGCAACAAGAAAAGTCCCAGTTGAATGTTGGAAGAGCTGCAAAAAAAAAAAAAGAAAAAGAAAAATTGAGCCCGTCAGTTCCAAAGCTGGGAATAGTCAAGAATCATTGAAGACTAGAATAGCTATTTCCCTATCTGTCCAGCTCAGCTTCTGATGAAGATAAACTGGTCTATCCATTCTCTCAGTGGCTTAAAAAGTAACAATGATACTTCGAGCCATTTGTAGTGACTAAATAGGGAGCATCCAATTCTCTGGCTTAAAAATCATTGATAGATTTAGATTAAATTTTCTTTCAATTGCTGCATCTTTATTGTTGAGTCTCTTTCTGGAACCTACAAAGTCTAAACAGGCGAACAAAGCATAATCGGGGGAGGGAAAAAAAAAGAAAAAAGTTTCAGCATCTGTTATATTTTCAAAAAGAGCCATCTTGGTTTTTTACTCTTACCTGATGCATGGTCAGTGAATGCACTTGTCTGCGAAGAACACTCATTCGACTTGACATGATGACTGTACGGACATCAGGTACCATGGTTTCACTGAAGATTTCATTAATCAAACGATGATTCCTAAAGTAGCGTGCATGGGCAATGTGCTTGACAGAAAGACCGTCGTCATAATCTAAAATAAACAAACAAATACTCACAAAATGTTTAAAGTAGTTAAAAAGCAAAATGTCTCAGCATTTCTGTTTGCATTAAACTTTACACAAAACACACCTAACAAAACTGTTAAAGTCAATGGCAAACATTTAATGATTGCCTGAAAAATACTAAAGTTAAGCTATAAGGAATAAAATTTAATGTTATTATGCCAACTGAAAAGCCAAGCTTAAAGGAGGTTATTGGAGAAAGTATTTAGTTAAATTGCGTAATGAAACAAATTAGGTTTCTTTTTTGGAAAGAACCAAATACATTTTCTTCCAAAAGAAATTAGTTAGCAACAATTTATTTAGTTACTTTCTTTGTCTTTTTCTTTCTTCCTTTATTTATTTATTATGAACAATATCAACAAAATGTATTTTGGTCAATATTTTGAGGTACAGAGTTAAAACAATTCATTATGGATCCAGGTGAAGTCAAAAATGAAAACGATTCACTGTGAAAGATATTTGTTACTTTGAAATAGATATACTTGAATGTTAAACCCAAGTTGCCACTGACTGTAAGATAACCCAATTGAAATAGACAATGACATTCTGAAAATAAAGTTAAAAGAAGAGAGCTGGACAATCAAAGCACAAAAAGTTAAGAGAAGCTAAAATAAAACCCAAAGTGGACTTTTGCAAGGAATTGGTTTTGTTTGAAGGCCCTTAATAATCATGGAAACATACAGATTAAGAGTTTTGTGGGGAGGGAAGAAAAAAAAGTTAAAACTGCACAAAATACCTAAACATTATTAAGAGGGGAAAATGCAAATGTCTGACATTGTACAAGAGAATTTGTGTTTGTAATTAACTTTATGACAAACAAATCTATATCTTTCTTAAATTGATGTCACTGTTGTTGTTAGGAGAATTAAGGAAGTTGATACATTCCAACCATCAGTCACTATTAAGAAGGAACAAAAGAGAAATTACATTAACATTTTAAACATCATATTTCAAATGAGATTCTAAGAAAAAAATAATAAAACTAAAAACCTTGTTAATACAAATCGATATTAACCAGAATGTCATCTTAAAAATTTGATTGTTATATAGAATGTAAAGTTAAAATATGTAAAATTGTACAAGATTTTTATTTATTGTTTTCTGGTGACTGAATGAACAATTGGGAAACTAAAAATATATTCATATTATGAATATAATTCCTGAAAACACTAGTAAAAAAAAAAAAAAAAAAAAAAAAAAAACCCCGAAAACTGTTGTCAAATAGTTTTCTATGTAACAACAATTACCACTTTTTAAATTATAGATAAAATTTTAGAATGTATCAATTCTATTTGGAACAATGTTTTGTGAATTAAATATGGAAATCAATTCCTCTCCAGCCTTATAAAATGGCCGAAATGATATTAAAAACTAATTTTAGATTTTGATTTAATCATTCTGTCATTGTGTGTTTATTCTGGAGGTTTCAATTTCACCATCCTTAGTGTTTACACCACCTCCTTTATAACATTGGAAAAGACAACAAAACTTCATATCCAGAAAAATCACATACAATATGAAATTCATCATCTGTTAAAACTGCACCAAAAGAGGCATTGATTGATTTTGATTCCAAATTCTTTTTTGAATTGGTCACTGCTTGATCTGATATGTTATACATGCAGGCTCTCTCTCACACTTTTATTAATTGTGTAGGGTGTGACAAACATATATAGGACATTTCATATGTATTTAGAGTCCTCATTTTTCATGTGAGAATTAAAATGACATGCCCAAAATGCCAAAGCAAATTTCAGGTTTGCCTAATGCCTCCTTTGTCATTGATCTAAACTTATGAATATGCTTTTTCCAAATTCAGACTAGCCACAACTAAAGCAAATTCACCTTTTTGGATGTAGCATAAAAAAAAATGTTTTTCTTTTCTAAATTCATGTCATGTCAACAAGAAAAATCTTCAACAATTAAAGGGTAACACACACACATACACACACACACACACTTACCATCATCATCTTCAGCAGGTTGGATGCTTATCCGAGGTGAATCTGACTTTGATTGCTGAAAAATAAAAAGAATACATTTGGCCAGTTAACCCCCTTTTTTTTTTTCCCTTTAGCTTTTTCACTGAAATATTTGTCTTTGCTGAATCTAATTAGCATTTAAATTTAGGCCCAGAATTAAAACAAATATTTATTATTATGCCTTTAAATTCCTTGGGGAACATATGGCTGCAAGATTGAGTTGTGATTTCTGTAACAAGCCAGTTTTTTTTTTTTTTTTTTTTTTAAGTGCGTAGGTTGTTAGGCTACTGCACAACCCCCAACCTGGAGGATCAGGCTTTGAATTCAGAGTTATCCTCCTAAAGCACTTGTCACCCAAGGCTATAGAACCCGGTCCATCCTGCTATTTACCCATAGCTGAGGGGAGAAGAGGAACCTTTCCCAAGGGTATTAGCACGTAAGTGAAATGTAATGGATTCAACTGGAATTTGAACTCGGCTCTCAGATTCCTTAATTATTATTACTCCACCATGTCTCCTCAAAGAAAAAAAGAAAAAAGAAAAAGGAAGGTGGAATTTGACAAGACAGTTTGCCTTTTGTAAAATCTACAAATCCATACATCAACTATAAGAACTAAAGTAACAATAAAGCATAAAAGTTATCACACAAAATGGATTAATCCTTTATCAATGTTACATATTTTAGGAAAACAATTCTTTTTTTTCTTCTTTTATAAAAATACAAAAGTTGCTGACATATTTGAAGAGCTGGCAGCTCTCCTAATGTCTACTGTTCTGCCAGTTTCAAATTTGTGCAAATAATGATGGTCTTTTACTGGTGCATGATGCATCAAGGGAATAGAGAAAAGTGTTTCTTGTAATAATCACAAATGTATAGTTTAGGATAGTATCAATCAGTCTAACTAGTAGTGCACAAGGTAAACCAAAAACCAGTGCAACTAAATCAAGTGTTGACATTTTGTATTGGACATTATTCTTCTCAACAATAGATTAAAATCAAGGAGAGGGAGGTGTGTGTTTTTTTTTTTTTTTTGGCATAAAATACTTCCTAATATCTAATCAATATTCAATGATAAAACATAAAACACACATTTTTTCCCTTGATAAAAAGATGACCATTATGAAGTGGAATTTTCTTTGTATTTTATCTGTCCCCAGTGATAGCTTGCACACAGAAAGTAGCGCTACTCTTACTGCCTTGAGCATTTATATAGTCTCTACCTTAGCTACCTAAATTAGGCAGTCATTTATATATCACTACAATGACATTAAAGTAAATAATCTTTTTTTTTTTTGCAGTTACGTCTTTTATAAATGCCAGAAAAAAGAACAAAGGGTGAAAAACTCAAGGTGATTTTATGCTTTCAAATGAACAAAATGTAAAGCGTCATTAGATTTCTTTTCCACTGCACTTCTCATTCAGTCTTAAATACAAGAATGATTAAATGCTGCATTAATATACAATATCGTTTGTCTAACGATACAGCATTGATATTGTAAAGGAACCACTGAGCAGTTCATAGTAAATTAATAAAATGATAATTAATTTTAGTAAAGGCCAATTGTTTCTAATTAAAATATTATACATTAATCTTGATAGGTGTTATTTGTAGTCTTTTTTTATCCTTACTAATTGTATTCTCCTCTGTATAGTCTGTTTTCTTATCTGATGAAGTTGCATCATGTCCTCTAGCATATCTCAACGTTATCTTCTTTATATGAATCTGAAACTGTTGCAATCATCAAACTTGTTTATAATTTTCTGATTAGGAAGAAAAAATTTAATTGAAGTAGTAAGTTTATGAGCAATATAATTGCTTTATCCATCACATTTGAAACCATCTGCTTTTTGAAACTATAGTTCTTGACAATCATTGATCAATTCATAGTTGAAGAGATCAGAGAGGCATAAAAAAAGAAAGAATTTTCCCTCTGTTTCTCTAACAAGTACTTACTCTTACTCTTCGAGGTCCTCTGCCTGGCATTTCTTTCTCCATAATACCATCATAGCCATTTTTACTAGAATTCATGCTGCCCTTGTCTGGCATGGAATTCTAAGAGGAAAACATTGAGGTTTACAAAATATAACATGATTACAATTGAGCTTAAAAAAAACATACAACTGTAGCAGAAAAAATATTTCTGAAGAGCAGAATGAAAAATTGAAAGTGAAAAATTAAAAAATGTGAAAAAATAAATACTGTGAAAATTTTTTTATAAAGAGTGAAGAAAAAGTGTAAAAAAAAAAAAAAAAAAAAAAAGGAAAAAAAAAAAAAAAAAAGAAAAAAAAAAAAAAAAAAAAAAAGAAAAGAGAGTTGAAAGAGTAAAAAAAAATTTTTTAGATGGCTATTTTGCTGGTTTGCATAACTAATTTAAGAAATGATGTTACCCAGCTAAATATATAAGAAAAAAAAAAAAAGAAAAAGTGTCCAACTACTTCATAACAGAGCCTAACAATGACAACTTTTGATAATGAAAGCTCAACTGGAAGATCTGCCTTTGGAATTGTTGGTCATTCAATGTTAGTAAAGCAGTAAGTTGAGAGGTTATTTACCTGCGGCCGGCTTTTTTCTCTATCTTCATCTTCTGCCTCTGCTATTGGGAAAAATTAAATTCACTGAAAGTTACCAGGATCAAGACAAAAATCAAAGCATAAAAAAAAATAATAAAAAAAAAGTTCTAAAATCATGTTTCTTTGTTACATCATCAGTGATTAAATCCCAAGTTAGTAGATTTGAAAGATTCTATTGAATTAGAAAAAGTTTTGAGTTGGATAAATCAAGTGGGGATGGAGAAAAACTGATTTCAATCAAGTAAGTGTGTGTGTTTTCATTTTCGTTCAGTCTCCATTGTATTTTTTCTTCTAAATAATTCTCAAATAAATGACTGTTTGCATTTTGGTATGAAAACTGTCTTTCTGTAAAGCAGACAAAAAATTTAATGGAGATGGGTGGGAACAATAAAAATTTGGAAGAAATCTGTTAAAACAATTTAAAGAATTTGAAATGGGTTGGAGCCAAATAAGTCAATAGGGTGAGCTTACGCTTGGAATTTTTCTTTGCTAAAGTAATAAAATCCTTTGATGTCTATTGGCATTATACCAATTCCAGTCGTAATTTAACTCGACAATTTAATTGGATTTCTTTACAAATCCTACTTCAAGTAGGTTTCCCTTAGAAGCAGGGATCAATTAGGTTTTTTACTTGCAAAGCAAACTTTGTTTCAAATTTCACTCATGCGCATTAGAAGTTGGGAAAAATATCCTCATGTCTGCCATACACCCTTCCCACAATGGACTGTTAGCCCTTAATGCTTTGATGTTTAAAAAAAAAAAAAATGAAAATAAAAAAAAAATAAAAATAAAAAAAATATAAATAAAGCTAAAGTTGGAAGCATAGATTGACAAACAACACAAGACTGACAAACAGTTTTCACACCAAATTGACATACATTGACAGATGGATGCGATCACTATCACCGGGTTCTTAAATATTTTGCACCTTGGAAGAAATTTTCTTCTAGTGTTTCTAATTGTCATAACTAGAGAGAGAGAGAGAGAGAGAGAGAGAAAAAAAAGAAAAAAGAAAAAAAAAGTTTATATATATATATATAGAAAGTGCCTGCTCTATCAGAGAAAGAAGTGTATGTTTTTTGTATTTTATTGTGACTGTCTTAACTGAAGAATATAGATGTGCATGGCAATACATACCAATATTCTTGAGTCTTCCCTTAGCAGCAATCCAGGCTTGATAACCAGGAGAATTGTGATAGGCTTTCATAGCTTCATTATACTGGATCTGCAATGGTGGGGGAGTTATCGTAACAGCCATACATAAGAGACTGATTGATGTTAGTGATAATGTCAATGTATGAGGTCACACAATTTGCCAGTATCCTGATATAAACTTACCAATATTCAGGAATTAGATCAATGAATGAAACTTTAGCTAAGCAGATCAAGAGAAGAAGATTTAAATATATATATATATTTATCTTGTCTAAGAAAGGTGCAATTTTTTTTTTAAAACTTAGAAATACAGGTTCTTTTTAGAAAATGGTGCTAGATTACTTTTGCAGAATTTAAGAATTTACAAATGCCAAAGAGAAAATAATCTATAGCTCTTTAACTGGAGAAAACTTTGAGAATGTGGATGAATAAAAGACTTCATCAAAACACTTGGAACATTGAATATTTCCGTAATGAAAACACATTGGCAGGAATTGTCCATCGTTATAAATGAATGGCATTACAAATGTGAAAGCTTTTCATTCAAGTTACTGAGTGTGAGTAGACAACAAACATTCTAAATGGTGGGTTTAAATTGTTATGGGAAATAGAATTCGATGAAGAAATAAGCACAGTTCTTATTTAAGAAACTTGAACCAATCATTAAAAGCAGCAAATGCTACTTTGGAAAGGATGCTGTGATATTTATCAAGCTTTGGTTCCTATTAATGTTTAGAGGATCTAATCATGGCAGAAAAGGAAGTATAAAATTGATATTATTGAAACTGCTATCAATTTGAAAAAATTCTAATGAAAGAAACATGACAAATATAGTTCTGTTAAGGCTACTTTGCAGCAGTAGATGGATGCAACACTTTTGAAATCAATGCTTCTCATTTCTCCAGATGCTTTTAAAAACAACTTTCAAACCACAATGGCTGAGAAAATATAGTTCTGTTTGGCTAAATTTCTGGCTAATTCTACTTCATATTTGATTGTTATTAAAAAAAGAAAAGAAAAAAGAATACTACCAAACTGTATAGAGAGGTTGTTGCTATAACTTAGGAGGTTATCTAAGTGCTATATTAAATCCTTCATGGCTTCTCTAACAAAATCTTTTCTCCTAATAACGAGACAAGTAATACTGAAAGTAAATTAGACTTTTACTTTGACAGTAGCATGCTGGCAATCTCAAAATACCTCACAATTAGATGGAGTAGAAGGAGAAGTAAGTTCATGCCTTCATTCCTAGAGAAAGTACTGATGAAAAAAAAAAAATTGTTGCTTTACCAGAATTAAATTCTGGGTACTGTTCCAGTTTCCTTTTGTACTTGCAAGCTCCAGAAAGGTTACATTTTAAGCAACATATGTCTTGTAATATTAAAAGAAAAGTTATTTCTTGGTTATGTTTTTCTTTTATTGTAAATTCTGCTCTGACAATTTAAATCTAATTTATATTTTATTTCACACACATATAAGGTGTGCTATATTTATGGGATAAAGTGCTCAATATCAGAGATAGAGCATTTGTAAATGTGAATATAAAAGCGAACATTGAAGTTAACACTCAGAGGTGACAGGCTATTTCATGTTCAGCGCAATTTTTGCAGCCTGACAAGTCGCTGAACATGAAACAGCTGGTTGCCCCCCGTGTCGACTTCAATTTCATGTTCACACACACATATATATATATATATATATATATATATATATATATATATATATATATATATATATATACATAGAGAGCAAAGGTGTGGGTGTATAATCCAAGTGGATCCTAGTAGAATAAAAATATTAAAATTGATCCACAAAAAGAGAGTTGGTGACATTTTATTTGTACAGAGCAATATGATGAATAATCCCCAAAAATTCTTTTTACCCCATGTGGGTAATAGGCTATTTTGGCAGACGTGTGGTTGTCTGTCTTTTCAACCCATATCTATATATAGGTAACACCATCTTTTTTGCTAAAAAGAGCATAGCATGATGAAAAAGACCCCAAACTTGGTAAAAACAAAGTTTTAATGTCAAAACGTTTATACTATTATGAAGAGAAAAGACCAAAGTATTTTTTGATGATTTAATTAAATCTTTATTAATCCTTTCTAGCATGTTTGAAATTTTGTTTAAAAATCTGTTTTTTCACATGTCAGCATATTGGCCAAAGATTAGTATGGGAAATTTAGCATCTTATTTCAAAAACTAAATAATTGTCAGATTTTAATTAAATTTTAAGGACTTATTCACAAATGATTAAAATTATTCTCGATTTTATTTTATTTTGTTTAAATTTATTACCCCCACTTTCTTAATTTTATGAATTTGAGAAATTTAAATTTCATATTTATATGAGTTAAAAACAGGAGTCCTTGGAGAATTTAAATCGTCAATTTGTTTTAGTCAAACAGAAACACTACCGAAAATCTGTTCTGAATCATAAAATAGAGAATGCAATAAAACTGACATTATTTAATTAGTAAAGCTTTTATGAATAATATATATTAAGAGTACTATTGTCTTAAGAAATTTTTTTTATGAATAATGAATCTTTACAAGGACTTTTTATTTTTTTTAAATTTTAATTAGAAAAATTTATTAAGTTTTAAATCTTAAATATTTCTGTATTAATTTCAGCCTTTTAGATATTATTAAGTGAAAACTAGAAAAAAAAAAAAAAATAAAAAAAATAAAAAAATGCTTAATACAAATCATCAAACACCAGTTTTTTTTTTAAAAGAATTTAAGTTTTTGTGTGTGTGCGTCCACGTATGTGTGTATAAAATGTATTTTTTGAAAGTACAGCAACTATACATGACATTATCAGGAAATAAAAGCAACGACTATAGTAAATTTAAAGTCAACATTTAATATTTTCCTAAATTTTTAAGATTACTGAGTACTTAAAAATTATATAAAAATGGCACTCATGTCATTTTCTTAAATTATGTTTTACAGATAAAGTCTCCATAGAACAACATTAGACCTGTCATTAGGCTGTCAACACATCAAATCAGCGAAGGTAGAGTAAAAAAGAAAATGCTTTGTGATATTTTAAATCACTTAAAGTAAATACTATTTTTTTTCCAAATCAGATTAATTATACTTTAATTCAGCTAATATTACTCAAACTTTCAGAAAAGTATATTTTTGCAAGAATTTTAAAACAAAAACTCAGTTGTGTTTACAAATGTTTAAAAAAAATGGATGACACTGTCAATATTACTGAAAAAGAAAAAAATCGATTCCAATCAATTTCTATTGAAATACGCCAGAATATTTTGTGTACTGAAAATATTCAATTTAAGCCATTAGCTTTCAATTAAAGTTAAAATGAAAGCCTTTTCATTTTTAAAATTTAATTTAAGCTTTAGCTATTGGAATTTTTGTGGAGGTACCTATATATATATATATATATATATATATATATATATATATCTATGAATGAGTATTAACCCCCCCCAAAAAAAAAGAAAAATCTGACACTTCTTATGAATGTTCTTGTTGGTCAATTATGAAGTTCAAAGAGACTGAACAGAAAATCTAATTAATGAACATCTTTAAGGAATATCAAATTAGTAATTGAGATTTATGACACTGTTAATATGTGAGCATCTGGATTTCATGAAGAAAATGCAACTGAATAGAATTGACACCTAATTTCTTTTCTTTAGTGATGATAATGTGTGCATCAATGCATTGCATACATATATTAGTTTCCTGCATGAGAAAAAGGCAATTATTGGGATAGTGTAAAGAGTTATTTTCCGAGTAGATATTAATAAATGCAGAAGATTTCTTGCCATGCTAAGCTTAGATCTAAAAAATAAGACATTAATCTATAATGGAGGAGGAAGAGGAAATGAGTTGAGGAGGATCTCTTTTGGAATCATTGCATTGATAAGACTGAAGCCACTCCTCCAGATTTGTTCATGTTCTTTTTTTTTTTTTTTTTTTGAGATTGGGGGTAGGTTGAGGTGCTGAAAGAAGCTTCTATTTAAATTAGAACTTGTGGTAGACACTGTAAATGAGAGCAAGTTATGCTTTCCCCAGCAAGTAAGCAATTTATTCTGTCATGTTATACACCCTGATTTATTCACCTGGCAAGAATAATCAATTTCAAGTGGATAAAAATCAGGTGTCATTTTTGTCATAACTTCAGTAAATATGAATATCAAGTTTATCCAAATATGTAATACCAAATAAAGATAACTGGACACCAAATAAATTTCAGTTATTATTCAAGAGATTATTTTTAAGGTGATATGCCACAGAGAGAGAGAAAGAGAGAGAGAGTGAGAGAGTGATTAATCTAAAAGTTGCTTGGATTTTGAATATCTTTTGTTCTTTTTAAATACTGTATTTAGCAAAATCAACTGCAAAGCACCAGTTTATTGGTTGACTAATTTTATTCAGTTTATATTAAGAAAAAAAATCTTAAAAATTCTAATATAAATTGTTATGACAAAATGATTTTTTTTATATAGCTGTTATAAATACAAATTTATAAAGATCTCTTCATTGATAATTCAGATATTTCTATTCCAATGATGATCAGCTTGAGGCAAAATTATTTTAGAGTTTATAAAAAAAAACCTTGAGTAGAAACATAGTAAAGCTAGTGAATTCTAATCTCCAAGTCATAATAGCTCCACTTTGGTGCTTCTAGAGACAGCTTAGAAAAATATAAACAGCCATAACATTCAGAATTCTTCATAACAAGACAGCAAGAAGAAAAATATAGATGGATTACTGACTTATAAAGCCAAGCAAAGCAAAAATAAAAAATAAAAAAAAAAAAAGAGAGTCTGTAGCATACCACCTTAAGAGCAGGACGGACAATGCCAATGATCATTTCTCATGCAAATATCAAAACATCCACCATAAAAATAGATCCAATGTTCAACATTTCATATTAACTAATATTTTCTTTAAACATAAAAATATTACAATAACAAGAGATCCTTTATTCATGAGATATAAAGAAAGAAGCAAGAGAAAGTTTGTTACAGAAACATAAATGGGTAGTTGGTGACATTATAAAAGCAATAACCAACAACAACAATGATGATGATGATGATGATGATACATGCCCAGTGGTGCCAGTCATGTTACACAACATGCAAAAAATAAAAACAAAAACATTTCAACAAAATAAAGAAAATAAAAAAAAAAAAAATGAAGATATCTAACAACATCTAGAGAGTAGAATTCTTAAAAAATAAAAAAAAAATAAAAAAAATAACTTTCACTAATGAGCATAGAGTCATGCCAATGGAACCAAAGATCAGAGAGGGACAAGCTAAGCAGTTGATTTTGAAAAAGAAATGGCAGATAAGAGGTTTAGCTTTATTTTGGTTCAGAACATTTAAACAAACTGTAAAAACTTCTTCAATGTGACATATATTAATGTAATATCCCAAAATTAAAGTCAGATACAAAGTGTATCTTTTTCTTTACACAACATGTTTTCATTTACAATAGAAAAACTACACAAAGCCATAATCAAATGAGTATATTCAAACTCTTGATTTTATAAAACATAATACAGAAAACTTTTTTATATTCTTTCTTATTTCCTATCAGTTAAATATAAAACCAATTTTACCTATTTGATTCCAACGTTTAATTAATATGTTTGTATGTGAGAAAGAATATTTTCCCTATTATTACACAACCTACATAGATAAAATATTAACCAAATTATTATGTCATTAATTATAAAAACTGTCTGATTGGCAATCAAACTGTTTTTTTTTATTTTATTTTTACCCCATTTTAATCATTTTTACTAGATGATAACTGATGAGAAGAGACACACAAGAGTGTCTGAAGGTCAGGTAGTAAATCAGGCCTGCTTCCAATATTCAAAATTTTCAAGAGAAAGAGAATAAAGCATTTTAAACTTGAATTACATGGGATAATTAATTATGAACAAATTTTACTTTTGCACTTTTAAACTAGTGTGTCTTTAGCTGAGAAAAGAAGTTCCATCAATTGTCTTCAATATGTACATATAAACTACTGATCATTGGAGATATATATATATATATATATATTGAACAGGAATATTTTTAACAAATTACATGAATTGTAGATATTAGATTCCGAGTAAATCCTAATAATTGTAGAAATCTTTCATGAAACTAATTTTAATCCCAATTAGCAGTACACTTTTGATGCCATGAAGACCTTTTAAAACAATATTTGTAGACTAGTCTGATAAGCTGTTTTGCTTGCCACATTGTGGTGGTGGTGGCATGTAAAAGCCAAAGAGAAAGGAGACACCCATTCCATCCTGGTTACACATCTGCATTCAGATTTTAAGGTTTTTGGGCTCGAAACATAGCAAACATAATTTCAACACATTTTTTTTTGTACCTAAGAATATGAACAAACCAGAATAGAAATAAACCAACTTGCCAAAATATCTCAAGACAAAAAGATATTTTAAAAGTCAAAAGCTAAGATGGTTTTGTTTTGGTGCAGCTAGTAGCATATATAATTATTTTCCTGAAATCAGACTGAAATAATATTTAGTGTTTTTTCTTAAAAAAAAAAGAAAAAAAAAAGGAGGTTCAAATACTAATGCTTCTGAAGACGGTTCCCTTTTAATGACCGTCTTTGAGGCAATTATTAAGAAAAAAAAAAAAAAAATTTACGTATAGGAAAAGAGGAATAATCCTGTCTTCCATTTAATTTCAGTAGAGAGGAGGAAAAAAAAAAAAGAATGAAATGAACCTTTGTCATGGACTGTACAACCTTTCTTTCGTGCCCAAATTGAAGCGCGCACGCACACACACAGCTTGGAAAGAAATAGCAAGGCTGATTGTTGTTCTGCGCAGCTAAAATAAAATGCACACTTTTCTATTTACTATTGAAAATAATTGCAAAGCAGAAGCATAAGGATGAAGTTGAAAAGTCACAGAAAAAGAAAATAGAATTAAATGAAAGAAAAAAAAAAAAAAATTTTCCTTCTTTTCTTAAAGCACACTCAGAAACACACACAACCACCCCTACATATATATATATATATATATATATATATATATATATATATATATATATATGTGTGTGTGTGTGTGTGTGTGTGTGTGTGTGTGACCTGAATTGTTAAAAAAAAGAGGCTTGAACTCTACTATACTGTGCAGAATTAAGACTAGAGTTACTAGGAACTAAAACACATGCAATAGAAATATTCATAATAATAATATAGGAAATGAGAATATTCAGTTTTAGAAGAAAACAAAAAAAAAAAAAAAAGTGAAGTAAGGACAGTTCCCCCCTTTTTGTAAGGTATATATATATATATATATATATATATATATATATATATATATATATATATATATATATATTTTCAAGCATGTGCTAAGGAATGGAGTGGATGGTTCTGAGAATCAATAAGGCTGTGTGTTCTCAGATTTTTTTTTTTTTTTTTTTTTGATTTTTCATTCAAACTGATTCACACCCACCATGATTTGCCGTAGCTGGGGTAGAAGAAGTTGAACAAGAAACAAGGTTCAAAAGTTCAATGGGACAATTGAAAAAAGGGACATGGGTTTTTCAAATCAGATTTGACATGCAAGTTGGAGACCAGACACGGTTAGTATTCTACAAAAGTGTTAGTAAGTTTCAATCAGTGATTATAAATGTTACAGCTTGCAAGCTCTTAGCAGAAACTCCTCAACCCTTTCTCAAAGTACCCTGGATGAACAAAATTAATTCATGGCACATTTTATGACAAACAACAAATTGTCTAATAACGACTACGGTTTTAAATTTAAAAAAAGTTTTCAAAATAAAATTGAATGTCAGTGTTACAAATTACTATTTGATCACTTTAGAATGAATAATTTGAGTATTAGAATAGCATATTGACTTTTGGTTTATTTTTTGTGTTTACAGATTTACACAAGAAATAAAAAAATTATTGTGCAAAGAACAAAATAAAAAAGCTATTAAATTCACCGATGTCAGATAAGAAAAGTGACAAGGATATTTAATTCAAAATAAAATAAAAAGTGAAGAAATGATTTTCTTCTAGAAAATATTTTTTTAAAATGATTAACAATTGTATAAAATTATGACAGTTCTGTTTTTGTTAGCTAAGCAATAGGATTTAAAATCCGATTAGTCGACGACATCAATTTAATAGAAAGTACTAAATCTGATCAAGCATCAGCAAGAAAAGAATCTTTCCTGTAATCAGATACAAAATGCAAAGAAGAAAAAAACAAAAAAAAAAAACAAAACAAAACACAGTTGCAAATAGCATTGTGAATGTTTGATTGAAGAGTGGAATTGTGCCAGAAAAAGGGTTGAAGTGTTCATTAAGAGAAATGGGGGAGTGGTACAGCTCTAATAGGAAAGCAAAAAGGTAGTACAGCAATCAGTCAATTCAGTTTGACAGTAGTAGTAGTAGTAATAATAGTAGTAGTAGTAGTAGTAGTAGTAGCTGTATGCAAATTCAAAAACATTACCTTCTCTGCTTCGTATTCATCCATATACTCCTGTTTCTCTTTTTCGGACAATTCCCGCCACATCTGTCCAATGATTTTACCAATTTCCCATAATTTTAGGTCTGGGTTGGCTCCCTTTACCGAGTCCCATACCTGAATATTGTATTTAACATCAAGTTATGTGCTGAATTTACCAAAAAGGTTGGGGTTTTCAGGGTCATGATGAAGTGATACCGCAGCATCGTTATCAAGTGTGCTTGATGACAGTTCCCCACGCCAACTTAAGAGGGAGATTAGTTGATTGCCATGTCACAAGAGTTACACATTCTGTGTCTGGTAGGGAAGAGGAGGATTTCGTTATCCAGGGGTGATGAGCTGACTGGTATTCAAGGTAAAAGCTGAAATCCAGACTTCACAGTGACTAGCCAGTTTCAAGTCACAAAATTTTATTTCTCATCAAATACATTAGACAATCACACAGATGAACAACAAGACACACCAGTGTGGATGGGTGGTGTTTTTTTTTTCTTTCTTATATATAATATAAAAAAGAAACTATGCAGCCAAAAAGAAATTAAAAAAAAGAAAAGAAAAAACACAATACATGATTAAATGAGCGTTTAGTACAATGGTTCCCAACCTTTCCTCCTACACAGACCCTTGAAACTAATTGCCCCCTCACACACCCAGGCTGTCTTATATCGTTAACTGTCCATACAGCCTTGGAATAAATATATAAGAGGGGAAAAAAAAAAAAAAAAAACTTTAGGCTAGTTATACAAAATTGTAATCCATGCCACAGTCTATAACATCTCTAACTTAAGTGAGGATTTACAAAACCCACTGCTGCTGTCTTGTGAACCTTTAGTGGGCCAGGGATTCCAGGTTGAGAACCACTGGTTTAGTATATTTACTATAAAAAAAAAAAAAAAAAAAAAAAAAAAAAAAAAAAAAAAAAAAAAAAAAAAAAAAAAAAAAAAAAAAAAAAAAGCTGGCTAGTCACTGTGTTAGCTGGCAAAGGAAGCAAGAACCTAAAACACAAGTCAGATCTTATTGAAGTTTAAATTGCAGATCATTCAACATTTGAATAGTTTGTACGGTTTAGTGATCTTTCATTTAAAAGTTGTTATTGTTTATTTCAAGGCACTGCTTGGTATATTTAAAAAAAAACTAAAAAAAAAAAAAAAAAAACCATTGTATAGAATGATTTTTCCCACCCACATTAATCATTCTAGCTTACACTTTTCTAAAAAAATGTTTTAAAAATCCATTTGAAGAAAAAAAAAAAAAAAAAAAAAAAAAAAAAAAAAATAATTATTAAGAAAAAAAAAAAAAAAAAAAAAAAAAAAATCACCCCTGTTAAATATGAAAATAAAAGACTTCTGTAAATGGAACCAGCATTTTACTTTCACATAATTGCAGAACTCTTCTCTCTTTTTACTTAGGCAGTGAATTTAAAGTAAACCAGCAATTCACATGAGAAATCAAAAGGAACCAAAACAACATCAATAGAGGCAGGGGAAGAAGAAAAACAAAGAAATTTAAAAAAAAAAAAAAAAAAACTGCCATGAAATTGAAAACAGTAAATTAAAACAAAAAGGAAAAGGAAAATAATTAATTTTTTTTTTTAAATTAAAAGCAAAAAGAAAAAAAAAGAAAAAAAAAAAAGAAAAGAAAAGCAAAATGATTTAACAAACAAACATTTATATCATTCTTTTTACTTTTTTAGAGAATGACAAAATGAACAAAAGTCAATGTGATTTAAACAGGGCTCTCCAATCAAATCTCATAGGTTAAAAAATCAAATCAATAAAAGCCATCTGTAAAAATAAGTAACCCCTGACTACCATCTTTGTTTATTTTTAACATCTGGATACAATTCCAGGGTTTATGAGGGTAAAATTAGTAGTATATCTATTTGAATAATTTCTTTTATTTTAATAAATATATTTTGTAGATAGAATTAAAAATGAAAGATTTAATTGCCAATTATAATAATATAGGCAAAAAATAACATGTGCTTTCTGATGTTTAAAAAAGAATTAAGACCATTATACATAATAAATCTACATTCAATGAATTATATATAAACAAACAAATGCTAGACATTTAGATTAGCAATTTTAAAACAGGATGAAATCTTATTAAAAAAAATTAAAGATTTAAAATACTTTCCCAAGAAGGAAAGAACTCCTCGGGTTCTGTCAGCTGCATGTCATCTTACAAACAATCTATTTTGAGTATAGTTTTACCATTATGAATTTTTACTTTTAACACTTTTAATCTGTGAAAGCTTTCAAATGAGAAAATTTTGAGAAAAATGTTGCAAGTCAATTGAAGTTGGAAATCCTCTTTATCAGGCAAACAAAGAAACAATGTATAAAAAGAAAACAATTAATGGTCTTTGCTTTATCACATTTTTTTGACAATATTAGAAAAAAAAAAAAAAAAAAAAAAAAAAAAAGAAAAAAAGAAAAGAAAATTTATTCGCAACTAGAATTCAAAGTAATACCAGATTCATTTCGCAAGAGTAATATTTGTCATCATAAAAAGAAAAGAAAGAAAAGCTTTCCTATGTTCTGAATTTTATATTGGAGACAGTAAATAAGAAGGAAAATGGCTGTCAGTTATTTACTACTACTATGCATATAATATAATATTTTCATTAAATACAATAAATTTGAAAATAGTTCATTAGCTTTTCAAATGTCTTAAAGTCATAATTTCATTCCTGCCTCTAATGACATAATTGGTAATTGTGTTTGTAAATGTGTAATGTTGAGTTAATCAAGCCTACTTATTTTGGGTTCAACTTCACCTGAAAGAGAGAAAAGAGAGAGAGAGAGAGAGAGAGTTTGGGTGTCAATCTGAGGACAGTGCAAAAGATTCAGAAAGAGTTTGATTCGTCCAATTGTGATTACGCAGGTACGGAAGCTTGGAAAACTCACTCTAATCGTTCTGATAAGAAAAGAACTCCCGAATTTGTTGGTTAGATCCAGGCCATGATTGACATCAATCCTTCCAATTCAATTAGGTCCACAGCCAGGGAGACAAGAGTTTCTTATCGGGTAGGTAGTGCATAAAGACATTAGGTATTTTCTGACACAAGATATCAAGCCATAAAGAACAAGAGGAAAGACTGAGCTAAAAAAGATTTTGAACAACCTCAAGTCACCCCTTCAAATGAACATACTTTGGGTTTTCTCGGATGAGAAAAATTTCTGCTGCGGATAAGATGGTGAACACATAGAACAACTGTTGACTTTGCTGCATCCACAAAAGATGTACACAGAATGATGAAAAACAAATATCTAGTCAACATCATACCTCTATCTATTTTCTCACAGGGTCTCAGACTCAACACAAAGGCTTACATCAAGGACCTTGTGGAGGTAGTGCTACCCTGGGTAAAGAGGGTGACTGCTGAAAGACTATGTCTGGCAACAGGACTCTGCACCATGCCACACAAGCAGGAGATCCCAGTCATGGCTGTCAGACAATTTCTGCAATCACATCACCCCTTACATTGGGCCACCTAACTCCCCAGACTGCAACCCCCTTATTATGTGTGGGGCGCAGTTGAGCGAGATACCCACAAGACTCTTTGTAACACCAAAGACGAGCTGAAAGCAAGGATTATGGCAGCATTTACCAACTTAAACAAGGAGACCGTCCAGAAGAGTTGCAGGAGATTCTGAAGTTGTCTGGAAGCCATGATCGAAGCCAATGGCAATTTTACTGAATAAATTTACTGTTTAGTATTTCAAGAAATTTTTGTGTAATTTTGGTAAATATATGTTAAAATGAGGTGTCAATGTTATTTTCATTTTTGTGTAATTTAGATGACAAGTGATCTATTGCACCTCAATCATTCATTCATACAATTTAATCTATGAAAAAAAAAGCAATATTTGCCAAAAGGAATGGTTAAATAAAGTGTGCAATACAAGTCCCACCACTGAAATTTCTTTCCCCATTTTGATTTTAATTTAAATTAAATTTGAACAATTGAACATGTCAAAAATGAAAAAGAGATTTTTGACATTTTAATATTTGAAAGCATCATTCCACAACATGCTTGTATCTCATAATTCTGCTGTTGGTCATGATGGTAGGGCATAAATGTGGAATAAAGAAGCTATACACTAAATGTAACTAACATTCAAACTAATTTCAAGGCTTTTATTCTGCATTATTAATACTGATAATTAAATTAACAATTGTCATATGGGGTTGGCAATACCCAAATAAATCTTTTACTCACAAAATTGAAAAGCATTGTCACTGGCTTTAATCATCCACAGATTATGAAATATCAAAATTGCATTTGTAAGCTTTTTAAACTGGACCATCTCATTGAAAGAGGAGATGTTTGAATTTAAAATAGTCATCCCAATCATTTTACAAGAAAGTAGTAATAATTCTTTATTATTAATTGAATCAACTGGAGAAGCTAGTAGAAGTGCAATTTTTAAAAATTATTTCTACAATGCAAATGCAACATAAAACCCGATTAGAGCAAATGCATTAAGAAAACATCACAGTTGGCTAATCTAATTGAAATAATGAGGAATCAATCAGTTTTGAAAGCATTCTTATTTCCTAAAGTGAGTCATGTGTAACGACCTCTGATTGAATAACCTGAGCAAATTTGTCATCTATAACTATTATCAAATGTCTATTCAATATTGTGTCCAACTATTTCAACAAGATGACAATATTAAGGCATGGCATCCTTTTAATAACGTGTAAACCCTTTTGCTTACATTCACTTGGGGGAAGAAAAAAAAAAAAAAAAAAAAAAAAAAAAAAATCAATATTTTTTTCAGCTTATATTTGTGTATGGAGCTTCACATTTAGATGCTGATAGTGCAGCTTTGGTGGTATGCAATCCACTGATCTCTGCCAAATTCTCACAAAAAGAGGGAGTGGGGAAGCAAATTCATTCCATCAAAAATATTTTTCATATGCCATTTGCAAAAAAGTTCAAAATACTAACTGAACTAACTTTGATAAGCAAGTGATGGAATGGAAAAAGGCCCAAAGTGACGCATATGACCCGAAAAGGAAGTTCTTAAGATTAGTAATGGTTTTATTGATGTACTCAATCGCTCTTCTTTTTTTTTTTTTTTGTCTGTGCTTGTGTGTGTGCATATAAAAATTCAGGTATAAATATATCTGTAAAGACAATATAATAAGTAAGAGAAAAGACAAGGAAACGCATTTCATTACTTGAGAAATTTTATTAAGGCAAATGTAGAAATTTTATTTAGTAACATGTATTCATACACAGAAGTAATGTGTGGAAAAATAAAATGATGTTAAGTTTTCAAATTTTGAATTTGAGAACACTAAGATATTCTAAAAGTAGCCCAGTAAATTACTAGAGTTTAGCAGATTGAAATGCAAACAGAATTTTGTAAATAAAATTCAATAGGCCACCAGCAGTCAATAGATAAAGAAAAGTTCAAAAGATTTTCAAGAAAATTTCACAGGCACATCATACATCAGTGTCAGATAAATCTATTGAATTTAATATTTTCATCATCAAATATAGTATTTTAACTCAGTAAATGTGAAAGATTACAGGATTCAGCATGGAAGGTAAAAAAAAAAGTTCTTTCAGGTGATGAAAAGAGAGCAGCTTCATTTTGGAGGCATTAAAATATTTTAACAAGTCATTCATTGCTCCAGTTAACAACAGATTGTGGGTCATTTTTGAGATCAGCTGCCAATTTGACTTACTATTAAAACAGGAGTAAAAAAAAAAATGTATCATCAGCATAAATACAGAGTTGAGAACTGGTCATTTATGAAAATTAGGAACAATGTAGGTCCAAGGACAGAGCCCTGGGGAACACTTGCATTTATGCAAAAAGATCTAGAAGAATGGCTATTCAAGACAACTTTTATTTCGTGATTTGATAAGACAGACTGAATCAGTTTCAAAATTCGTCCAGAAATACTGTGAACTTTCAACTTGTGAAGAAGTCTAGTATGCTAAATCCCTTCGAGATGCAACATCCTGAGCTTCACCATTCTTATCTAAAGCTTGATAGACTTTTTCAGCAGTAAATCAACAGATCAGCAGTTGACCTAGAGATGCAAAAGCCATATTACTTACTTACTGAAAGAAGACCATGCAAGGTGAGATGCTTAACCAATTGAAATTCCAAAAAGAGGTAAAAGTCTAATAGACTGACAGAAGGATCCAGCTTAGAGATGATACCAGAAACCATGGATGAGTTATATGCATATCACTCCATAGAGACTCAGCTCAAAGTGGAAAGTCGGATAAATATACTCCAGATTAGTCAAGAGTAGAATTTACGAGTAAGACATTTTGCTTTATCAGCAGAAGACGTTAACACTTCAAACTGAGTGAAGAGAGAAGAGATAGAAGACTTACTATTACAGAGCTGCTAGTAGTCACATGAACCAAACTTGTAAGAAGTTATATGGTAAACATGGAAAAAGAGAAGGTACAAATTATTTATTAGTGGACACTGGTCAACAGCAAGTGGCAACAATCTGTTTCATGCTTGAATGTGATCTTCAGGCAATGTGTGTTGGGTGGTAGTTTGACTATATATATCTGCTGGTCAATGAGGTATAATGAGTAGCAACATCAGGTATTTCAGGTTTATCGTGTTATCCCAATGTTTATTAGATAGGCAGGTACAGATATATTTTAAATTATTCTAAAGGTTATTGAGTAGAAACAATTATGGACCAGAATGTTGTCCTTTTATAGCTATTGTATAGGGTTGTTTGCAGATTTAATTCATTATTGATTATTGCTGTATCTTGTGTTTTCGAGATAACAGGAAAATAAATAAGGAAGACAAACTCATAGGTAAGTAATGAAATAGAAGGTTTACTACATGAAAGTACACTTAGCAATTGCCCTAATGCTAATTCAGCTCAAATCAAGCTTATTTACATAAACGGATGATTCCATTCATTTAGGTTCTATATGACAATTATTTAGAGCATTTTGTATTTATTGTTGTTTATTATTATTATTAAATTTACTTAATTATGATTATGTATGCATTTGTACTTTGTTAAATTGTACTTCATTTACTTAATTTGTTTATCTAATCCCCACCCCCTTAGTGGATCGATTATCTTATTTGTTTAGTTTAAACTATTGGCTTTGTCTAAAGTATATTGCATTATCTGTATTGTATATAGTGCATAGATTTGCATTTTTCTTGATGATATTTTACAAGGTACCCAGTTTTGATTTTTTAAGTAACACAGTAAAATTTTTAGTAATTTTGTGTTGGTCTGGGAAGGTGATGATTGCTATTTTCTCCTCCAGACAAACCTTACAGTTTTTGGATTTACTGTTGTAGACTGCCGCTGCTTTCCTTAAATTTTTTGGTGTATTTTGGATTTTGTTTTTAAGTTTCCATACATGTTTAGCAAGAGTTGCGCTGTTCGTGTATTGCCTATTGGTAAAATATGTCTTGCATTCATAGTTTCTGTTTCCAGTGCTCTACATTTATTTTTTCTTCATTATTTGCTGTTTTTAGTGGCTTGGCATATTATATTGTTTTGCAAGCAATTGCCATTCAAGGGACATTCATGCTTTGCAGTTACAGATGAGTTTGGTTTGTATACATTTTCTGTTGTGACTTATTTGTTTCATGTTCTTGGTGCAACTGTAGCTGATTTTTACTGTTTGTGTTGAATATCTTGTGGAGCATGCTTCATGTGGGGGAAGTGTTTCTGGATGACTTTAATGAATAGTTTTCTTACATTTTCTTTTATATTTTTGCTGTATGGCCAGTTAAATCATTTTTTTTTTTTTTTGATAATGTGGGGTGTGTATGTGTGTATTACTGAAAACTCACTATCTTTTAGAGCTATTTCATAATCTTTTCTTTTGGCTTTGTTCAAGATGATTTCATTAGAAGAATTATCAGATAACAAAACAAAGTCAGCTAGAGAAGTTTTTTGAACTTTTATATATGGTGAAGGGAAATAAAATAAGCAATAATTGCAGCTTACATTGAAAACATTTTTAATTTAGATTCCTAGTGCATCATTTAATGCTAATGACAAAGAGGAAAGCTATGATGACCATGAGGTGCTGAATGGCTACTATCATCCATGGGTGACTAATTTTATGGAAGCTACTGACCCCATGGATGCACCTGATAGCCTTTCTGAAGGTGAATTACTTTGTCTATTTATAAATGACAAAAAAAATAACCTTATTTGTCAACAAGGCAAATAGATATGTTAGTCAGGTGAAAGAAAGAGTAAGCAAATGCTGGTGTAAACACATGAAATGACATCACTTTTGATGAAATGAAAGCCTTCTTTGCCATTTTGCTTCTTACTGCCTCCCATAACTCCACAAGGAGTCAGAAAAGTTAAACTCATCATCTCATCAACCCCTGAAAATCTATTAGTAAATGTTTCATCCAATACTCTTGATGAATTGGACAGCATTTTTATTTTTAACTGAGTTTCAACAGATTCCATTCATATTCTACCAGCAAAGCAGATCAAGTGGTGGTGACAAAGAAAAAAAAAGAAGAGTGAATCTAATGTCTTTTATAAAATTGCTTTGACCTATTTTTCAGTTTCCTCAAACTGGCAATAGAATTGCTTTTCTAATTAGATCTTAATTACAATATCTAATTTCTTATGCAGTCTTAGGAATAAATTTGTACAAATAAAACATAAGTAATAAAGTTAAAACTCAAACACCATTGTATTTATCAATAACTGTGCCTCTTGCTACAAATTTAATAATAGTAGCAATGATAGTGTAAAACAGCACTATTTTTTTTCTTCTTTTTAAACAAAATAACGGAAAACACAGTATCAGGAAACTAAATTTTTTAATTTTATTGCATAATTTACTCCCTCCTCCTTCAACTATACAGTATCGAGTATGAACATTTTTTTTTTTTTTTTTAAATCTATTTCGTTGGCTTTGAAACAAAAAAATATATACTTTATTCAGACTTAATGGAGAACACTGTAACACATGACGAAAAAAAACAAAAAAACTAACAAACAAAAGAAACTGGAAATGGAAAAATGAAAAGAAAGTGAAGGTAAAAAAAAAAGTCACTTACCTTTCGGCTGTATCTCATGTAAGGCATAAGTGGCTTATCTGGAGGTTTGGGTGGTTTCGGTATTTTGGCATCATTCTTGACAAAAGGCAACAATACTTAAAAATTAATCAACTTACATGGAATTTAGACAAATATATAAAAATTGCGTGTGTTCATTTTCTTAATATTACCATGAAATGATTACATTATAAACTATTTTTAAGAGGCAGAGAAAGACACTATTAAAACAACCATTTCCTTCCACTATTTATTCAATGCTTCTGTAAAAAAAAAAAAAAAAAAAAAATGCAATTCATAAAGTGAATCATGTAAACAATCTGAGGCTAAGCATGAAATGTTATTTTGAAAATAATCTAAGATGTTTCCAGAAAATGAACCCTAAAACTTTTCTAAGGCAAACAATAAAGCCAATCAACCTGGCCAGAAATATATATATTATATATTATTAGTCCACTAAAAAGTGTATGCATACTACTAGAAAGGAAAAACCTGCCCTCTATAGTTTTGTCAATATTTTCTCGACATATGGCATTATATTGGCAGCCCTTAAACAAGAAATTAAAAATGTGTGGGCATCAATATCTCACTGGACACTTTAGCCAACATTGCCCAAGCAGTCTACCATACTAATGTGTGGAAGCTAAAGGCCAACACTGTGAGCATCTCTTGTGGGTGTCAAGTTCAAAGGTAACTTTTATTAATCTCGATAAATTTAGTATTGTATTATCTACACAATTTTGTTCCTTTCCTGAAGCACGTGTATAAACATACATACACACACACAAACAGGCATCAAGTTTATTGCTTTTTGTACCACCTCCTACCCCCAATATTTGGCATGAGCAAGCCAATCAATCAACTTCCTAATGTTGATAGAAGAAACATTACAATTTAAATGTTGCAAGAGGTCTTATCAAATACAGTTTTATAATGTCAAAAATCATTTTCTCTTGCATCTGGGGGAAAAAAAAATTCTTTCTCCAATAAAATCTGAACCCTAATTGTTTGAGTAAAAATTCTATAAAATAGAATTTTTTCCCTTAAGTCATAAAAGACAGGCATATTCTTCATTATGAGACAAATGAAAATAAGAACATCAAATTTTGTCAAGTAATTTAGTCAGATAATCAGACAATATTATACTTAATCTATTAATACTGAGAGACAAAGAAAAATATCACATCTAGTTCATTTTTTCACACAACCCCATTTATTTACTATTTCTCAGTAATGTTTCTTTGTCATGATAACCACTTGAAAAATCTCTATTATAAATGTTCATTTCAGAGAGAGAGAGAGAGGAGAAAAAAAAAAGAAATGAAGAGTAATTAAAACAGACCACAGGCATTGTAGAGATTGTTGAGAGATATGGTCAAAACAGCATCGTTCAATTCAACACAGATCTAATAGGTATTATTAAAATATTTAGATTATAAAAAAAAAGGTCCATTGTATCAGATTGTTGAAATCTGAAGAACTTACCAGAAATTACTCAATGGCAGCAACTATTAAAGTTTCACTTCCTATGAAGCATTCAAATTATTTCACTACACAATTATTATTCTAATATATCCAAACCATTATTGTTACCAGAAATACAACAGTGGGCACCCCGAGGTGGTGTATTGGTTAGCAAGCTTGTCTTGTTAGAACAGTAGTGAGTTCAATACTCACTGGGTGCGCCCTACATTTGGCCTTGTGCCATATCTAAGCTACGCTTGGAAAATCACTATTAGAAATACAACAGTGAGAAACTAGATTCAGTAAGATCAATTTCTAATGACAAAATGCTAGTATCAAATAACAATCCTTATTTTTTTTAAGTCAAATATGATGAGAACATTAAAAATGCTGTTTGATTTAAATATACATTTAAATCAGTATCAAAAAACACAATGAAAAAAAATGTAGAAAAAAGTTCTTCAAAATATGCATTAAAAAGGTAAACAATCACAAAGAAAAGAATTGCAGTTTGGTTACTCTGGTATCAAAAACCAATGACAGACTGAACCAGAAGGGTTGTCATCATCAAACAGCTTGGTCAATTTATTTATAAACACATTAAAAAAAAAAAAAAAAAAAGAAAAAAAAGAAAGACTAGATGAATCACAGGGGGAAAAAAAAATTTGTATAAAATGAGAGTCTATCGAATGAAAGACAACAAACAAATAAAAAGAGAGCTTTCATATTATATTAAATTTTTAAATCAATTTTCATTTTGTTTACTAAGAAATGATACTTATGGTTATTAAACAATATTTATCAAGTTATTGCAAATACATTCCAGCTGTAGCATCTGGTGTTGCAAAGCCCGACTTCATTTGTCAAACCTTTTTCAACCAAAGGAAATTTTGCAATAAGAAAACAGAGCAGTTTTTAGGCTATTTTATTGATTTTATTTAAAAGTGAAAATAAAAAAATCAGTTGCTTGTAGCATAAGTGCATACATCCTATTAAGGAGATAGGTTCTTTTTTTTTTTTTTTTTTTTAAATCCCTTTGCTTTTTACAGGTGAATCCACAATACATTGTTTGAATGTGGAAGATTTTCAGCACTAAGCAAAAGCAGCCTTTGATATATTCTTGTAAGCAATACATAGATATTGATGAGCAAATCAAAGACATTGATAAAATAAACATTAAAATATTCAGATAAAAATCATGGTCAAGAGATAGATAAATTTGGCAATTTAAAATTAACTTTTCACAAGTAATTCAGGTTATGTAGTCTTTTAATTTAGAAACAAAGAGAAAATGATTATATATATATATATATATATATATATATATATATATATATATATATATATATATATATATATATATATAGAAAGAATCCCAATCCCAGTGAGGGGGGATAGCAAGTGAAGATTGAGAAAACCAAGAGTGAATTTATTACAAAGTCTGTCAAGATGAATGAAAGCAAATCAAAATCATGATGAATGTCCAACAGGACTGAGGTGCAAACTGGCATACACAGGATCATTGCCTGTAATTTGGCAAATGCAGAACAAAATGGGTGTTTTGTAGTGAAGATACAATCTAAAATAACAGTGTCAGTGAGGCAGCATATTGCCTAGGCCACAGCAAGGAAAGGCTGGGGGTTAGGGTTCATTAAGGATGGGGCTCAAGGGGGGAGAGTAACATGGGATTTGAATATCAGGAGATAAAGCTGGTGATTGTGTTTTGTCAAGAGAACCAGTGACTTCCTAACCTTCTTGCCTTTTTTTATTTTGTTTTTCAAGGGGTTTAGGGGAGAAGGAGCTTGGAAATTCCTGGAACCTTTTTGTTGTGATTTTTGATGCAGAATAATTTCTCATCCAAAAAGGTTATATTTTAAGAAAAAATGCAACTGCAGACAATACAAGAGTTTTTTTTTCTTTAATCTAAGAACTGCATCTGAAAAGGGAAACATTTGAAGAATATAGCTTTCAAAAACATTATTGGTTCACTGAAATTAGAATTTATATATTCTAAGATAAAAATCAAACCAAAATTATAGTTAATCCAAATATTAATCTTTCATATTGATTTTCTATCAGGACGAAAGGAGGGTCACTTTAATAGAAAAGCTAATATTATGCATTCAAGCATCCCCCCTCACAAATGAACCAAACATTTATGCAAACGAAAAATAATGAAATCCTTAATCAGATTTACAAATGGTTTAAAACTGAAAAAACTCGGCTGTGCTTTTATTTCTGTCTTAACCACAATTAACTGTTTAGCTTTAGTTTCCATTTCTTAATAATAAATTTCTTGTTTTCTCTGTAATTTTAGAGTTTCATTAATTCTCTGAAACAATTATATTATCTCCAAGTATTCTTATAATTAAGATATGAAGAAAATGTGAATATTATCCATTTTTATTTGAACATTTTTTGGTAGCTGGGTGGGTAGAGGTAAGTGGATCTAAATCAACAACTCTTGTAAAGTCCTAAGAGAATGCATATCAAAAAGGCAAGTGGTTGAATAAAAAAAAAAAAAATTAAAATTAAAAAGCATTGCTCAATAGCTGCTACAATTTGGTTGATTAAAAAAAGCAATCGTTAAAAATGATTGAACATGTACCTGAAATTGTTTCAAATTATGGATTGTGGTTGATAAATCAGACTATTCTTAACATAAAAAAAGCCATTTCATTCATAAAAATTTGCATTCATCCAAAGCATTTAGCTAAATAGTAGCAGCTATATTTGGAAATGTTGAGAAAAAAAAAAAAAAAAAAAATATGAAGCAAGCTGGCTGTCTTCACTGACCTGTTGTTACACTTACCAAATGTTTATCATTGGACCTTTTTGTAAAGCTCTACAAACAAAACAGGAAAAGTTTGTAACTTAAATATACAAGACAAAAATTATAAGAAATCATCTAATTTAGAAAAAGGAACACAAAACCTAACAGAACTAAAAATGGTCAAAGTCATATGCAAGACGAATAAAAAAAAATTCTATTTCAGGATATCTTCACCACAAAACATTGTAGATTGAATTGCAACATCCAATTATTATCTTTGTGTGGGAAGAAGAAATACATAAAAAAAAAAAAAAATTGTAAAAATCAAAGATTACAGGATTGTTGTTAAATCTAACAAAGCATTTTCTAAAAGTAACAGTTAAGAATTTTGAAGTTAAAAGAGATGACATCTACAGCATAGCAAAAAATATCTTGAAATTATTTTGGCTTTTATATTTCTACACATCTATTTAAGCAAGGATTATTTTCTTATAATTTGTGCAAGAAATTGACTTTCTCATAAAATGTACTAATTTAACAACTTTAGCCATCTTACTAAAGTCGAGCAAATAAAACATTGTAATATATTCAGCAACATTAATTAGTAATGAAGATTTTCTGTTTCAATTTTCATTGTAATAATGTTATTTTGTTTAATAGAGAAATTTTTCATCTTAATCAGTATTCATATCTATGTGCATGGATAAGACATTTTGGAAATATCACCCACCCCCCTGCTCTAATCATTATTACTAGCTATTAAATGGAAACTTGTTGCACTACAAGTAGAGAGAGGAAAAAATTCTGTAGGTCAATATCTTTAGGTTGACTTTCAGTTTTATCCCTCCAACATTAATAACTGCAACATGTTAGAATTACAAGCAGAGATTTTTTTTTTTTTTTTTAGATAAACAATACTTAGATAATTCCTGGTTTTATAAGTTATTTTTACAGTGCATCTTCTGAAGAGATGATATAAAATATGAAGTGTAATTGGTGCCACACTCAAAGCTTCTCTACTTATAGACACAAAGTGAGAGAGAGCAAAAGTTGAAGTTACAAGTTTCATTATTCTCAGTGTAGTTTTGAATATTGTACATTTATAAATAATAATAAAAACTAAAAATCACAGAAAAAGAATAAGGATGGCACTGGTTTACAGTTTATGAGAAAAGTGAGAGGAAAATTATTTAATCAGTTTTTCATGCAAGAATCTGTACTAGTTCGTCATGAACTGCCATTTTCATATCCAATGCGTCATTGTAAGGATCGAGTATAGCAAAGAAGCAAAGCTATTTTTATGTCAGCAGGTCTTTCAAATCAAAAAGCCTCCTGGGGTAAGCTGGTATTAAATATCTGCCAAAATACCTACTTTCTAACAGGATTATTTACCAAATCAGGTAAGGTGACTATCTGTGTGCGTGGTGGTGGGGAGAAGCAAATATTGGATGTGACAAAAACTAATGTTACGGCAAAACTAGTAACGGGCAAAGCTGACATTTATGTTGTATCAAACATCATTTTTTGTTATACACAAACACATTTAATAAATTTTTAGCATTTGGTTAGATTGTTCAATGCATTTTGTTTTTACTTATATTTTTGATTAACTATTAACAGAAAAATTAAAAGCAAAAGAAAAAAAACTTTGAAACTTATGCATCTACGATATCTTAATAAATAAAAAGCATAAAAAAAAAAGCCAATAAACCAAACAAACTAAGTTTACATACGTACTCTAATTCTTATTACGAATTTGAAATAGACAAAACTTACCGATTTATTTTTGCTATTATTTTTACCTTGCATGATCAACAATGGGAAAATGAAAACAAAAGCAATTTCTTTATGATAAGTACAGATTTGAAAATGATTTTGTTCCCCACCAAGCTGCTGTGATGCTGGCCTCAGTGGTTTAGTCTGTCATCGAAATTAATCGACAAAGACACCACATATGAGGATCACTACTTACTATAGCTTTGGAGCCAACACGGACAGGAGTGAAAGAAGGATGGCCTTGTCCACTAAAGTAAAATGGACTATTGCTGGACGAAGATGAACCCTGTGAAGTTTGCAGAAAACAGCTAATCATTAGAATTTGGGGGCAATTAGCAATTAAAAGTAATTTAAAGAAAAATAAACAAAAGAAAATTTACAAAAAACAAAAACATTGAAAGAATAATATTTAAGTAGCATTATTAACAGAAAAACAAAAAACAAAACAAACAAAAGAGTGAACATCATTAAAAATGTTTGAGACAAATTTAATCGCTGCTGTTGTTCAGTATACAATTTTTATTCATAGTTTCCACAGTGATTAACTAAAAATATCAACATTCCCATTCTACATAGAAAATATCTATGACCGAACAAGAAAACAATTTAGATTGTATGTTATTTAGTTTAAACATTCATATTTGGTTCAAGTCTGCTTCTCATAATATGTAGATTTAATAGGCTTGTTAATAAAAATTGAATAAAAAGCCAACAAAATGATACCAATAGTGTCAATAAAATTGATATTCTACATTAACCTTCTGACTGAAATGAAGCATAAAGAGAAAGATTATAATGTCTGATTTTTCCAACATGCTTGTGTTCTTTTTTTTGATGATGCAAGGAATAAACAAAGAAGTGTGACACTTGCTCTTCCAAGAAATGTTGTTGGTTAAAGCTCTCTCCCTATGGACATTACACTCTAAGGAAACCCAAATCCCTGTTTAATCCCTCCATGATTTAATTTATTTTCAAAATAAATTTCAACTCTGATCTGTGCCTTTCTTCTTGGATGTTGGTATCATTTTGTTGACTTTTTATTTTTCAAATTTTATATTTTATTAACTGGCTTATTAAATCTATATATTATAAGAAGCACATGTGGACCACCTTTCATTTTAATCATATATATACGTGTGTGGTTTTTTTGCCCAAAATGGTTAAATGGTAATTTTAAAATAGTTACAATAAAAGCATATGGGAACTTTGATCACCCATCGTCATTTTGGTAAAAGCAAATTCTTTCTTTTCACATAGAACTGTGGCTTCTTTAAGTCATTGATATTTTGAAATCCTTTAAAGAGTTCACTTTCTTACGGTCAAACCTATTAAAGTAACATCACCGAAGTGTCATCTCCACAATTTGCTCCGATAACTGAAGGGCATCCAAGCTAAAATTTACCTAAATAAGATTATGATAGGTTGAATTTAATCAATGAAAATAGTACTTATATTTTTGGACATAACAATAAAACATATTGTCTTTTACAGTGCATCTTCTGAAGAGATGATATTAAATGTGGAGTATAATTGGTGCCACATTCAAAGCCTCTCTACTTATAGACACAAAGTCAAAGAGAGCAAAAGTTGAAATTACAAGTTTCATTATTGTCAGTGTAGATTTGAATCCACAACCAGTTCAAATTCACACATAAAGCAGCACCTTACAAGACAAAAACATGATAGTAAAATGTAAGAAAGATCTGACAAAAATTTTAAATTGTAGTTATGTAGAATTTTAACATTTATTTTCACCAATGGGAGATGCTTGAGTAAATTTTGATGAAGTAAGATATGGCAAAAGATATATAATAAATAAGTAAATTTGACAAAAACAACAAAATTCTTACAAACAGAAAAAAACTATAAGGAACCTTAAATGGCTCAAAGAGAAGCAAATGGAGTAAAAAAAAAAAAAAAAAAAAAAAATTAAAATCATATACTTTTCCTTCTGATGGTGCCTGCTCAGTGATATTTAAAAGATTCAAATTTTCGGGTAAAATGTTTATGATGATACGAAAATGTTTAATTATCTAAAACTTGACACATTTGTGTCTGTGACTAGCATTAATTTATTTCAATATCTTTTGGCTTTTGAAGATAAAGTTCTGCTAAAAAGGACAATTAAATAAAAAAAAAAGAGTAAATAGCAGGCCTAATGAAATGTGTTCATGACAATAAGGGATTTTGTTATTTATTTGAAATAAACAAAATAGTGAAAAAGCATTCCTAAATTAAGAATTTTTTTTTTTTTTCTTTAACATTTATTCACCACCAAAAGGCAAAAGTGTATTATAGAGTTGAAAATCTTCTAACATTATGGCTTAAACATGAAGTATTTTGGGAGTTCTTGTCAACAGAACAACATAAATTGATAATTACTCTTTTATGAATTCATTCAGAACAGATCATAATAATTATACAACTCTTAACACAAAATTGAAATAAAAAAAAAAAAAAAAAAAAATCATTCAATGTTTGATATATTTGTCAAGAATTTAATCAACAGGGATTATGTTTGTTGTATTTAAATCCTCAATGCATCACATTTACATTTTAACCACTTATTCCTTCATTTCTTGGTTAATTTCTTTTGTCAAATTGAGATTAAATATCAATAGCTAACAAACAATCATTACATGTTGAGAAAGCATAAGTTTACCAATAATTTCTTTTTGATACAGATACAAATATCAACAGAAAGATTATGAGAAATTATGAGTATTATTAAAGTTAAATCATAAATTTGAATGGTCAATCAGGAAGTTTATATTTTTCTTGACAAATATAATAATCTTTTACGTACCCCACCAGAGGAGCCAGACTGTCCAGAGTTGGAATAATTGCGCCCAGAGCGTTCTGTTAAAAACAAACATAACACACACAAAAAGATTAAAATATTATGACAGAGATGAACAGAAGATCAAGTGCTTTGTAATAACTGAAAGTAAAAACAATTTGCTGTACATTTTCTTTTTTGGCAAAATACTAAGTTTCAAACACCACCCAAAGAAGAGCCAAAATTTTGTCTTTAATGATGGCTATTTGTACTTGACTGACATGCAAGTATATTATGCTGCTATTCTATATGAGCTCAAAACTTAAATCAATTAATAAAAATGAATTTTTAGAATCCAAATATTTTACATAGAAAATTGTGCACATTTACTGTCAAAGTTTATTTTCATGTATATATTAAAAAGTGAGATCAAAATGACTATAGATTCAAAAAATCATTTGGTTATTGTTGCTATCAATGTGACAAAAAAGAACAAAAAGTTTTTAATGAAGTTCAACTAAAACAGTGAATTCAAAGCCATTATGAGAAATATGTTTAAGCAATTAATGATAAAGTTTTTTTCTTTTTAATGTTTTTTGACAAGTAAAATAAAAAGAATGAAATCAATTGGAAGACAACACTGAAATCTAGTTTTGGGTGAACAACTATTCAGAACAGAATTTTTGTAAAATATTATCAAGATGAAAAATCACGACAAGTTTTTGTAGCTGTTTAAAATTTTATCTTTCTGATTAAATGAATTATAGTACAAAATGTGCTTGAAAGGCTAAACTCTTTTCAATGAACTTTGCCTCAGATCCCACAATATACAATTATTCCCATCCTTTACCTGATTTCCTTTCTCTTGTGGAGCATCAACTTTGAGACTGTGCTATCTTGCCTTCCAGATTTATCAAAATCCTTGATTCTATGAAAGGTACTGACCTAAACAAAAATTCCTGTAGCAATATTTAAGAACTATAACCCAGATTATCTTCAATACTGGAAAAGTTGTTTAACCATTGCCTGAAAAGTGAAATGTTTCCCAAGCCGTGAAAGTTGCCAGCTGTTTGCCATTTTAAAGAATGCTGGTAAGCAATCAACTCCATTGTGTTATTGTCCAATCAGCCTCTTAGTGTCATTAGGAAATTCTTTGTTCTCAACAAGGGTGGAGTCAATCTACTTCAAACTACTTTGAATATACGCATGTTAGCACTAGAGGGCGTCACCAGTGATGTTCTGATTTGGATCATTGGGCAGTTTCGGGTCTTTCAACATCATACTGCCCTCAACTAGTCAACCCAATCAGAGTTGATCAGTCTCTGATCTACCCTCTAAATGCAGACACTGACTTATATTAGGAAAACCATAACCCGCTATCACACATTTGATTGGAAATTGACCAACAGCTAATCACATTGGTGTGAACTCTATTTAAATTGTTTTTCCTTTTTTTAAATTGTGTGGATACCCTATCACTGGGTACTCGCAAGTCTTGCCAGCTAATGGTTACTGTTAATAAAAAAAAAAAAAAAAAAAAAAAAAAAAACACAAACACAGCCATAAAATATCTAAAAATTTACATTTTTACGATTAAAATAAATAAATTACAACTCATGCAGTGTGTAAAGTGAAAATAAATATATAAATATTGTTTAAAACATTGAACGAGCAAAGTTAGAAAATTAGTTTAAAACTATCAATTAACATGTTAAATTAACGTATGAAATTAACAATTAAAATTAAATTTACGTTTTTAGATAGTTACGAAAAAAACAAACAAAAAACCAAAAAGAAACTAAAACAGAAAGAGGGGTGAGCAACATTGCTAAGTAAGTCATTTAACAAAGAATTAGTCACAATTAATTATAATTCACATATAGTCCAATAGTCAGCTCTTTTAAAGTTATATTAATCTCATTTTTTTTTTATCATTAGGCAGTATTTTAACAGTAACCAGGAAACGTCATCAGTGAAAGAGTAATATTAAAGAATGAATGTCAAGAAAATTGCTAAAAATCAGACATTAAAATGTACAGAAACCAAATACACATGCATTAATTTAAAAAAAGTAAAAGAAAAAAAATTCTTTACAGAGAAAATACTTCAAGGGGATACTGATAAATCACTTATCTCCACAAACACATATCAACATGTGGATAGCTACCACTAGATATGAATAAAAATGTCTATTACACACACACACACACAAACGCTGCCTTACAATATAAAAAATGTATGTGAAGTCTGCTTAACCATTGAAAAAGTAATGACACAGAAATTAAAAATACCAAAGTTTTTCTTTTTCTTTCCAAATCTCAGTCTCTGATGAAGCTTTTAATAAAGGAAAACTGTAAGATTTATAAATGTTTTCCTATTTATTCCTTTTTATATATACACACACACAAGACCACAACAAAATGCTAAATTACCTCATTTGGGGATAGATCTATTCCAGCCAACACTGAGGATGTTGATCATGTTCAACCCCAGTGAATGGACTGTATTCACCTCTGAATTAGACACTTAAAATTTAACTTTGACAGCAGCCAAAAAATTGCTGCAGAACCTACCCATTTGGACACCTCAGCCAGATAAAATACCAGAGTTGGTGGTAAGGGGAGGCTGCAAGGTATTAGTTTTAAAGGGAAGAGGCTCTATAAAATCAACCCTGAATCAAGTCAATTTTTCAAAAGAAGTAATGGATTTTTATTAATCTGACAATCACACACACATTATATATATATATATATATATATATATATATATATATATACACACACACACACAATTATACACACACACACACACATTACACACACACACACAATTATACATATACACACACACAAATTATACATATACACACACACACAATTATACATATACACACACACATTATATACACACACACAATATATACATATACACACACACACACACACACACATATACATACACATAATTATACATATATATACACACACAATAAATATATAAATGGAAGGTTTGTTAACATCTGTAAATATCTTGTTTTTGAGGTTTTTACATGTAGAAATTGCTAAAAGTCGAACCCAGTGGTGAACCCATGGAGACACCATCACGTGTGTGTGTGTGTGTATATATATATATATATATATATATATATATATATATATATATATATATATATATATATATTATGATCTAAGAAAGGGACTTCAGTAGTACAAGCTAATAGTATACACGAGTTTGTTGTTGCTTTGAAATTTTTCAGAATATCATTATTGTTTCTAGATCATGTGTTGTTTGATATATTGAAATGTAGGGTACTTGTTGGATCGCTAAAAAAGAGCATAGCATGATTAAAAAGACGCCAAAGTTGATGAAAACAAAATTTTCAAAAGTCTAAATGCTTATGTTACTTTTTAGAGGAAAGATCAAAGTATTTTTTACTTATTTTTAAATTTTTCCTTCTTTTTTTAGAACATTGTAAATTTTGATTAAAAGACCTTGTTTCTCTTTTTATCAGCTTGGCTTGATAAATTAACGATAAACATTTGGGCGCGTTTTTTCCGTTTGACACACATTAATTTGGAAAATCTTGCAAAAATGAAAATAATTGTCGGATTTTAATGAAATTTTCAGAAACTATTTACAAATGATGGAACTTATTATAAATACATTTTTTTTAGTAAAGTCATCGCAGAAATTTTTTTTTTTTTATATGTATTTACCCACTCTAACTAATTGTACTGAAAAACTATAATTTCAATTCCGAGGAGTTTAGTGATTATATCAGTTAAAAGCACAATTTTAATGCTTTGAGGAAACAAAATCATGTTTTTGTTTTTTTTTTTTTATTGGAGCCCTTCTACCTGAAAAATCGTCTCTGAAGTGTAACATACAAAAACTCAATAAAACAAAAAATATTATTTAATTTCAAAAGCTTTTAATTGCTTTTATTTATTCCAATAAACATGGACAATATTGTCTGAAAGCAAAAAGATATTTCGATGAAAATGAATTTTTAAAACAATTAACAATTATTTTTTATTTCCGAACCATTGTTTTTATTTTTACATTATGTTGTTAATTCTTCTAAAATTATGGAAAAGTGCGTACAGCTTAACGGATGTTGTTTTTAAGTAGATATATATTTACAGATTATAATTTCCAAAGCTTATTACAAACTAATGAGTCTTCGTATATAAAAAAAAATAATTTGTCAATAATGTGTTTACAATGAAATCTACGGAAGACCGGAAGTTTGCAGTGCAAAAAATAACGTCACGTGGATTGAAGTTTCTGTCTAGTAAGGGTTGTTCTTCACTGTATAAATTTAGCAAACTGTTCCTGCTGAAACACGTGTGCATCATTTTCATTAAGTTAAAATAGGTACTTTCATCTAGTTTTCATCGTAGTCCTGTAATGTTTGGTTGAAATTGGTTGAAAAATGTAGGAAATTCGATCCAATAAACGTAACACACACAACCTGGGTTTTTATAATAAGTAAGATTCACATTTTGCCTCTAGAAAACTAAAAAAATTTTCAGTCATTTACACTCTTTTACTTTTAAATGAAACATATTGTTTGCTTTCAGAAAATACCTAGTTTCATGGGATTCAGATAAACTTTACCTGGTATTTTTTCAGATGAGATAAGTAATTTTTTATTACATAAAAATATAAGAATCCATTTATTTATTTTTTTCCGAGAGAATATAGGCTGTGACAAAATGACTTTTACTATGTTTGATTATTTTTACTGGGGATAGAATTTTTTTTTATAATAGCAAATCTGAATTGACTTTAGAGGGGTCTATATGGGCCCTCAAACAGCAGTGCAGCACTTTTTATTTTAATTTTTTTAATAGTATTTATAATTTCTCCAGAGAGTATCAACAAACCTATGGTACATAGTAGTTAACAAAAAAAAAAAAAAAAATTGTAATGGCGAAAGTTTTTTTTACTTTAAATATTACAAGTTACTACTTAAGTGAAAAAAAATAATATGTCCATTCTGTGCTTCCTTCTCAAGCTGTCAATAATTTATAGATGTCATCACTTGGCACTCTGTCAATCAACGGCAACGTGAAGATTGGCTCTTTATCTTTAAAAACATTTTTCTAATCAAGAAAGTAAGTAAAAGTTTCTTTCAAAATATTTTAAATAAACTTTAAATTTTCTAAATTTCTTCGAATAAATATTGAAATACGATATAATTAATTTTTAAACGAATTTTAAACTGAATTTAACTTATTTTTAAAATTTTTAAAAATATGGCTGATATAGAGCTTTTTTTCGTTTTTTCTGTAAACATTCATTTTTAACTAAAATTTTTTTTTTAATGAGTAAAAATTTCAAAAATTACTCAAAAAATACTTTAGTGTTTCTTCTCAATAATGAAATATACTTTTATCATGAAAAAAAATTTTTTACAGTTAATTTTCAGACCGTTCTTGTCATATATTAGATTTTCACAAATAAATAGAGGTACCTATTGAAATGTAATTGTCATCTTTGATAACGGCTAATGTAAGCCAAAAGCTTAGATTGGATTTAAACATGTATCAATATGGTGATTTCCTTTTGTCTTTCACTGATGTTATTAAGCTTATCAGACAATATGAAAGGAACTTATTTAAAATAAATAGACAAAACTTGTCTATTTAATGAAACATGCATCAATAAAAAATTGCTGCCTAAATATACACAATATATGTCAGATTAATAAAAAACCATTACTTTAGAAAAATTACCTTGATTATGTATGAATACAAGTGTGCAGACATGAAAAATTTTGAGAAATCTATGAAAAGAGAAATTTTGCTTCAAGTCACTATATTGACTTTGCCTGAACAGCTAAGTTCTTTGCAGTTCAGTTGATCAGAGTGTGCTGGATTTAATGGCAGCTCCTTCTGAATGAGGGGGATGCAGGTTTGAATCCTGCGGGAAAGTGGATATTTTTCTTTAATAATATTTCTCAAACAATCAGGATGGTGGACAAAAACTGTTTAATGAATAGAGTGTCCACTCTAATACGAATATCCACTAAAAATAACTTTTAAAGTGTTTTTTTATATATATATATATATATATATATATATATATATATATATATATATATATATATATATATATATATATATTATATGAATGGAACTTATTAGAAAGCACTCAATAGAGATAGAGTTAACATATTTGGTTGGATTGATGCGAAGTTTGTGACCCTGGGTTTCACGCCCAAGGTGCTATCAGGAGTCCTATGCTGTTTTTGATCTTCATCAATAATCTTCCTGATGTCATCAGTTCCCTAGTAGATATTTATGCAGATGACACTACCATTTACTCGTCTCAATAGCAAATCCAGAGCTGACAAAGTAAACCTGGTCACTGCTCTTGAATAAAAACCTCCAATCTGGGTCAGGAAATGGCTTGTAAGTTTTAATGCCTCAAAAACTAAACTGCTCTCATTTAACCACGATAGAGAAACTTCCATGTCTGCCATCAGCATAGTAGATGCTCAACTCCTAGAAAGCATTTCACTGTGCCTTCTTGGCCTCACATTTTCAACTGACGTGAAGTAGAAGAACTACATTGAATCAATAGCTGCATCTACTGCAAGGAAAGTTAGTTCATTGTTTCTTGTCACACTCCATCTTACACATTTACAAATCTTACATTCGACCGTGTATTTAATACTGTTGCCATATCTGGTCTGGTGTTCCTGCTATTTATCTTGAGGTTCTTGACAAAATCCAAGGAAAGATCTACAATATCATTGATCCTGATTTGCTATCTCAACTTTGGTCACTTTCTCACAGATGTGGCATCCGTCTTTTCTACAAATATTTTCCTGGCAACTGCTCTGACAAGCTTTTTTCCTTGGTGCCACCCTACATGAATTTAAGCATGTTACTAGATTGGCATCTAGGTCTCATCCTTTTACTGCTGAAATAGTTAAATGGAACCACCACTCCTACCCCAACATTTTCTTTTCTCGCACTTCCCGACAGTGGAACTCCTTTCCATTTACTTGCTTCCCTGAAAATTACGATCCTCAAAACTTTAAATACAATGTCAATCGCCATCTTCTGTCCTTCTTGAATCCCATTCATCTTTTATTGTTTCTTCAACACCTGCCCCGAGTATTCTCACTTATTTCACTCAATGTAAACCCCCGTAGACTTGCTTTGGGTTAAATATTTAAAAAAAAAAAAAAAAAAAAAAAATCTAAACTGACCCAATGTTGAGGCTAAGTTGTGCAAAAAGCAAACTTGCCAGCAACCTTCTACAGTGCAATTTTTTGAGCTCTCAAATCTTTAAAAATTTCTCACGCTTTTACATTTTAATTACTTTTCTTAGCTATGTGCTTTTACGAAACAAAAACTAATTTGTTACACATAAAAGGAATTCTAGAGATTTTCCAGTTTGCCATTTTTTTTTTTTATTCTTATGATTATTTTGTTTCTACTATTATTATAATTTTGAATAAGAACAACATTTCAGAATTTACAAAGATCTCTCATTGAAAGCATTATTTTCTATGTAGAAAAAAAGAGAAAGAAACACTTACGTGGAGTGCTCTGAGCAACAGGTGACTGGCTTTTGTAATTGGGAAGAGCCATACTGAAATATGGCTATCTGCAAAAGAAAAGCAAGAAAAATATTAACATTAGAATTACAAAACTAAATCAACATTTGAAAGAATCTGTAGTAGTAATATGCGTTGTGATGAAAAATGACTTACTCCGGAGATTGAAATGAGCAAGAACATATCTTGCATGCAAAGTGCTGAAAAGAAAACATGGCCACTCCTGGGGGCGCAATTTACGAGTGCTTGTCTTGTGTCAACAAAATGGGATTTGCACATATGCAAATTCTGGCCTGCTTGAGGAGACATAAAAAGCCAGATGTTAAGAGCAACAAGAGACTTTTTCTTTCTTTCTTAGGCTGATTACATTTGCTAGTCTGATGAATGGATTGACAGGAAAAAAAAGAAGGTGAAAGAGAGGCAACTGAGTGAAATGTGCCAAGTGTGTGGCAGTGAAGAAATAGAGCCCCGGAATCTATTTCCTTTAGGTGAATGAGGAAGAAGAGTCAGTCTACTGACAAACGCTGCACTTGATTTTCTTTTTTTTACCGATCTCATTTATTTTTTTCCTACAGAACCTTTAGTTACTGACAGTATTTTGATAATTATACAAATTTTCTTTATATACATGAGGTGTTGAAAAGCTTCCAGCAAAAAAAAAAAAAAAAAAAAAAAAAAAAAAAAGGGGTTTAGTTATTTGTTTAAATTTTGATGTATGGGCAGATGTGTGAGTGAGTGAGAGAGAGAGAGAGAGAATTTGCAAGGTATTTATGTCCTGACACACTTATAATGGTGGAATTTCTATCTTGAGTGATATACTACTAAGTATTAAATATAAAGTCTGAGGAAAAAAAAAAAAAAATTGGTTTTACAAAATTCAAAGAGGTTTTAAATCAATGCTTATTCTTTGAGGGAAATGAGACAGTTTAGCTTTAAACTGAAGTAAAAAAAATTGTGAGGAAGTGCTTCTCAACCACAGTGCCTCATACTGTATTTTGCAAGATTTGTTAGTCTGATGTATATTGAAATTAAGAGAAGTATTCCCTTTAGTGAAATTCGGAAGGGGGAGCGAAGTAAATGAAAAACCTATCTAATAACATATAATTTCAATTGGATTACAACATATGATGACAGGAAGAAAGCTTAGCTATTGGAGTGCCATTATCTCCAGTAATGGCAAACATATACAATGCTTCATGGAAATGGCATAGAATCTCTCTGTATAGCCAACCATTCATACTCTGGCTCCAGCAAGATGTGCAAATGCTGCTGAACGAATTTGAACTCAAAACCATCCAATACAGTTCACAATGGAGAAAGATCAACTGACCTTCTTGAATGTATTAATAACTTGCAAAGAGTATAAATTCAAGACATCCATTTACTGTAAGCTAACAGTCACCAGAAAATACTTAAACTTAAATCCCCAACATTCTTAAGTGTGATCTAGATACATACCAAAAAGGGATGCTCAGAATTGGAAAACCCTTCAGGGTGTTGCCTACTCTGCAGGTATAATGCCTACTTCCATGAGGAGGGATAGAAAAGTCAAGTACAACAATAAAAAAAAAAAAAAAAAAAAAAAATCTGCTAGTTTGCATACCATACATATGGATAGGGATATATCTGAAATGACTTGGATTTATATGATCCATAAAACATCAAGACAATATTCAATAGTTAAACACTTCATAGATATCTCCTTCTGGAAGAAAATATGACTAAGAACTATGTGTATTCCATCTTGTGCAGTTGTGACAACAAATGCAAGGGAGACTAGCCACCTCCTAAAGTAAGAACAAAGAAAGATGGAAAAGCTGTTGTCCAAAGAGACGGATGCTGAAATCACTGATCATATATAAAAAGGAAAAGGGCGGTCATTAACTTTTGTGAAATAAAGTCAAGACAACAGAGAAAAACACAAAGGAGGATAAGTAAATTAAGCATAGAAATGAATATCTGGGAGCCTCTGATTAAGAAAGAAAAGGCAAAAAATTCCACCACCCAAGCCCAAACACTAATAGAGTTTCACCACCTGGGCAAAGACATTAGATTCAAGGCACCAGAATTTTAAGACTAGATTTTCTAAAAGATACAGGACATGTGGATTAAAGTATTGGTTAAAATATATCAGGTTTTCTGATAGTTGTAAGTAGAAACCCTTGGTCTCTTAGTGCTTTGGTTCAGGACAAGCGGCACAAAGGTGAATAAGACTGGTTAACATTAATTGATAGGAAATTTACCCTAAGCATGAAAAGCAGAATGGGAACAATTTATTGCAATTGACCGATTGATTGGTTTGGTTCAAGATTACAAGGTACAACAAGAAACACTTGAAGGCCAAGCGATACGACAAGCAGATATGAATTAAAAACATTTACTTATATTCTCAGTTACTTAAATTGTTCATCTTTATCTCTTAGAAGTTTCAGTAGTCATTACATTTTTTGGTGTGTAAAGTGGAATATTTCAATGTACAAGGCAATGTACTGTTTCATTTGTCAACTCTTTCTGTTAACATGAAAGCATTCTACAGAACTTAAATATTCCAATAAAATTTTTATACTCAATCTATGTCTAGCATTTAAACCAGGAGATTCAATGCTGTTTTTAAGTTAGGCACCCCATCACTGCATACTTTGAAGATAACAATCTGTAAATTGTGTTTGTAGTACAAATATTTCTTTTTATTAACAATTGCTTCCAAGACTAAGATACCTTTGCTAAATAACAACAAAATTTATAAAATTGAATATTTTTTATTTTTTTTATTTCTAGCACATGCAGCAACTAAAAATTGGCTTAACTTGCAGTAAGTGGATACAAATTGCTAATTTTTAAGGTTTTGGTGTATTTCAAGAACAGTTGGTCCTGCTAAGGTTAAATTATAGTTTAACTTTCCATAGATCTTCTTTGTTATCATCTTTAAGTTTAAAAAAAAAAGAAAGAAAAAAGTTTTCATCCTAGCATTAAATTCAAATTTTCAAATATAAACTAACTGTTAATGGTTCAAATGAAGTTGAGAATGTATTTCAAATTTATATTAAAAATTAATTTTTTGTTTTCTAACCAAGCCAAATTTTTTATTTATTTTTACATACATAGCTTATTATTTTCTACAGACACACACACGATTTGTGTAAAATAGAGGTTCTGGATACATAGAAATTTGAATTGTCACATTCCTATTTTTTTTGACCAATGAGAGCCCCTAAAAGACAACATTTTAATGACACTTGCAGATGATCTACTTTATAAAAATTGTAGGATCCAATCATATCTTTTCACTCTTAAATGATAAGATAAAAAAACAAAAAATATTTTCTTAGCTAATTAGAAGTGAATTTAAATCTTTAAGCCCCAAGTTTATTCTTAGTTATCTTGTCATCTGTAAAAATTTGTACATTTTGCAATTTGCCAATTACTAATTGTTGACATTGTTCAAGTCAGTGCCATCTCTACAATATTTTATTTCCTTTCATTTTAACAATTATCAACATTCTTTAAAACTAACTACAAAACTTGTATTATCACCAGCAAAGTTTACATTTTACTTTTTTCCTTTTTAAAAATTCATTTTAAAACTTAGGTATCATACTTTGTATGTACTTATATATATGCCTTCAACATATACATAATCAATGTATCAAAATTCACTTACGCAAAAGAAAGGAAGAAACATAGTCAAACAAAAAACTATTTGATATTTGAATTGTCAAAGGACTGATCATATTTCATTTCTCCATTTGATGGTTTGTAATTATACCTCTTTCTGTTTACTGACATTTAAAAATGAATATGTTTAATTTGTGTATCATTTTTTCAACAAGTTATTTTCTACAAAACTGGTGACCCCAATATTATTCTTTCATACAAGATATTCCAGACGATTGTAAAATTATACTGTTCAAAATGTAAAGATTTGTTCATTGCATAAACTAAAAAATAATTGCATTCTGCAGTCAATGCCATTTTAAGTGTAAAATGTATTTACCCCCACCCTAAACATCTTTTCAAACGACTCCAAGGGGGGAGGGGACTATAAAAAGGGAGATAATTGCGTTTTTTACTCATTGACACCAAGCGATTCAAACTTGGAATTCATGGCAAACAAGATTTGTTTTTGTCGCCTCTTTTACTATTTGAGGAGAGAGGGTCATAATTGTTACAAACAAATTTTACTCTTAATGAAAGGATAAAAATGATGACTAATTTTCAAGCAATAAATACTCACATTCACATTTGTAATTATTTTTTATGCACAAGACAAAGGGAACAAAATTAAAAATTTGAAAATCGCTAGCAAGGAAAATATCTCACATTATTTAAAAAATATGATTAAAGAAGAAGTATTAAAATATTTATTACTAAGATTAAAAACATTTTTTTTTATTTATGATAAAAAATAAAATTCCTATTTTTTTTTTAAAATATAAAAATACATTTTCTTTTAAAATTATAATTCATAATTAAAAAAAAAAGTATTTTTTTATATTATTTTAGAAAAGAAAAATTTAATAAATATCGTAATTGATTTAAAAAAACAAAAAAACCTTTTTAATCTTACTCTTAAAGATTTTAATAATTTTTTTGTCTCGTTGAAAAGCGATTTTTATTTTATCGGAACAATTTTTTTTTTCCGGAGTGTGAAGGTTAAATAATCCCCTTAAATAAGTAAATTAATATAAATTATATTATTTTATGTTAAGTATAGGGAAGACTAAACTGTAAAATAAGATACAAACCCCTTTTTAAGGGAGTGAAAAGATAAATCTGAACTTCATCCGACATGAAATGATGAGGTTTTAAAAAAATCAATGTTGAGATTCACAAAATCTATCCACTATTTTTTTTAATAATAAACCGTCGCTTTCCATTTTTACATGGGTAACTTAGATATAATAAAAATATATATATCAACTAATTAAAGAATAATTAAATAAGTTGAGAAGAAAGAAAAAAATAGTGGCCAGAAAAAAAAAAAAAAAAGATTTGCTTTTTGTTATCGTCATCATGGAAGAAAAGTAGTAAATCCGGTGCCATTCACACACTAATAATCAGATCATAGCTTCAAATAAAACATCAACATTTTCGTTTATAATAATTATTTAGCATGGCCTTAGGGAAAATTCAAAGTTGAAAGAAACTTTTAATTTTAAATTAAAACTCATTTTTTACTAAAAAAGGAAACTCATAATTTTTTATCATATCGAGATGTGCATTCATAGACAAAGAAAAACGTATATCTTAGCCAAATAAATACAGATCTAATACCGCATAAAAAGACATCTCACTTTAAAATAACACAAATTAATACTTTCTGGCATAAAATATTTTCACTTACCCCAGATTTTAGAAAAATATACTTCAACAATTCATTTATCACTTCAATAATACTTGAACAATGGCTGCGTTTAACGATTAAAGTCTCGAACGCAAAATTCGAAACAACTCTTTCGATAATGTTTTTATTTTAAAAACTAACAATTTATTTTATGGTAAAATCTAAGATTTTTAATAATTCAAAAGTAACATTTGATGTTTTAATCGAAAAATTCGAATGGTTTTATGCTTGTAATCTCGTTCGTCCGGCTCGAGATTTCAAATTGGCGGCAAAATTTTACTCAGGAAGCCGTCCACATTTCAGTCTTTTTTTTTTTTTTTTTTTTTTCTTAACTCGAAACAGGTAAAAATTATTTTTAATTAATCGTTTATCCAAGAATGTTTAGTGTTAGTCATTTCATTTCAATAGAGTTATTAAATAAGGCATAAATTTAGAGATCGAGATGTATTGTTGTTTTCTTACCCTCCCCTCCAAACCTGATTTATCTTTCTTTAAAGAAGATTTCAGGTTTTTGGGGGACAACATGCAAAAGAAATCAGGAAGAATTTGTATTATTCTTTACGAAGCGAGTTTATTTGAAAATAAGGAAATAGATAAGATCATTCAGGAAGGAAGTAAAATCTGAAATAGTTTAATCAGCTGTACAGTGAGTGATCAATATTTTGTTTTTAAAATCGATTGTATGATGTTTTTGTTTTTCACCGTCAGGTTATTAATGATAAATCATTTTTCTAAATTCAAAATTACCATTTCATCAAGTTTATTTATTTTTAGCCATTGATGATCTAATTGTTCTCTTTCAGGTTTTGTTTTTTCTTTTTTTTTTAATTTACATTCAGTAGCATTATCTTTATTTGTTCAAGTTGCGGCAGAATTGACAACCATTGTTGTTATCATTATTATTTACTTTTATTTATCTTTTTCCCATTTTATCGCAATTTTGACCCAGGCCGTCAATCAATGACAATATTAATGGGACAATGTGAATCATAAGTTATTAAAATGTTTTTTTTTTTTTTGTTTTTTTTTTCTAAACAACTCTATGCACAAAAAAGACATTGATTTTAAAAAAAAAAGTTAAGTTTTTTAGTTTAGCATTCCAAATTGTCAATGTTTACGAAGAAAGAAAAACAACCTCCAAACAAAATAATGTTTCACCTTTATTTTTCCGATTTAGCGCATATTTTGATATTCCACGATGAAATTTTAAACGATTTAAATTTCTCGGGATTTTATAAAAATAAATATTTTTTATCTGTCTGTATTTCTGAGATGAGGTATTAATCATTTTTTTTTTTTTTTTTTTTACACAATACACTGTTCGGACTGTTGTCTTCATCTTTATTGCTATATTCACGACGGTGGACTAAATAAAGGGTTCAGTTCGAAATTCCAATCACCTGAAGAAGGCCGGAGTGTACTACGACTGAAACGTGAATATGGCAATAAAGATGAGGATAACCGACGCGAACAATGCAAAGTGTAAATAATTTTTTTTTTTTTTTTTTTTGACCAAGATATGTTGTGATTTCTGAAGGGAAGGTAAATTAAAAAATAATAATTTGCTAATTATTTTTTTCCTATAGATTTTTCTTTTCATAAATAAATTCATCTATAAATTAAAAATGCCCCCAAAAGTCGCATAATCTGACCAAGTCAACAAAGTGTTTTTTTTGTTTTTTAATAATGTGGAAGAAAAAAAGAAACAAAATTTTTCAAGTTTGTAAATTGGACACAAATTTTCATATCAGATTTTATTTTTATCCAATCTTTCGAAAATGACATAAAAATTAACATAATTAAAATTAATGAATGCTTTTTTTTCTTTTATGAACACATGCCGATTTGTTTTCAAAATTGTCTTTGTTTTCGAATTTAATTTTCCTTTCTAAATATTGAAAGTGATTTTTTTTTTTTTTTTTTTTTTTTTTAAATTGAGAAAACTTCTTTAATTTATCTTTGTTTGTTATTTTAACTTAATTTATTGATGTTACTTCTCTAGGTACTTTTCAAAATGAAAAAAACAATTTAATTTGCACATTTTTCTAATTTATTTGAATTATCTTGATAAGTAAACACACACACACACATATATACATATGTATTTTTGTTTAAAATTTCGCACATTTATAGAGAGAAAGTGTGATCCATATTGGAGAGCATTTATTGACACTTTGGACATAGGAATCAACAATGTATGGCGATTGTCAGTTTCACACGTTCATGCTATCTTCAGATATAGTGCTGATTCCTATCTCTCTCTCTCTCTCTCTCTCTGACAGAGATGCAAGAAAAAGTTCTAACTAAAATATGTTCTTGGGCAAATCCTTTCTTGGTCAGGTCGATAACTTTTCAACATCTCCACACGTATATTACAAAAATTTTACGTACATAAAATATTAAAATGAATTAAAAATCTTCAGTTGACATTAAAGTTTAATGTCAACTGAAGTTTAATTCATTAATTATTTAAACTTAAACATTAGTTTCTTTAACTAATGCTTGTATTCTATAAAAGAAAAAGAATTACAACAAGCAAGGATATGGAGCACTAAACTATATGATCTCCCAAATATTTAGGTATTTAATCATTTCTTTCATTTTTATGAATTTTTTTTCCAAACATTTAAAGAGAAAGTTTTGATAAATTCTTTTCAATTGTAGTTGGAAAGTGACTTGGAATGAGAAATCCGAGAGCCAAGTTCCAATTCCAGTTGGGTTTGTTATATTCACTTACACACAAATATATTTGGAAAAGTGTGGCAAAAAACCTTTAAATTCTCCTCGCAAACAACGCTCCCAGTGAAGCCAGCATTTCTTTCTTGTTTGGACAGTTTGCATGCAAGGCACGTTTGAATCTTTGCTTGTGCTGGAAGTAAGTTATTTTATTTTAATGTTGCAAAAAATACATGCAACCCTGGGTTCTTTGCCTTCAGTAATAGTTCACTACACTCTCCTCGGGTTCTCATGATTGCAGCAAATGCAACCAAGGGGAGGCCTCTTCTGCTGGGTACCCCTCTGAGGGAGAGCAACATAAGTTTTGTCTTCAGATGAATCACCACTGGTCGAGTCATTGGGTTCTCTTGCGCCAGACTCTGTGCTGCTGGTTACAGGAGAATCACCTGGCAAAGTTGATCTCAAGTCAGCTATTGCATTGATTCCCCATACACAGATGTGATACTAAAGTAATGTATCTGATGGTGCTGTAGATGCTGAGCAGTTATCCTTAAGTGTGACATTATACCAATAGACTGCCTCTGGTATAGAACACTGCTTTCTTTTGGCAATGGTTTTAATGCTTCTGTGACTCCTTATGACTATACCATTCCCGAAAGATGCATAAGCACATTGGAATTGAAGCTGCATGCCCCAGTTACTGAAGAATTTTCTGAAGTGCCCAGACGTGAAAGCTGTCATTGTCTGTTAAGATTTCTGTCAGTGGACCCAGCTCAAAAAAAAATTGATGGTAATTGGTTAATAACACTGGGGGAGTCGTGTTGATGAAGTGGTTACCATATTGCAAATTGAGATGGACCAAAATCAATAAGAGTTAGAAAGTGTCCACTGTCAAAGTGTGTGATATCCATTGCTAACCTGCTACAGTTGTTTTTCACTCCCATTTTTACTTTCTGCCAGTGTACTGGCACCAGGTCAATAGATTGGTAAGTTTCAGAATTTTTGACGACTGATGTTGCGACTTTTGTTGATACTGAAGAGTTGACAGACCTGGCAAAATAGTGTCCTCTTCATACCTGGGTGCCCACTTTGTTTGTGGATTATTTGACTCACTCTCAACTTTCTTACAGTGGCACACCCTAGTTGTACAGGTTTGACTCTTTCCTTGTACAGCTCCAACCATTTCTGGGGCACTCTGTTGAAGCAATCTGCCCAGCTTCATATCCATTGTCAATGCATACTTGTCAACCAGTGTGCAATGTGTTTCCAGTCGCTGTCTTATCAACATCTCACTGGCTGCCCTTGTTTTTACATGTGCCTTCCCAGTCAAGGTGTCTGATATCCAACGATGAATGCATGCAGAATCAGTAACCAGATGCAAGACCGTCATCTGCCATTTGAGGGCCAGATTGATGCCTTTTAACGTTGTGTCGAGTTCTGTTAAAGTAATATGCTTCGCATCTCCTGCCAGACGCAACCAACAAGCATCCTCAACAATGTCCCTGTTCACTTCCAATGTCACTCTCGTGGCCAAAATCTGGCGTCCACTCATACCTTCATTTCGTGGCTAATCTGGGACATGATCAAGTCGATGATAGCCATCATAATGAGAGGTGCAACATTTAAGCCAAATCCTAATCGCGTAAGGCAATACCTCTTGCTCTTGATCAGCATGATTTGAAAGGGCCACTGCCTTGTCAATATGTATCTGTAGGTAAGCTTTTCTTAAAACTAACAGGGATATGTTCACTCCCTGTCGGCGCCACCATTCCTTCAACTTCTGGGTGCACACATCCACGTCAACAGTGAATGCTTCCACAAAATTGTTCAGCTCCCTGTAATCAAGCACTGGCTGAACATTCTGTTTGCTTGAACCACTGCCATCAACGGAATCAGGCCCTTGGGTGGGCTGTGCTCACTTTCAGGATATGGCAGCAGCCATTCACTGTCTAGCCACAACTGCAGTTTTTTTTTCATCAGGCATGTTGTACTCTGGTACACTTCAATCTTTCTGCTGTTTGACCTCTCTCCCATTTCTTATGAGGCAGACCAAAACTACTTCTGGTAGTTAAATTGCACACTAAAATCAGGTTCGTTGATGGAAATGATGGTACATTGGGGTATATCTTCCTTGGAAGTGGACTTCACCCGATTTAGTTATGCACATTCTCCGCAAGTTCCCAGATTGTATTGATCTCCAAAAGCAGATCAAAACTTAGCAATGTTCCATCCACAACCAGGACTTCAATATTCATGGCTCAAGCACAACCAACATACAATTTGACTGTGTCATACCCATGGCACGTTAGTGAGTTAACACCTTCACATCCTGGCATTGGGAAAGGTGGCATATAGATCTGCTCACTAGTATCTGTGAGCAGCCAGTCTACAAAGGCTACACACTTCTGTTCATCTATAAGCACTTCAATGATAGGTTGTGCATTGTTCTTTACTTGAACTGTTTCCCTGGCACACAGACGAGATGTGTCTAACCTTGCTGCAATGAAAGTAACACACTTAACAGCATGATCTACACAACCGGTTATCTGCCCCCTCCAGGTGTCCTTGTTTACACCCCTTAGCAAAGTTATGAGGACCAGAGCACTTGAAACAAATTATGCCAGAAGGAGCCATCTCAACGCATGTTCATTGAATGGATGCGACGACTTGCTTTTCAGGTTTTTGGTTATTAGTCATAATGGCCCTTGCTTGGATTAGAAGTCGCTCCAAGGTCATAGTCTCTATTCTGGACAATGTTCTAAGAAGCTGTCTAATGTCCTGTGGCAGCCCAGACATGAATGCGCATACCACTTAGGCAACTGTCTGCCAACCAGCTGAGCCAAGCACGGTACCTCTGCCAAAAATTCATCAAGCTTCCCCAGTACAAAGTGGCCTCATCGTAAACTGGTCAAACACATTGAAGGAGTCTGTTATGTATGCAGTCACAAGGGTTTGTTTATCTGACCTCTGCTCTTTACTTAGTTGCCAGTATACGGCAAGAGCCTCACCACTCATTTGTAACAGTGAGATGCATTTTACCCTCTTCATGTCGCACAGTTTACATACCAACTCAATGTTCTCAATCCACTTCATGTTTGGTAAATCAGTGGCAACATCACTAATTTCAGGGGTCAATCTGATATCAAATGCTTTCTCTGCCATCTTGTAGAAAAATTCAGAACTTCCCAAAATGGCTTGTAACAAAAAAGCTTTAAACTGGGAAACAATGCTCACAATCAGTTTCTTTTCACTCTACTGTCTGTGACATCTGTAGCCAGTTCAACACAGCAGTAAACCACTCTGCTGTTGCCTCTTTCCCCCATTTTTATGTATCATTGACAGCCAAATTTGCACATCTGCAAAGATAATCTCATGAGAGAGTACCATACTCTGGGCTCTAGCTGTTTTAAATGGGTAACCCACGAAGCCGCCATTTCTTTCTTGTTTGGACAGTTTACATGCAAGGTATGTTTGAATCTTTGCTCATGCTGGAGGTAAGTTATTTTATTCTAGCATTGCAAAAAATACATGCAACCCTGGACCTCTTTTCCCTCTGTGGTAGTTCACTATGGAAAGGTATGAATCCATTTCCTCCCTCAGCTATGGGTCAAACTTGTATAAAAAAACATTTATTCACGAAAGAAAAAAAGAATTATTCTTACGCCCACATATGGTTGATAAGCTGTAACAAAACAATCAATTTTAGTTGGAGTCATTACTGAGTTGGTTGGTAGTATTATGTACCCAGTTTCATCAAAATTATTAAAAGTTATTTTCTTTTAATTCTGTAACATTTCTTTTTGCTTTATAGATGAAATAATTTGGATATTGAAGGAATTTCAAAATATTTGACGAACTTGGACCTTTGTGCTTGCAAAAAGGTTTTGCCCTTCACACCACTATTATTTTAACTACCTTTACTCTATGGCAATGTTTATGGATTTAAAAAGTGATGATTAGAATTATAATAAAACCTAAATATATGATGAAAGTGAAATTTTTTTTTTTTTTTTTGTTCTTCAGAACTTATAACAAAAATATTAAAAAGTATTTGTTTATTTACAAGGATACTTTTATTTTTACATTTTAAAATCTAATAAAAATAAAACTAATTCAATGCAATATTTATCATTTACTAATTTATAAAGAAATAAATATGAAAACAAATTTTATTCATAAATTTATAAACATTTACTAAATTATTAAAATGTGAACTAGTTATGAGGAAATCCATATTATTTACCATTTTATAAAGTTCAAATTTATTAGCAATAAGCTGAATCTTTGTTAACCATTTCAATAAACAATATAATAAATAAATAGTATAAATCTTCGGGAAAAGATATCAGAATAATCACAAAACTATAGTGGCAGCAAAGAGCATGCGTGTGCATAGGGAACAAGTTTTATACAAAAATAGAAAGGGACATAAGGCAAAGATGTGTCTTCTCACCGGACCTATTCAACCTATACAGCGAGGCAATTATGAGAGAATTGGAAACCCTACTGATATTTAGCATTGGCAGCCACAATCTTAACAACATAAGATAGACAGATGACACAGTACTGATAGCAGACAAGGAAAAGAAATTACAAAATCTCCTACAGAAGGCAGCGACAGAGAGTGAGACAAAGGAACTAAGCATAAACTAGAAGACAGAATGCATGGTCATCATTAAAAATGATGAGCCCGAAATGCGATTTGCAGGTTGGGAGCACTAGAATAAAGCAGACACGGAAGTTTAAATATCTGGGAAGCATTTTGACAGAGGACGGTAAGTGCGTCACTGAGATCCGTAGACATATTGGGATGGCCAAGGACACATTCCAAAAGCTGGACAGAGTATTGCGAGACAGGAGGATTTCTTTAGCAACAAAGAAGAATACTCAGCTGTTATGTGACATCTGTCTTTTTTTATGGCAGCGAATGTTGGACAATTTCCTCAAAGATGAAGAGACTTGAGACAACAGAGATGTGGTTCTACAGAAGGATGCTAAGGATATCATAGACTGAGCATGTGAGCAGGTCTTAGAGAGGATGCAAACAACATGGAGGCTTATACTTAACATCAGGAAGAGGGAGCTGAAGTTTCTGGGACACATAATGAAGGAGGGCCTGGAGAATCTGATACTCACAGGTCAAATAGAGGGAAAGAGAGACAAGGGAAAACAATGCATGACATACCTAATGGGCTTAAGCAAGCAGATGACAGAATGTAGTCTAGGGGAGGTAGCAGAGGGAAGGAACTTGTTGAGAGCTGCAAGGAAGAGAGGAAGAGGTGGAGAGCCATGATCGCCTATGTCCTGAAAGGACATGGCACATAAAAAGAAGTAAATATATAGTTTTTATTTTGGTTGTCAATTCTCAAGAACAAAGAAAATGTATAAATTTGTGAATTATTTCTGAACATCTATGCCGATGATACAACAATATATGGATGCATCTCTAAATCTCTTGATGATCAGAGATTGGCATCTGATCTTGTATTAACTAAGGGAACCTGGCTGGTTATATACAATGGCTTCAAAACCGAACTAGTTACATTCCATCATCACTGATCAGGCACCAAACTACCACCAGTTATGATGAATGGATGTTCCCTTGGTGAGGTTTTGTGTCTTGAGAGACTACTGAGCTGTAAACTCACTCCTGACAACAAGTAGAACTTGTACATATGATCAATCGCAAAAGATGCAGGATAAATGGTCAGTAAGTACCTGATTCTACATGCTATTCTCTACCTTTACAAGAGCCAGATCAGGCCTAAAATGGAGTGCTATTGTCATATTTGGGTGGGAGCTGCGCAGTCCTCACTTTTCAGTCTCAATAGAATCTAAAAGCTTCTGAGTCCTTGTGGGTGACAAATCATTTTCCACCCTTCAACCTCTCTCTTACAGATGGGATGTGGCAAACCTCTCACTGCTCTGTCGTTACTTCCATGGAAAATGCTCACACAAACTAAATTCCTTGATTCCAGCAGTTGGTACCATCCCCATTCCCTTCGTATTCCATTGGTGAGAAGTAAGTTCCACTCAAATAGCTTCTTCCTGAAAACTAGTTCTCTGTGCAACTGACTCCAAAGAGGATGTTTCTCCTGATCACTACAATCTTAACCTGTTCAAGTCTAGAGTTAACTGTTATCTTCCTCTGCAATTTGCATAAACTGCCTCTTAATTTAACTCTTTATCTTGTGTCACCACCAGGCTATGTACAGGTTGAACCTTTTTGTAAAAAAAAAATTACTTTCATGTGTTTAGGTTTTATTAAAAATCCCGTCACCTTGCTTTTTTTTTTTTTTTTTTTTTTTTAGATTAAACATTGCCTAGTAGTGAAGGTAGTTAAAATAATAGCGGTGTCAAGTAGAAAACCATTTTTTTTTTTTTTTTTTTTGTGAGCACAAAGCTTTGCTTTATTTTTAATGTATTTCTTTTCATGTAATTATTTAGGACTAAAATTTCTAAATGTTCTTACATCGTTTTTACAAAAGTAAAAAAATAAGTGTTGTTTTTGATTCCCGTAAGCTATGTGTTCAATCCCCAGCTTAAGCCATGCAAAAGTACCTTGACTCAGCTCAGAAATTGGAATCAGAAAGAAAAAGATGACAATTCAAAATTTAAAATTCTTAGAAAGGATGCTTTTATGTCGGGTCCCTCTACAGGTGCAACCATGTAAACCAGTACTACTAGCTGTTTGGTTGTATCATACACGGTTAAACTGGTTGCCTTAACAGGCTTTTTTTTAGTGAGGAGGTTGGCTAGACACACAGCAGTCTTAAAAAGAAGACCTGTCGAAAGGTGGACAAACCTTCTTGTAGGGTTCAACAGCCATCTAGCACAAAAGGGTAGGTTGGGTTCCATAGCTATGGATGCAGCCTATGTGTTCATAATATGGCATCAATAGGTGGTGGGCTTCCTAGATTTCTAAAACAGAAGGTTCCAGTAATTGACTCAACAGCTATATGTCTGTAACCAAGGTGAGCTTTCAAGTTGGATATTGGCTGTGATTTGACATGGTGAGGGATGGGATCTACCAGGTCTACTTGCCTAAAATTTTCTATGCATGCATGAATACTTTGGCAAATGTGGACATTTGTGCCTGCAAAAAACAGTTTTTCAAATGGATGGTTTTTCCATTAATACTGCTGTTATTTTAATTATGTTAACTCCTGAAGCAATGTTTATTTACAAGGTTATAAAAAATTATTTACATTCTGGATTTATTATTTATCATTTTATAATGAAATATGAAAAATCTTTTTATTAAAGAAAAAAAAAATTTTATTTTTTTTATAAATGTGCTGTTTTTTTTAATTATGGATGCCCATACAGAAAATAAGTGATAACGAGTACATTTAAAGCAAAAGTGCCTAAAATTCAGTAAAACAGATTATAAAGAATATTTTCCTAAATTTTTAAGATTACTAGTTAGTTAAAAGTTATATAAAAAAAAAAAATGCTTGCATTATACAGATATAATAACCATAGGAAAAAATTAAATAAATTTGTCTGTCAAGCTCTGTCTATATTTCTGAGATGAGGTATTATGTACATTATTTACATTGTTCGGACTATTGTCCTCATCTTTGTCGCCATATTTATCACAATGTTTCGGTCGTTGTACGCTCCTGCCTTCTTCAGGTGATTGGCATGTTGAACTGACCCCTTTATTTCACTCACTGGGGTAGTAATAAGGAGTGCCAGAGAAAAGCAATGATAACAACAAAGTTGCAATATGAGCTCAGATAAAAACATGTAATGATAACAGAAAAATTGCAATATGAGCACTGGTAAAAATGGTTGCTGACGATATTAAGTTTATAATACCCAGAAATTCATACACAGATATCCTCAAGGACACATGGCACAGTGGATAAAGTCATTGGTTAGATCCAATGACAAGACCCAAAGAGTGAGTTCAATAAAAGAGGCAGTGGAGAACTTTCAAAGGGAAAATTAACAGGAGATAACTGATAGCTGACATCCATCAAACATGGCACGTGAAACTAGAACAGTCTACCTCAGTGAGCGAAATAAAGGGTTCAGTTCGACATTCCAACCACCTGAAGAAGGTGATAAATATGGCGACAAAGATGAGGACAATAGTCCGAATAATGTAAATAATGTCTGTCAAGCTGTCAACAACTTAAATAAACACCTACCACCATGTTCAAAAATGATGCATATCTGTGATATTTTAAACTTAAGTAATATTTGTTTCAAATCAGATTAATTAAACTTTAAATCAGCTAATATTCTTCAAATAAAGCTTCAGGAAAGTATATTTCATTTTTGAAAGATTTTTTTTTAATAAAGAGAATTACATTGTGCTGACAAATGGTGCTAAAATCAGCAATTTTAGTGATTTCAAAACGAAAACTCTTTTCAGACAATTTAAATAAGTTTTGAAATACAGCAAAGTATTTTGCTTATGGGAAATATTTAATTTATTAACTTGAAATTAAAACTAAAGTAAAAGCTTCAAGAAAGATTTTTTGTTTTTAAAAATTAATTTTAAACCTTAGGTATCACTGCATTTAAATAACTTAAAACTATGACCTAGTTTTAAGTAATTTAATTAAGTTATTAAATAATTTTGGTTATTGGTCTTGACCTGTCATCTCGTCTTCAGTCACTTTCCCATTGCCATAATGTAGCTTCACTGTGTCTTTTCTAAAATAACTTTCATGGTAATTGTTCTGATAAACTTTCCTCTATGGTACCTAGACTTTTATGAAGTACTAGATTGGCAGCAAGGTCTAAATTTACAGTTGAAATGGCTAGATGTAACCATAAGTTACTATATTGCTAATAGTATATATATAAAAAATATATAGTAATTATAAAAAAATAATCTGTAATTCTGAATATTATGATAATTTAAAATATTAGATATTTAAATTCTCAGATCATTGCAAAAGTTTGTACCTGATTTTCACTGCTAATATAAAATAACCAAAACTTGATACTGGTGTTTGTTTTTGTGTTGATTTCTGGTGTGTTCTAGATTGAATTTAAGCATAGTACCAGATTTGCAACAAGTTCCCCTCCTTTTACAGTTGAAGTGGCTAGATGTAGCCATAAGATGTGCTAAACAGTTTCTTCTCTCTCATTTCTCAATTGTGGAACTCTCAAGCTTCTTGCTTTTCAGTCAAGTTTGATCTTCAAAAATTTACATGCAATACCAGTTGTTATCTTCTTAATTCATGTTCCTTTATTGTTCTCTCCCCTTAATAATTTTTTTTTTTTTCATATTCTTTGACACTCAGTAACCCCTTGTATCTTAGTGGCTTTATTGCCTTGCTTGGGGTGAAATGATTAAAATGAAAACATGATTGCTCTTACCTACACTGTAATCATGCAACACCCTCCCTGGTCATCTGAGATGACATCCAGGAAAAAAAAAATAACACTCAAATAAGTTGAGCAAAAGTAATTACTGTTTTTATATCAGTCCTATGTACAATAATTGGTTTATATCAGAGTTTGCATGCAATTAATCATCAGTTCAACCCATATCTAAATTGGAAGTGATACTATTGTTGTTGGCAAAATTTGGTTTGCTGTTGTTGGTAAGGTTCAGCACAAGGCTGAAGTCAGAGGCTTTCGTTGGCAGATAATCATATGGACCTTTCTCCTGTCTTTGGTTTCATCTCCATCTCTTCTGCTCTCTTCTCTCTACTACTACGCATTTGTATTTTATGGACATTTGCCCAAACTGGCATGGGGGTATGGCGAGGTAGGAGCATTTTGGTGAATCCCATCCAGCTTATGTCATAACTTTTGGGAATTCCCTCTCTCCACCCTCGCTTTTATTATCCTCTCTCACCGACCTCTTCAGTGAGTGTGGGTGGTTCCTCCATCTTCCTTGATGTCTTATCTGTGCCTGCTACCTTGACCATTTTCCATCCAAGAAAATTCAGTTCCAGATTCAGTTGTTTACAAAAATCTACTTTTTCAGCCCACATTTGCAGCTGTGTGTCAATCAGCATTGTCCCCTAAGTCTGGGTCACTTTTCTGTTGTTCAAACTACTTGACATACAATTCAAGTCATTCATGTATGAATTAAATCCTCAATTCTTCCCATGGGTTTTTGGTATTAACCCTTGTTTCAATGTCTCATAGTACATAACACTTATGTTTTAACAAAACTTTCTTCTGTTTTACCATGGCAATGAGAGTATCACAACACAATAGTGTTATGATTCCTTTAAAATTAAATTATGGGCTTTCTCTTGAACAATACAATATTATTTAAAAATTGCTTTCTTTAACCTTTCCATTTTGTTGAATGTCTTTTTGTTCTGTTTATAACTGAAATTATAAAGATATCATTTTTTTTTCTAGATTTTTCTGGTGTACAAGAAAGATCTGTTCATGATGGCTTCAAATGAGTTTAAGGTGAAATGCATTAAATCTGGAAATGATCAAGTGTCAGTCAGATACACAGAAGCTTTTAATGTAAGTGCCTAATTTCTTTAATAAATTGATTTTTATAACTTCATTTTACATCAGGGGTCCCCAAACTGGTCAGCATCAACCCGTGGGTGTCAATAAATGCCTTGAGGGCCAAAAGGGGGTTGATAAATAAATTGTGATGACTTATGACTAAAATTCTCCAATTACCAACCAAATATCTATGCCCTTGTTTCTGTTCATCAAACACATCTTTCTCTTTAAAGCTTTAGCATGCAACACACTCAAAACCACTCTGTAAATATCGACTCTCATGTCTCACAGTTTGGGGTCTCTCATGTTTGCTCACAGTTTGGGGTCCAAATCTTTACTGTTTGCCCACCTCATTATTTCCTGTATTATTTGCAATGATATTGTCATATATTATGGCAGAGTATAAATCGGGTGGGTTACAGCTTTACTTTAACATTCAGCATGCTTGGATACACCCTGTAAATATTAGCTCACAAAGTCTCACCATTTGCATCACTTCCTGTGTTATTTGTGAGGAATTAGGGACCATTGTGAAAATGCAAGATAAATAACACAACTGTCCAACGAACAGAATAAAGTTTGCAATAAACATAAAAAAGGGTAAAAATGAAATAGTATCAAACTATATATGCAAAACAAATCAACAGCTTAAGAAGGCAAAACCGTACACAAACTATGAGTTGGTGTTTGCATATAAAAGCAATGTCGAACAAGCGAAAGCAGTGGGTCTGTCTAGTAGATAAGCTAAATCTGGACCGAGTCATGTCAAAATGCAAGTCCCATTTTATTGGCCAAGAAAAATATCTCAGCATGCATTTTGTGGACTTTTGCACCTAAAAGGGAAAAGGGAAAATGTTTTACAGTCATTCTCCTTTTATGTGATATTGACAATTTGTGATAATATCGTATATTACAGCAGTGTCCATGGGGCAGGTTGAACATTGAGAGCCAATATTAACAGAGCACAGTGAATGTGAACAAAGTTAATAATGTCAATCAATTTAATAAGAATGTATTATTTATTTTTAATGCGTTTATTGTTACCAATATTGTTTATGAAATTTTTCCCATAATAATAATTATCATTATTGTTATTCAAACAAACATATCTGGTATAGGAAGAGAAAATGAAAACTAAACAACAAAATATAAAGCCTAAATGAATCTTTAAAAAACAATAAATGAAAACAACAAAAATTTTTTTTACCTTTTTAAATAAAAAATAATTGTTTTTTTTTTTGTTTTGTTTTGGTTTTTTTTGTACATGTCTGGGGGGGGACTGATTATTCTATAGGTTAGTATAAGCTGCAGCCTCTCAAGCTTGGCTATAAAATATCTTTTACTATAGTTGAAGTATGAGCTGATTTGGTTTGCAAAATAGTATTAAAGAATATTTTTATTGGAAAACAAAAGATAGCTATTCTAGTTTATTTAAAGAATTTGTAATAAGTTTACTTCAAGCTGCTATGTATATGTTGCTAAAATATATCATGAGTAAAAAAATAAAAAAAATTATTTAAGACAGATGTGGGCAAGTTAGAGGGTGGCTCTGTCTGAGTGTGGGTGGCTTAATTTCATTAGTGTAGGAGCCCCAAAAGTTCATAATCTTGCCCTGCCTAGAGGGTGGAGTCAATGTTTGATCAAAGATTTCATGAAAGGGTTGATGGTTTGCATGTACACCATTTTGAATGCACTTTATGTTTTTTATGGGGGTTTAGTTTAAATTTTGACTGAAAAAGGACTTCAGAAACCATTTAAAATTTTTTGATGAATTTCATATAAAGGTTTAAGTTGCATGATTTACTTAAATTATGTGATCTGTATTCTGAGAGTTTAAATTTCTGAGATGAATCACTGTTGTTATTACACAATTTTAGCATCAAACCATATAATAATTATCAATGTGTATTTATTTTTATATTTCCTGTCTCCTCTGTAGTGAGAACGGAGGTAAATCAATTAAAGTTAATTTATGAGTGATTATTTCCTGTAATCATTTTAAGCTATACAAATAAAATATTTATCTGCATTTGGACAATATTACTTCCCAAGCAAAATGAAATATTTATGTAATCAGTGCCTTTTTACATTTTTTAGATTGCAGTCTTATTTGTTCAAGTCTTTCATGTGAGGCCTTTGTCTATTAAGTGTTCATCTTTTTTCAAGTTGATCTTGAATTAGACTTTGTTGTTCTGTTGCTAATCTTTTTCTTCCGCAAGATATTTCCATTTCACTGTTATATTAAACATTTTTAACGTGAAAAGATATTGAGCAAAAATGATTTACATAATACCAGGAGTAATCAATGAATCATAGATATCATTGAACGTTTGAAAAATATTAAAGTAATGGATTAATTAACTCCTTCAGAATCTCATATAAATTATGTACACATGCCTTATGATTTCCATTTTTATTTTCAACTAACACTCAGAAATTGATGTAAGAAAGATGGATCATGTGACTTAAAAGATACCAATCTTTTTTCTTTCTTTAGGCATTAAAAGTTCATGGATTCAAGCCGCAGTGGGTGGATGAAAACTCTTGTTTGGAAGTCAAGCAAAAGGAAAAACATACAATCTACTTGTTAGACTATTTTGAAGGAATTGCTTTTGAACATCTGAAATCTTTAGGATCACGGTAAATGGTTGAAAATATCTATTTTTAAATGTGCGGTGAATTTACTCTAACAACTAACAAGACTGAAAATTTCCCCCATTTTTTAACTTTTTTTTTTTTTTTTTTTTTTTTGTACCAAGAAATTCTGTTAATACTTTTATTATTACTATTATTATTATTATGGGCACATGGCCGTTTGCTTTCTGACCATTTGACACATGTTCGAATCCCATCATAGTCAAGGAATGTGACTTCTTGATGTTATTAATCCAAGCATATGGCATCTTTGGAAAGTACCTGAAAACTATATCACAGGTTGACCCAAGCTTTGTGAGTGAAACTAGGTATGCCGAACTATTTGAGAGCCGTCAATGGTCGTGATAGGGTGAAGTCACACACCTTCATGACCATGGGTTTGAGTGTGCTGGCCTTAATCAGGCCAGATAATGTGCTCTCCAAGAAACTGTAACTGTCCTCTCTGTATAGTTGCAGTATAAACCACAGGTAGGCTTTGTGGGTGTTAAAAAATGTGCCTGTGTATGCGTCTGCAACAGGGATTGCTAGCCACCTTAGTAGACAGGCAACCTTGGATATGAGTTGCCAGCCATAAGATTGTTGTTATTGTTATATCTATTTTTATTTTCAGTTTTTAGTGTGTTTATTTTGCCTACAAAAATTATTTCATTTTGAAAGGTTCTTAGAATATTTGTTCTGAAATGTCATACTACTACTACTAATAATAATAATAGTTGGATTTCTTTGTACAAGAATTGAAAAAGATGTCTACACCCAGTTTTTGCTAGCTTGACACTTTAGTTTAAAAACAATGATACCATGGATTTTAATTAAAAGAAATACTTGAGATTTTGGTTAATTCAAACAGTTAGTCTTTAGAATAAAGATTTTTTTTTTTTTTTTTTTAGAAAACAGAAGAAAAATTTTTGGATAAATAATGCCCTTGGATTTTGGGTGTCACTCTATGAATGAAGCTTAAAGACTTCGTTCATGTGGAATTCGTAATTTTTGTCCCATTAAATCAAATATATTTCTTGCTAAACCACAAAGCTGCAGTTATTGGCATATAGTTAAGGCAGTGGCTATTTGTGTTGAAAATCAAGCTGCCATAGCCTCTTATTTCATTCATGACAATGACCACTGTTTCAAATACATATAACATTGCAATCAAAGGAAAATATGTTCCTTAACTTGGTTCACTTATATTTTTTTCTGTTTTAAGCTAGAATTCATTTGCATAAATACCACCTTTAGTGATGTCCCCTACTTGATGTCAAAACACCTGTTTATAGTATTTAAAATTATTTACAAATCCTAATTAATAGTCTCTTGTATACCACTATGGATGACAGGTGAGTGCAGATGACACAAGCCCCCCCCCTAATTATTTTTATTGTTTTTTTAAGAACAAATGAAGCCACACTGTAATTAGTAGTTAATAGACCAGAAGTTATCTTCCTTGGACAAACTTTTTTTTCTGTCAGTTTATATTGAAAATTGTATACAGTTTATACTTAAAGATTACTCTATAACACAAAATGAATTTATTCTTCAAATTTAGTCATTTTAACAATATTGTTCTTCTATATATAATTTTTGGTGTGTTATCTTAACAGACATACAAAAATTGGGTCATTATTATATAGATATTGAAATTAAACATAATGTAAATGCATTACTAATTCTAGAGATTAAACTTATATTTTCCCTCATTTTTCAGAATTCTGGGCCCAATTTGTGTTTTGACGTGTTTAGAATTAAAAGTGGTAAGTAAATTCTATAAAATATTGAAGAATTATTTTTTTTTATGTGCTGTGTCTCTTCAAGATGTGACCCTCCACAACTTTCTATTCCTTGTATCTGTAAGCAACATCTAACACTTTACCATTACTCTTTATGCCTGCTCTGTCATCTGTTCATACAAACTCATTAGGCAGGTTACTTGATGCTTGCCTCTGTCTCTTTTCAATATATCATGTGAGTGTTAATTTCTCCAAGCCCTCTTTCCTCATGTCTCTCATAAATTTTAACAGTTTCTTTCTGATTGTAAGTATAAGTATCTTTTTAGTTCACATTTTTCCTAAACCTTCCTCATTGCTCACATGTTCAGTCCAATTCTCAGTATTTGTTCATAGAACCACACCTTTGTTGGGCTTATGGCCACTTCACATTCAAACACCGGTTCTCATACGATCATTGAAGATAAGCAATGTTGAGCCTAGTCAGTACCTAGATGGGTCACTGCTTGGGAATATCAGGTGTTGTAAGCTTGAATGTGTGGATAGTGTAATGGATAATGGCCTAGTTCCAATTTCATATGGGTTCATTATACTCACTTACATGCATTATACTCACTTACATGCAAATACCCTTGAGAAAGTTATGAATCCACATCTTTCCTCCAGCTATGGATTAATTAGTAAGATATGTTACTAAGTCATTATTATCTACCCACCAAAATAGTGTTTAATATTTTTGTTGTTAGTTCTCAAGAAGAAATAAAATGTATGAATTCACTTTCATATATTAAGGTTTTATTAAAATTCTAATCATCACTTTTTAAAAGAATAAGCATTGCTTAAGAGTGAAGGTACTTAAAATAATAGTGATGTCAAGGGAAAAGATGTCCTTTTGACACTCTTTTCTTTCTTTTTTAGGCAGAAAGGTCCAATATTAGCAAAATCTTTTTTTCTGTTTACTTTTTATTCTTGTACTGTGCAAAATATTTTGGTAGATTGTAGAAGAAATTATTATCCTATTAGATAATTATTGTTTTTTAAAATGTTCTTTGCTTCATGCAATTTAATTTTTCTTCATTAACAGGAAATTCCTCGTACCAAAGTACCCATTCACAATCTTGCCATGAAGGATACTATAATCAGTTGTACAAACATTGACAAAGAACTCCGGGTAAGATGAATGCTTAGTTCCCATTCACACCTCTTTTAATGTTCCTTAGCCCACACTATATGTCAGATCAATAAGTCTGTAGCCTGATACAAGCTAAACTTAGATCTGGAAATTTCACTTTGTAATATCAGCTCTGTATGATCTATCGAAGTGTTGGTTGACAAGGAAAGAGATTATTTTAAAAAATAAATATTTATTATGTAAAGTAAATACTTTTTTCTTCATTAGGCTACAGACTTATTGATGAATCTACACATTTTGAAATCTTTTCATAAATTTTATTCTCATGTAATGTGAATGTGATCTTGCTAATCGCTTATGCATTCACTTTGATTCCTTTATCAAGTGGGCAGTCATGTGGATGTCACATTTGACATCATTTGATTACTATATAACTTTCAGCATGCTAAATTCTTTCTAGGATTGTCCCCTCGTCACTGCATTTTTTTTTTTTTTTTTTTTTAGTTCACAAAAACATGAAAATTTACTGTTTTAAAGTTGTTAGAACTTTGTATTGTGTGTATAGACTTTATTTTTTGTATACTAATAAAAGAATAGATGAGTAATATTTTGATGGAATGCATTACATTTTGCATGCATGTTTTGACACTGAAAACAAAAAAAACTGAAACAAATAAAAAACAATACATTAGCAATTTAATATCTGTTAAATTTTATTACTCCTTGTTGAGTTCTGGGGTGCAATAAGAAGCAAAATGGCTAAGAAGGCTTTCATTTCATCATAAACGTGACATGCTTCCTCGTGTTTATATACGAGAAGATACCAGCATTTGTTTGGTCTTTCTTTTACCTAACTAGCATATTTATTTGTCTTGTTAACAAATAAAGATATTATTTTGTTGTTTATAAATAGACAAAATAATTCATCTTCAGAAAGGCTATCAGGTACATCGATGGTCACCAGTAGCTTCCATAAAATTAGTCAGCCATGGATATAGCCGCTAGTGGCCATCATCGATTTTCTCCACTTCACTAGTGTAGATCTTCAACCATTTCACCTTCAATATATAAACAAAATAGATTTACAAGTAGAATATTAAATACAATTATTTGACAAAACCTTTAATATTTCTTTATTCAAATATATCTTCTTTTAAATTTTACTTTGTTTTGATATTCATTTTTTTAAAGTTATGCTTTTATTTACTCTATATGTGAAAATAAATTCAAGAGAATAGAAATTCTCAAGTTTGAGCCTTATTTCATGCTCAAAATATAACCTTAACATGAGAAATTTCAGTTATTATTACTCAATCAACTTAGAAAAAAATTCTCTGGCATTATGAGAAAGTTATATAAAAAAGTCAATGTCACTTATTTAAGAGAGAGAAACTGCCACAAAACAAAAGGACATCAGTATTTCGTAACATTAATTTTTCTTAAAATATTATCTTTTCATTTCAGGAATCCATTCATGCTAAAGTTTTAATGATGGGTGGAGAAATTAGCCGAAATCTTACTGAACATGTGACCCATCTTGTAGCAGGGTCAGTTGGCAGCAGTAAATATCAGGTAACAATTGATTTATTTTTATCAATATCAATCAGTGTATTAAAGTTACTCAAAAAGATGTAAAGATACACTCACTCACAGGTTAATTTATCTGACTGGAGTAAAATTTATGTCACAGGTGATCTCATATTTTTAGCTTGCATATTTATTTTATGTATATATATTTTAGATTACTTTGTCCAAAACTAAGGTTTAGTCTTCCTACTCTACTGTATGTCAACCACCATCCCAAACATCCTACATTGCACTCATTACAAATTACTATATCTGGTATTAACAATGTTACACTGTTTTTATATATGTTTTATATAACATTGCCTTCTCATTACCATCACCTTCCCTCCCCACAACCAATCTAAAGTATCCATCTGGTGTATTTTCTCCATTTACAGAGGAGATTTCCATCTGAAGAGTTGAACATCTCACTGTTCACAAATTAAATTTATAATTGAAATGGATAATTAAAGTCTCCATCTTATCATTTTATATATATATATATATATATATATATATATATATATTATAAAAATTTTTTTTCTTCACCAAGTTCTTAGTAATGATTGACACATTCAAATGTACTTGAAGAAAAACAGAACAACTCAAACTTTGGACAGTTTTATCAACAATTATTATACTGATGTAGATAAAAAAAAAACATGTCAAGTTAGAACCTAAACCCTTCTCTCAATGGTTATAGATAAAATAGCGGGGCCACCAGTCCTCTAAAGCCTTGGTTGGGAGAAGGAACACTCCGAATTCAAGACCCTGTACGGGCAAAAATAGCAAAAAGTTGTGAGAGGGACCTTCAGTTCCACCCAGTAAAAAGCACAAGTTGAAGGAATAATTGGATCTCGGTCTAGGTTAATTTCAAGATGCATTTGTCCAAAATTATGGTTTAGTCTGATGTCAACTGTATGTCAACACTTCTGTCTTTCTCTCTTTCTCTCTCTCTCTCTCTCTCTCTTTCAATCATTTCACCCTAAGCAAGGCAAGAAAGATGCAAGGGGTTACTGGGATAATCTAAGAAAAATAACTTTTAAGGAAAGAGGACATTAAAAGTGCATAATTCAAGGAAAGAGAAAATACCGATTGACATTCCATTTAAATTTTTAAACATCAATGTTGAATGAAAATCAAAGAGTTCCACATCGAGAAGTGTAAGAGAAGAAATTCTTAACATAGAATTTATGGTTACATCTAGCAATTTCAACTGTAAAATGATGAGACCTAGCTGTCAGTCCTGGAATTTAAGTGCAGTACTAAAGTCAAGGTACCAAAGAGGAAAGTAATCAGAACAGTTACCATGAAAACATTTATAGAAAAGGTACGAGGAAGTGGTGAGAAAGTGACTGAATCCAAGATGCTAAGTCAGGACCAATAACATTGCAGATTTTTAATTGGATTCTCTAGATATATAGCAGAAGCCCCTGACAAGATGTGGCAGCAATAGTCAATATATGATCGAAGGGTAGACTTATAAATGTGTAAGGTAGATTGTAAGATTAATTGTTTGGCATGACATGGTGAACACGGCAGCAGACTTAGCAATTGATTCAATACCAGAAACTTAGTGCTATATATATAAATTTCTGTTTCCCAGGTTGCAAGCAGTTTAAAGAAACCGATAATGCTGCCAGAATGGGTAAATCGAGTGTGGGAAGCAGCTCAAGAAGGGTAAGTCTTTCTTGGATGATTTTGTTACATAGTAATTCATTGTCTTGTGTTGTTATTTGGGGAATCTGTCTGGCATTTTCACCTTTTTATTTAATGTAAACATTTTAACAGGTGAGCTCTTTCTCAGGGGTGTATTGTTGAACTTGGACATTTTTTATTTTTTATTTTTTTAAGACTACCATATTTTTCTGCTTATAAGATGCATTTTTCCCTATAAAAACAAAAACCCTACTTCCTATAAATCAAAGGTTGGTGACATGTTGAGTGGTGACCATGGTGGTACTGGTAACCAAATCATAAATCAAACCTAATATAGTGAGAACTTTCAGTAAATTTTACACTGTGAAGTTAGTATTTGTGATAAACTTGTCAAGGTTACTGCTGATGAGGATTTAAAGCTATAATACTAGTATTGATTCAGCAGTATGGTAAGCTCTGTCATATGTTTTAACCTATGCACAAATCAAATTTAACCTTTGTTGTAGAGTAGGGCTTGGCATACTTTCTGCTCTTCCCTACTACTGTGATAATGAACTGCTCCTATTTATAAATATGGCAAGTAGCCACATTAGAGGAGGATTTGAGTAGTATTTGATTAACTCAAGTTATTCTATTCTGTGTACAAGTATTTAATAAACCCTTTCATCTTTGTTTCCTCTACCGAGTCATCTGTTCCTTTGGTATTTTCCCTAACTATGGCCTTCCTAATTCTCAGCTATTTTGAACAAAGACAACATTACAACAATCTTTTACCTATTTATATTATTCGGACTATTGTCCTCATCTTTCTCGCTATATTTATTACAATGTTTCAGCCGTTGTACACTCCTGCCTTCTTCAGGTGGTTGGAATGTCAAATTGAACCCTTTATTTCGCTCATTGGGGTAGACTGTTCTAGTTCCACATGCCATGTTTAATGGATGTCAGTTATCAGTTACCTCCTGTTAATTTCCCTCACCAGGTATTGAACTCACACTCTTTGGGTCCTGTCACTGGATCTAACTAACACCTTTATCCACTGTACCTGTATCCAAATTCACACGTGTCTAATTCAAAATTAACCTTTAGCACGCACATTAAGTTCTTTCTAAAATTGTTCTCCCTGCCACTGCATTTTTTTTTTTTTTTTTTTTTTTTTTGAACATGTACTGTTTTAAAATTGTTATGACTTTGTATTGCAGTCATGTTTCGAAGCATATCAATGCATCTCGTGATTGTAAATTACTGGCAAGTGAACAGTTTATTTAGATTTAAAAGCAAAATACAACCTCTTTACAAAAAAAGACAGGTTTGTGGCTTTACTATGATCAACCAATCAAATATGACTTATAGATAAACTAAGCGAAGAAGTAAAAATTACAAAATTATTATGGCATTGTCTAGCTTGTATAATTTATGTATCCATTTACATCCACTCTGTTTATGCCTGGCTGCCAATCTAAGGGTCATGGCTCATTTATAAAAACTAATTTAATTTTTGCTTCTTTGCTTAGTTTAAATTTAATGTAGGTCATATTTGACTGGTTGATCAGAGTAAAGCCCACAAACCTTATACCCGGCTTTTTCTTTTTTTTTTTTTTTTCTTAAAAGGGTTTGTATTTTGATTTTAAATCTAAATAAATCATTCACTTGCCAGTAATTTACAATTGCCTGATGAGATGCATTGATACACATCGAAATACAACTGCAATTGTGTAGCGATTTTGACATGTTTTCAGTGTTGTATCCTAAAATAAAAAAAATGTTGCTCTACTTTGTATTGAGCCCTCTTTTGAATTAAATGTTACAAACGTTGGAATTGTACTCTATTTATTCTCATCTTACCTGGAGATTATATAATTGTTTCAAATTTGCTTATCAACAAAATAGGGCTCTTTTACAAATGCAGAAATGAAAACAAATTCCTACTACACTACCTATAACCACATCACAACTCAAAATACTAAATAATATCTCATAGCCTAAATGTAGTAAACTTTATTTTAAATAGCAAAATGTAGGACTAAAAGAATAAATGGGGAAAAAAATACATGGTCAGGACTATAAATTAAAAACGTTACTATTAAAAGCCAAAAAACTGGGCAGGGCTGGTTCATTCTTCTTCTTTCACTTTTCATAGATAGCCTCCAGTGACCTATATATGGAGCATGAATAATGAATAGTAACATATAGTCTGAAGATTGCTTGAGGCATGAAACTGACAGTTATGGAGCAGTGTTGATTTATTTGTCCACACTGTTGTGGATATGTTAGGGTTAAAATTTCTCAGCCCAGCTTACCTGCCAAAAACAATATTTTAAAAACCAAGCATTAGAATACTTATTTTGAGAAATGGGGGCTGTACTTGGAACTTTTCAACAACCTCTATCTGTTTGTTTAGTTAATGCTTTTCACAGAATGCACAGATACTGCACTCCCATTATAGGTATGCACACACAGTCCAATCCTAAATGGAAGTGTCACTCCATATATCAATAATCCTATTATTTTTTTAATGTGTTCTATGTTAGTTTCACATAGAAAATGTTTAAATTTTGTCTACAACACAAAATGCATCTTTCGTTATTTACCCGTGTTTATTGAATTAGACAAGTTTTTAATATTTATATTAAATTTTTATTTATTTATTTATTTTTTTTTTCAATTTCTTTATTGTTGAACTTTTTTTTATTTTTTTTTAGTTCTGTTTATTGCAATGATGAAAAATTCCAGAAGTACCAGTGTCCAGTATTCAAAGGACTTACAATTACTGTGTCTGGATTGGATCCAGCCGAAAGGAAAGAAGTAAAAAAATTGGCTGAAATGGAAGGTAAAAGAATCCAGATATCTACTTGTCAAACTTCAATTTCCTACCAGAAACATTTACAAGTTAAGCTTGTGATGAAGATAAGCAACCAGACCAACGAAAAAAGCGAGAAAATATTTTTTAAGATTATGAGAATTTTTTTTTTTTTTTTTTTTGAGATAATAATGGTTTAGTGATATGTTGGATTACTGGCCCCTGATGATAATCACAGGTGGCAAGATATTGAATTACATGTGACACAAGCAAGACATATTCAGGCCAGTAGACAAAAATAAACATACTGTTTAATAAATAAATGGAGCTTCTACTGTAATATGAGTATCCACTAAAGATAATGTTTAAGGTGATAAGATATATATATATATATATATATATTTGGGCAGCAACCTTTCTTTGAAACCTCTTTTGTTAAATATGATGAACCTGGAAAATTTTATAGATTTTTCTTTTTTTTTTTTTTATATTTACTTTTTCCAGTGTTCTTACAATGTTCCATTTGGTGGGCGTGAGGGAGTACAAAATTATCCCAGGCCTCACTTTCCAGCCTCTATAGAGTCCAAAAGTGTCTCAGAGTTTTTATGGAAGGACAAATTATTTTCAACCCTCCAGTTTCTCTCTCACAGGAAGGATGTGGCAAGCCTATCACTACTCTATCACTACTTACACGGAAAGTGCTCAGATGAACTGCATTCCTTGTTTCCGCCAGTTCTGTCACAACTAGGACCTGCCATACCAGTCACATTGTAACAAACAACCCTCATTCCCTCTGTATTCCATTTGTGTTGCCTTGATAAATCCAAATACTTTTTCTATTTTCTTATTTTTATTTTTTAAAATTTGTTTTTCAGGTGCTAAATATTCTGGAGAAATGAAAGTCGATGAATGCACACATTTGATTGTTAATGAACCAAAAGGCAAGTGAGAGATTCTCTTATTCTTGATATTAAACAGAAAGAAACTGTTTATGTAATTAATGTGTGGGCACAGATGTCAACACAGAGTGGTGATATTCATGTTGAATACAATTTTCAGCACCACTGGGTGTTGACATCAGTGTCCACATGTCTTATATTTGCAAACTCTCTTCCCTGGATATCGAGCACCTTTCAGTCAGTTATGTGCCATGCGTGATACATGCTTAGGTGATCATGTATCTTTTGGTACATGATTGACGAGGCAGATTTTTTCCCCACAGTAGGTTGCCATTTCTTTCTGCAGTAGACCAGTTGCCATGTAAGGCTAGAGAACCTGGTCTGTCCTGCTATTTAGCCATAGCTGGAGAGGGTGGGGAAGAGGATTCATACCTTTCCCAGGGGTATTAGTACGTAAGTGAATGCAATGGATTCAACAGGAATTTGAACTCGGCTCTCAATTCCTCAATCCGAGCCGCTATCCATTACTCCACTGTGCCTCCTTGAGCACCTTTACGCCATCAATACAGAATACCTTAAAATTATATTTTATCATTTTCTCAAATATTAATATAGTTATTTAGGATTGTTTAAATAGAGGGTGAAAAATGTATCACCAAAATCCAAAGGTACAATGGGATAGCGAAAGGTGCCTTCCAAAAGCTAAGCAAAGTATTAAGAGACTGGAAAATTTCATTAGTAACGAAGAAAAAGAGTACTTAGCTATTATTTAATATCAGTACTCCTATATAGCTGTAAATACTGGACAGTTTTGTAGATTAACCTTTAGCACTATGTAGAAAAGTAAAAAGTCCCGCCAATGTAAGTTAAATTTGAATTTCTTGGTTGTGTAGTCATATCCTTCTATGGCAACACCTAAGAGAATCCTGACTGAAATTGAGAGCCAGACTACTGCAATTTCAAATATATAGAACTAATATATAAAACACTATATTTTGTGGGGATTCCATATACAGTAAAAGGAGAAGTAACATCTATAAATGATGCAGACTGCTAAATGTTAAGACTTGAAGCAACAGAAATGTGGTTCTACAGAAGGTTGCTGAGGTTACCATGGACTGAACACATGAACAACAAATAAGATTTAGAAAAAATGGAGACAGAAAGAACACTTATACCTAGTCAAAAGAGGAAAGAGGGCTTAGAGAATTTGGCATTCACAGGAATGAAGGCCAGAGAGACAAAGGAAAGTGAAGCATAACCTACCTAACAAACTTGTGTAAATGGTTGACAGAATAGGGATTAGGAAAAATAGCAAAAAGACAAACTTTACTAAGAGCGACAAAGGACAGGAAAATGTGGAGAGCCATCATGTCCTGAAAGGCCTATTCAAGAATGGCAATTTCTCCCATAGACAAAGTTTGATGGTGGTCGGTCTGTCAAATTTTAAGTTGCCTGTCTGACTTTCCTTCTCTGATTGTTGAAGCCAATTTTCACTTTGAACTTGAAAAGGCTTTTATGCACTGCCTGCCTGCCTTGAGGATCATCATTCAAAGGCTACAGCTTCTCATGTGTCCATGGTGATATCTAGGATCCCCACATCTCTTTTACAGACATCTTTGTAACATTGTTCTGCATAAGAAGGCCTTTCTGAGTTGGCTCTTCTTACTGGAAGATCCAAAATGTTTCAACGTTAAATAACACACAAAGCGTTGATAAACCATAAAAAACAAATCAAACATGAGGTCTCTATGTAATCAACTGTTATCCATTTGCACATTACATATTTACATTGTTTGGACTGTTGTCCTCATCTTTATTCCCATATTCACAGCCGTTTCGTCCATTGTATACTCTAGCCTTCTTCTGGTGATATTTGTTGGAATTTCGAACTGAACCCTTTTAGTCCACGGAGATAGATTGGTCTAATTCCACATGCCATGCCTTTTTTAGATACCTCAGTTTCAGTTAACTCCCCTTGGTTTTTTGATGGGCATAATTACATATTATCAAACGTATATAAAAGTTTGGAATGTAATTTCATATTCTGGACAAAGGGAATTAAAAAAATCCATTTAACCATAAATTTGTTATGATGATGAGCATCATTACTTCTATTTTTTTTTATTTTTTTTTAATTAATTCACCCTAAGCAAGGTGATAATGCCACTAAGACGCAAGAGGATACTAGGAGTGAAAGAGAATGAGAAGACATTAGAAAGAACCAGAAACCCAATCCTAAACAGGAAACAAGGGATAAACCTCCATTCTTGTTCAAAAATCCTGGGAGGAGTGCAAACTGGATGATTTTTTGACAAAAGCTCACTGTAAACTAATTCTTTTCTTTGTTAAAAATATCTGATATTCTAGATTTAATAAAAACAAAATCTCTAACCCTGTATGGTTTTAGAGATCAGTTAGTGGAATATAGAAAGATTTCTTGATCACATTCTGTCAAGTCAAGTACTGACAGATCATTATCAAGTATGGCTGAAGATTAAAAACTGTACAAAAACATGTACTGATTTTGGTCATAGTGTGACACAAGTCCAAATACAGGAAGGAAGATTGTGTTGCATCTATCTTTCAAGTGAGGAACCTACCTTACTTGAAAATCAACATTAAAAAATTTGTCTTAGGCTTGAACATTGAACTCTTGTGGAAAATAGGCAAATATTTTAGCCACCAAATATAAGAAAAAAAATTGTTTTAAATTCTTTCACTTTTTCATTTACAGTATTCACTGCTAATATAAATACTTATACGGCTTAGTGTGGCACAAGGACACAGGAGTAGAGCACTTGTTGACTATCTACTGCAGGCACCATCTAGATATTTACTAAACTTTAATCTGACACAAGGCCACAGAATGAGGGGAGCAAACAAGAAAAAGATTGTATTGCATTGAATTCCTAAATGGATAGAATTTATTTGTCTTGAAAATCAGGATTCATAGTCTTGGCTTTTATTTGGGCTAGAAATAAGGAGTGGTATTAACAAAAATGTAAGGAATTTGATCATGAAAAAATATATTTACATCTATATAATAAATGCGAAGGTCAGTGTGTCACTGTGTCACACTTTTTCAACTTTACTCCTAGTAGCTGTAGCCAACATATCATACCATTTTGGAATCAGATTGACTCCACAAGCAAATTAAAAACATTCTGGGCCTTGGTCTGGAGCCACAATCCTGAAATTTTGGTTTCCCAGATTTTTTATAACTTAGAAATAAATTTGGGAATAATCAAAATTAATTGCCAAAAAAAAAAAAAAGTAAGCTAAAATATTAATGCAATACTTAAATACAGTGATCAATTTTAAATTCACGGATATTGTACAGTAATATAATAACTGTTGAAATATTACTGATATTTTTTTTTTTTTTTTTTATCTTTTCAGGACAGAAGTATGAGTTTGCACGTAAATGGAAAATTTGTATTGTCAAGCCCCAATGGTTATATGATTCCATTGAAGTACGTTCTTGCCTAAAAGAAAGTGAATATAGCGTGTCTTCTGAAATGTCAATTATGATGACCCCCAACAGCTTACGACAAATGAAAACATCAACACCAACTAAAAATACTAGCACAGGTTAGTATGCTCCAACATCACTAGTTTGACTTTAATTGTCAGTTCAAAATTAATTCTGAATCTTTACTGTGTTTGTAAGAGATTAGAACTGGATATCTTATCTATTTGGCAATATTAAAAAATATGCTCATAATGAAATAAGATGGCTGTGAGACAGCAAAGGACAGATTGGATTCATGTAGTTTTACATGTGATTGAATGAAGATGAAGCATGTCATCTAGTCAAGTGATTTAAGTATACATCAAAATTATGTGGCATTGACTATGAAAACATATAAACAATCAATTAAACACAGTGGTCAAGTGAAGTCAAGATTGTACGTCCTAGTTGATAAAAGTCAGTGTTAAATTATTTTTACCTTTTTGTGTGGTCAGCTGAAAGTGGTTTCTTGTTTGACAGAATAAAAAGAAAAAACTTAATCTCTTTTTCAGCTTCTTATTTTTTCTTAATGATATATTATTTTTCTAATATTTTGTTTATGTAAATTTTAATATTTTTTAGCTGACATGACTTTGTCAAACATATCAGCCATCACACATTTGAGTGACACTGTGTGTAACTCTGTTCTAACATCTAACCAGACAACATGTAATAATGGTTTTGAGAAAAGCAAAGCAGTCAGTGTCGACCAAATTGATATATCCCAAGTGTCATCAGATCCTTTTTTAGATGGATACAAGGTAAATCTAATTTTTATTTTCATAGATAGTTTCTTTCTTTGCTAAAAATTAGGATTTAAATGGTTTGAGAAAAATTTTTTGAAAAGTTAAGTTTTCTAGAGAAGTAAAGTCTCCGATCCTACAAGACACATTTTAATTCTGATAGAATAATGAAATTGGTAACAAAATGGAGTTTATTTATTTCTCTGCAGAATTACAAGAGTTGATTTATAAGTTTCTTTTTTTCTCAGTTGTACAAAACAAGTTTTCGACCAAATACAATAGAATGATAAAAATACTATTCAAACATTTTATCAACTTTTTCATTTCATCCCTGAAAGTTTCTGACACAGCAACTTCAACTTCAACCTCAGATGACATGTTGACCTTTCAATATGCCTTTCAATTTTGGGGAAAAACTATAAGTTTGATTGTCTAAATTAAAGCTGTACAGAGAGAGAGTTTACAAAAACTGAATTTCAGGCTTATTATTATTATTATTTTCACTGTTTGTTAACTGTAATGCCGTCTTGCACAATTGTCATGCAAGAAAGTTCTCCTTTGTTGTCTTATTCTTCACTTGGATGTTCTACAACTGACCAACAGATGGTGTTACTCAATAATGTCACACAGCATGTTTTACCCCAAGTGAGGCAATAAAGCCACTAAGACACAAGGAGTTACTGCGAGAGAATATGAGAAGAAAACCTTATTAAAGCACAAAAACAATAAAAGAAGAAGAATTAAGAAGACAGAAGATAACAATTGACATTGCATTTAAATTTTTGAAGATTAAAGTTGACTGGAAAGCAAGAAGCCAGAAGAGAGTTCCACAAACAAGAAGTAAGAGAAGAAACTCTCAGCATAGAACTTAATTACATCTCACCGTTTCAACTGTAAAATAATGAGACCTAGCCACCAATCTAGTACTGTGCTTAAATTCATAAAGGTACCAAAGAGAAAAGCTCATCAGAATAATTACCATGAAAATATTTATAGAAACAGCACAGAAAAGTGACTGAGGCTGAGATGCCAGGTCAGGACCAGTAACATTGCAGATTCTTTGTATTTTATAAGGAATCTCTAAATATATAGCAGAAGCACCAGGCCAGATGTGGCAGCAATATTCACTGCATGGATGAATAGTAGACTTATAAATATGTAAGAGATTCTGGCAAAAAAAATTATTTAGCATGACACAGTGAGCCAACTTTCATAGCAGCAGACTTAGCAATGGATTCAATATCTATTACCAAATATATGTTCAAATCTGTTTTTATCACTGCGATTAGATATGCTATTGGTTCAAAGACTAATTCTTGTTAATTAACCCTAATAGAAACAGGATTCAATTTTATTTATTTGCAACTTTTAATACAAATCCTTATTAAAGATTTGGCAATATCTCATAAAATTAATTTTATCCTCTCAGAAATTTTTCACTGTAAAATTTCTTGAGTAGAAATGAAAACGATAATTCATTTGAAAATAACACAAAATTAACCAGCTTTTGAGTTCAAACTTTTTTCTTTATTTACATTAGGTTTATGACTTTTTTGTAAAATAATTGATTTCCTGTATCAAAATTCAATTTTTTGTTAAAAAATAATAAATCAGTTTATTTTTTTTAAAAATGTCACCCACATGAAATTTCTAAAATTGTACATAAATATAGTACAGGGAGGTCTGAAAGTTTTGTCACCCGCTACCAAAAAGTAATGAGTGCAATAGAAAAACAAGTTAGTACAGTAATAGAAAGTACATGTACTGGATTCGGTTTATTCACTTTCATTGACTATCATGTGTCTATACACACTTGCAAGTAGCCTCTCTTTCAAACTGTAGGAGCTCGTGTCAGCCATCTTAAATAGAAGATTTATATTATGTAGGTGTGACAAGACTTTCGGACCACCTTGTAGTACTATGACTTTCTGAAGCCTTCTAGGACTTGTTTTGTTTATGCTATAGCTGTATGTTATGCTATAGCTATAAACTGTTAAATGCATTAAAACACACATAAGTACTATTTAGTTATACATGATTAGAAAATTGAAAAATAAAGCTTCTGAAATTTTTTTTTTATTTACCCTTGTGTATATGACAAAATCAAATTTTCGGTTTGGGGTGACCTTTTTCAAGAATTAAAACAGATTAATGCCTTTTACATTAGTTTGGAACGAGTTCATCAATTTATGACATAGGAAAGAGGGTTACAAAAAAGTCAGAACTAATATACATGTATGATGATATAGCTTCAAATTGGAAAATCATTTCTTAATTACATAAAATGCATCTTTATATACCGTTGTTACTATTTTTATTAGTATTTACTTAAATTTTTTTTGTAGCCACGGCAGTTTTTATATGTTTATATTCACAGAGACTAAATAAATTGATTGATTGATTGATTTGTTTTTGATGGTTTATCAACCCTTTTGCCGGTTATTAAAAACCAGGAAATATTTTCAGATTGTAAGAATTTTTGGGGAGATGATGATTTAGCGATACAAGTTTTACTAATTAATCCATAGCTGAGGAGAGAAAAAAGTGGATTCATACCTTTCCCAAGGGTTGAGCATCACTGAATATAACAAACCCGACTGAAATTGGAACGCTGGTCTCCAATTAACAATTCCTGGCTATTATCCATTACACCACCTGCACATCTAAACTAACCACACATGGCATTCCTAAACAGTTATCCATCCAGGTACTGACCAGGTTCAATGTTGCTTAACTTTGGTGTTTGTACAGGAACCAATGTTTCAACACTATATGGTTGTAAGCAGAAGATGGTTGGAGAATTGGCCAACCAAGATGCTCTAGGACTAGATAAACATAATAGTCTGAAGAAAGTCGTTGAGTAATAACAACTCATCTTAAAATTTGAGTCATAAATTCCTTATTTTCTTAACAAGGCTAAACCAAGTAAAGTCCGAGCAACTACATGAAAATTGCTTTTATTATTCTTTTTAATATTGCTTTTCTCAAACAGCCCCCCCTCTTAATGACAGAAATTCTGTCCCTTGTTTTGTTTTGAGAATTATTAAAATTTCCTAATTGTTTCACAGCATTCTTATGTAATTGTATTCTATTTTAATATCTGTTTTTAGATTTATGTCAGTGGGTTCCGTGGTGCTGATCTAGAAAAGCTGAGAAAAATCATTAACATTGGTGGTGGAACAAGGTAGGAATTTTTTTTTTTCCAGTGATGATTATGATTATTGTTGTTGTTGCAGCTGCAGTGCTTTTATTAGGTACCTCCAAAGATTCACTCAAAAATGAGCAGCCCATTATGAAAAAAATGCCCCAAACTTAATTAAACAAAGTTTTATCATCAAAATCTTTCCATCATTATTGAGAGCAAACACCAAAGGATTTTTTTATTATATTTTTTAATCTTTTTAAAACCTTTGAAATTTTGATTAAAAATGTTTTTTTTTTTCTTGTGTCAGTGGGTGACCATAAATTTGCATGGGAAATTTTAGTGTCTTTTTGTGATGAAAAACACATTGAATTTGGAATCAAATAATTGTCAGATTTTAATGAAACTTTCAGGACTTGTTCCCAATGTTGTTGTTTTTTTTTTTTTTTTTTTCATTTCACCCTTAGCAAGGCAATAACGCACTAAGATGCAAGGGGTTATTCAATATTAAAGAATATGAGAAAAATACTGTTAAGGAGATGGAACAATAAAAGATCAAGAATTAAGAAGATAGAAGATTGCATTTAAATTTTTGAACATCAAAGGTGACTTTGGAGCAAGAACCCAGAAGAGTTTCCACAAGCAAAAAGTGCAACAGAAGAAACTCTTTGCATAGAATTTATGGTTACATTTAGCCATTTCAACTGCAATTTTTTGCCACTCTAGTACTGTGCTTAAATTCATAGCCTCTAGGTACTGTAGAGGAAAGTTCATCAATGAAGGAAATTCTTTTAGAAGTTTTCCCGTTTTAGAAAATCTTGGGTTTTTTTTTTTTTTTTTTTTTTTTTTTTTTTTTTCTTACATCTGCTACACCACTCCCTTATTTAATCTTATGAAAATTCCAAGAAATTCATATTTGTTGGGCTTAATGTTTATATTAGTTATAAGCAAAAGTCCTTGAAGAATTTAAATCATCAATTTTTTTTCTTTTATTTTTGCATTTGTTACACCACCCCTTTTATTTAATTTTATGAAATTCCAAGAAATTAATTTTTGTTGGGTTTAATGTTGTAAACAGGAGTCTTGGAAGAATTTAAATCTTTTTTTTTTTTTTTTTTTTTTTGAAAAGTGACCAAAAATCTGCTCCGATTTGAAAAATAAAAAAAAAACTAAGCAAAAAAATTAAGGCATTTTTTAATTTGTAAAGCTTTTGAATGCTTTTATGGACACTATTGTCTTAAGAAAAACAAATTTTTCAATGGATAATAAATTTTTACAATAATTGTTTTCATTTTATTTTTTTTATTATTTTTTTTTTTTTTTTCCTAATTTTAATTAGAATAATTAATCAAATTTAAAAAAATTTTAATTTTGTATTTGTAATGGTTAGGTGATATTGTTACTAAGTAAGAATTATATTTTCTAACTAATGGAAAAGATTACTACAATTCAGCATCCCCCCACACACACATTTTAAAAAGAATTCTAATTTTTTGTTTTTGATTTTTTGTAAATATGGATGTCTTTATACAACATTATCACAAAATAAGAATGGTAACTATAAGGAATTAAAAACCAAAGAACTTAAAATTCAATAAAACATTAGAATACTTAAAATATTTCACTAAATTTTTAAGATTACTGGGTAATTAAAAAATTATATACAAAAGGTGCTCATGTTATATTTGTCAAGTAATTTTTATGGACATATCCCCCCATAAAAAAAAATTCCAAGCATAAATCTATTGAGATAGTTGTCAACACCTCATAAAAACACCCACTTCCATGTTAAAAAATTCATTTTTGTAATATTTTAAACTTAAAGTAATATTTGTTTCAAGTTCGATTAATTAAATGTCAAATCAGCAAATCTTCCTCAAATAAAGTTTCAGAAAAAGATTTTATTTTTGAAAGATTTTTTAATAAAGAGAATTGTAAATATGCTAAAATCACAGATTTTTAGTGACTTTTTTTTTTTTTTAATTAATTCCAATCAATTTAAATTAGTTTAAAGTATTCTGCTTATTGGAAACATTAAATTTAACCCATTAGCTTGAAATTAAAACTAAAATAAAAGCTTCAAGAAAGATTTTTCATTTTTCAAAATTCATCTTAAACCTTAGGTATCACTTTCTTTGAGTGATACCTAGTTTTAATCTCCTTCTTCCAGAAGGTCTCAAACTGATCTTTGGCACAGAGTAATGATCATGGATTTGAACTATAGATTTATTCACTTGTACCTTATCTGAAAAAAAACATCCAGAACTCTTGGGTTACATTGAATATAAATATCTGAAGGAATTTCATCAATGATTTCAAACATTTTTGTAATTTTTTTTTTTTTTACTATTATTTATTTATTTATTTTAAAATCTATTTTTTATTTTATTTTATTTATTTTTTTTAAATTTTTCTTTTAACTGGATTTTTATTGTAGCAATAAACACTCATATAATACTAAACTTTACTTGTGAAGACTTCTTGGTTAATATTTGAGAAGAAATACCATAATGAAAATAGTTGATTGGTTTTATGACTTAATCCTTGTTAGAAAAAGATTATCAAATGCAACATATACCCAACAAAGGTTGGAGATAACATTGGCTGAAGTAAAACAGCAAAGAGAAAAACATTATTCTGAATAATTTATAAAAAATTGTAAATATTTCAGTTTTTGTACATCTATTGCATCATTTATGTATGTTTGTTTATTGTTTTGGTATGAAGGAAAATTATTTTGGAAAGAAAGTAAAAAGGCTTTTATACTTAATGTTATTGTACAATAAACTAATGATTGTTAAGACCAATTGTTAACAAGTTGGTCTTATAAGCTAGTGAGTTTGATCCCCTCTAAGTGAACTAGCATTCTAATGGCTATGTGTCAAACTAAAACAATAGTAATTATCCACTGAATTTTAATAGAATCAATTTTGACTATTGCTTTTCTGTATGTTTTGCAGGTTCAATGTATTGAATGAACAGGTGACTCATGTTGTGATTGGAGAAATTGTAGCAGCCGATATTGAATATCTTCAAAAAGCAGCACCTCGGTATGTTTTGTTTGTTTTAATTTCTCTTATTCAGATATTTTCTTTATAAATAATTAATTCTAATTAAATAAAGTGTCTTTTTCAAGTGAAATGAAATCTATAAAAAGTGAGGAGAGCTGAGTTCCAATTCCAGTCGGGTTCATTATATTCACTTAACACAAATGCCCTTTGAAAGATATGAATCCACCTGCTATAGGTTAATTAGTAAAACTTGTATCACTATATCATCATTATCTAAAAAAAAAAAAAAAAAAAGAAAGAAAAAAACTTATAATCTAAAAATATTTTCTGGCTTTAAATAACCTTCAATGGGTTAAGCTGTAAAATAAAAAAAACGAATCAATCAATCAATGAAATACTGATTAGATACACAAGCATGTCTTTTAGATTTATTTACATTCTCTGGAATATAAATGCATAGAAACTACCATGGCCACAAAGTGAGGGATCAATTTATTTAGTGTAATGTAGAATTGATCCTCCACTTTATATCCAAATTATAATTCCTTGTTTGTTTATTGAATTCTGATTAGGTATATGTGGAGAATTGCCTCGTAGGTCCAAGAGGGCTAGAGTAGAGTAGCCTATATGTGCGAGCAAATTGCTAGTCAGGCAGACTGTCTGAGCATCGGCGCTGGAATGACGAGGTGCATGCGTCAGTGAGTCAGATTGAGGCTGGCAGCATGGCCAATATGCAAATTCTCTGGCTCAGCAAGAATGTATAAAAAAGGCAAGTTCTGGTTGAGTCAGCAGAATGAAATTGGGCATTCAGTATAGTTCATGTCAATGCATGCTAAACCAGAATTCGTTGTGGGGGTGTTTTCAGTGTCTGTGCTACAGAATTCCAGGTTTCCTGCTACAGTATGAATCAACCTCTTCTCCCCCCCCCATGGGTTAATTAGTAAAACTTGTATAATTAAATGATTATTATCTTGAAAAAAAATTTTTACAATCTAAAAATATTTTCTGGCTTTAAATAATACAGCTTTAATGCCATAGAAAATCAATCAATAAATTACTGATTAGCTACGTATGCATGTCTTTTAGATTTATTTACATTCTCTGGAATAGAAATGTCAGTGCAGGAAATACCATTTTCCCAAGTTAGTGTTTTACCATTACAAGTGATTCCTTTCAGCTATATCCTTTATTTTTTTCTAATTTCCAGCTGGTTAATGGTAGATAGAATTGTGTTGAGGCATATTTATAGATAATGGATCTGCTGACACTGATGAGTTTTGTTTGTTTAACCTTTACCACGCTAGAGGCAAAAATTGTTACCATAGAATTCTCTCCCTTTGCAGCTCTAGGCGTATTCTGTTGCGTTGAGATGGTTGCTATAAATAAACACTTGTCAACTGTTATTTCCACTATTTCAAGCTGGAAATTGCCTACTACTGCTTTGGAACGAGGCTAAACTTCCTTTTTCTGACACCATTTTGAATTCTTCTAGATTCTACACAAGGTGTAACATCAATTAAACCTATGTTAATTTTTTAAAATTACAGTGTACAATCTTCTGAGCTTTAGTTATAAAATTAGCCCAAAGGAAGCCTCACTTTTTTTTTTTTTTTTTTTTTTTTTAATCCCCACCACTTTCATTTTCTCTGCATGATTTTAATTTCATGCATGCACATTGTTTGTTTTTGATTTTGTCGACTGCACAGTAGAGTCAGTTTGGCACTGTCTATGAGAAAAAAAGCAACATGACAATTCACTCAAATATAATACCTCCTTTATAACATTTTCCTTCTTTATTTTTCTATTTCTTTATTTTCTAGGCCACATATTGTCACTGCCAATTGGCTAATTGATTGTGCCAAGCAAAGCAAAAGTGTCTTGGAAAAACCTTACTATGTGCAGAATATAACATTTGATAATGAACCAACACCAACTCCACAAAGGTATGCTTTTTAACCATTTTGTAAACAAATTGCAATTACATCTCAATGCTTCATCTTGTATACAGGATGTGATGGGTAAATTGTTGCCATTTTATATTTTAATTTCATGCCTGCACATTGTTTGTTTTTGATTTTGTCAACTGCATAGTAGAATCAGTTTGGCACTGTCTGTAGGGGAAAAAGAGCAACATGACAATTCACTCTGTCAGAAATTTGGAAACCACAGGCTGTACTGCTTGGCATTTGTGCTGGAAGCTCCAATAGGAACATTTCAGTTTATTTGGGTGTCAATTTGAGGACCGTGCAGAGGATTCAGAAAAAGTGTGATGAGTCTAATGGTGATTACAAAGGTGTTTGGCGTGATCACTAGTGATGGCGATGTTATTCCTCCATTCATCTTCCCACATGGCCTCAGACTAAACATGGAGGCCTACATCCAATGCCTTGAGGGGGTAGTGCTGCCCTGGGTGAAGAGGGTGGCTGCTGGAAGACTCTGTCTGGCAACAGGACTCTGCACCATACTACACAAGCAGGAGAACCGAGTCATAGCTGTCAGACAATTTCTGCAACCACATCACCCCTTACATCTGGCTACCTAACTCCTTAGACTGCAACCCCTTTGTGCGGGGCGCAATTGAGTGAAAGACCAACAAAAGTCCTTGTAAATACCAAAGATGAACTGAATCACATCCTGTATAAAGCTCAAATTTTTCTGCTTGAAATACTAAAAATTAAACATGTGTGTCTAAATATGTAAAATTGTGACATCAGATAAATGTTATTTTATCATTTATATCAACTAGCATGTGTCCTATATCTTACCCAACTTAGCAATTCTTGCTTAATGGAGATAACTAATTTGTATATTTAGCTTAAAAAATATTATATTTTTAAAATAACTGTTTTGTCATGATTGCAAATGAAATTACATTTGATGATCTTTGGTCCATTTTTCCCTTTAATTTTGCAGTGAAAAATCAGCAAAGAATGATCGATCACTGTCTTTGCAGAAAGACATAAGCAAAGTAGCAAGTGAGTTTACTGATAATTTCGATGAGGAAATAGCCTTGATGAGTCAGTATCTTCCAGAGGCAAACACTAAAGGTAACTTTTAACATTTGAACATACATCTCATAAAATTTAAATTTTTCATAATTTATTTAATTTTATGATGATGATCATCATCATAGTTCATGATCAGATGCAGCCATATGGTTATTGAGCACCTGACCAATTCCTTCCTCATATCTGGGTTGAAAGATGGAGAGGTACTCTTTTATGTGTAGCATATCTTGGGTAAGTAGACCTGGCGGATTCCATCCCTCTCCAGATAAAAACACAGATGTTTTTCAACTTTCTCATCTTGGTTACAGACACATGGTCATTTATTTTATCAGAGGAACCCTCCACCCTAGTTGTTAACTTCTGTCTGGAAGGCTCTCCAACTAGTGATTCCAAGTCATCACCACCCTGGCTGCATCCATAGCTATAGAGCCCCATGAACCCCATTATGCTAGATGGCCATTGACCTTACAAAAAGGTTAATCCACCCTTTGACATATCCTGTTTTTAATCCTGCTGAGTGTATGGTCACTCTCTATGCTTGAAAAAATTGGTAGAAAAATGGGTTTAGTCATGAATGACCCAACCATGTGGCAGGTAGCACTGAGTTACCTGATACCAATAACATGACCTGATGTAAAACTTATGGTAGTTTAAGCTTACAATGTTATGATGGTAGTATTTATTTATGCACATTATATTCTTTAAGTTTAAATAATAAAATTTAATTAAGAAATTTAAATAATTTAATTTTTTTTTATTTCTTCCTTACTGATCTGTGTTGAAATGTCTCATGAAAAAAAAAATGATTTTGTCTCTCTCCTGCTGTCATTGCGATGGGCATAGTCTCCACTTCTGAGACAAAACTGACCTCCTTCTCATTCCAGCCCTTTACATAGAGCTTGGTAACTCTCCTATGCAAAACACCAACAAGCCAGCTACCAATCACAGTTCCCGCGCCTGCCCACCTCCACTTGCTTTGGGGGTGTCAAGTTGACTGACCAACTCATTACATGATCATTCTTTTAACCAATTGTCTCTTCTACCCACACTGTCTCATTGGTCAGCCTTATTACCACATCATATTGAAACACTGGTTCCCATATGATCACTGAAGTTAAGCAACATTGAGCCTGGTCAGTATCTAGATAGGTGACTGCTTGGGGATGCCAGGTGTTGTAAGCTTAGATGTGCAGGTGGTGTAATGGAAAATGACTCAGAATTCAGAGCAGAGTTTCAATTCCCATTGTATTTAAGTTCACTTGTGTGCAAATACTCTTTTCTCCCCCAGCTATGGATTAATTAGTAAGAATAGTACCACTAGACCATTTTTATCTTTCTGGTTTTAAACCTGCAAAGGGTTGATACACTATAAAAAATGAATTGATCAAATGATGTTTCAGTGGTCAGTAGCTAGTATGTTGTCTCAATTGATTTTGACTCTAGCATCAGGTATGAATTAATACAATGTCAGAAGAGAATTGCCTTCATGAAAGGCTTGAACCTTCTATACATCATTAATGTTTGACCAAGAGAACTTAATTGCTGTCCTATGTACACTTAACTGCTATTTCAATGCTACCATGATCCTTGAGGGTTTTGGCTACCATGATCCTTGCTCTTTCTTTTTGCTTTTTGTGATTTTGATCACTAATACTTATTGAATTCTATTTAATAGAATCTCTAATTTTCTTTTTTCTTTTGTATTTGACTAATGCATCTATGGATATACACGTGATTTGCTCTGAATGTCCATTTATATTGCTTTCCATTCAAATCTTTATTTAAAGAAAACCAACAAACTAGCCATCATCTAGTAACTGACTCAGTGTTTGTTAACTTAATAACTTTGAACATTTAGCCATTTAGTTGTATTTATTAACTTAATGATCTACTTGTAATAACCAGATTTTGAGGCAACTTATGAGACAATAAGATCAATTGGACTTTGCAGAAATAAGTCATAAATAAAAATAATATCTTACTTATTATAAAATGCAGATTGTGTGTGTGTGTGTGTGTCTGTACGTTTATATATTGGATCGGATTTCCTACATTTTTCAACCGATTTCAACAAAACTTCACAGGACTACGTAAAATTACCTTGTGGTGGTTCTGACAGCACTCAAAATTGGAAAAACACAATTGTTTTTGCACAAAATCAATTTGAAAACACGATTAAGAGGCATCGCTGAATGAAAGTGGGACAACTCATATCGCGTTATACTTATTATAAAACCCAGGTTGTTTGTGTGTGTGTGTGTTCCTTTTATATATGGGATCGGATTTCCTACATTTTTCAACCGATTTCAACAAAACTTCACTTTTTTTTTTTTTTGCAGGTAGTGTTTCTTATTGTCTTGCACACTTTTTTCTTTATTTTTACATTCAGAATGCTTTAAAAATTCCATTTACAAGACAATTGTTTATAATAAAATTCTATTCAATCGGTAGACTCATTAACAATTGAAAACAATGTTTTGACCAATTCAGAAAAAAAAAACAATTAAAAAAAAAATTAAGGCATGCGTGTCTGTCAACCTTAAACAATAATCTTTGTCAATTTTATTTTTCAGTCTTTATGATGGTCGATACTTGATCTATCTTTTACTGTTACATCCCCGGGCAACGCCGGGCTCAACTGCTAGTTAATAATAAATAAGACTTAAGTGTAGATAAATATGTAGTTCTGAGTAAATCTGTTAAAATGTCAGTGTTTATTTTAAGCTGTAAAAATAAATGTGCTTTCTTTGTTTCTTAGATTCAAAATTATATTTTGATTGCATTTGTTAAAACTCATTATTTCAAGCTTTAAAGTGATGTTTTTTTTGTTTTTTCTGATGTTCCAAATCCATTTAAATAATTATACAACTTAAATTACTATTTTAAAATTGATAATTAATGTAAATTTTTTTTGTTTTCTTTAAACATTTTAGCCACAGATGATGAGTTTAAAAGTGTGATACCATCCAATTTGAACCTGGAGTCTTTCAGTACGACAATTCAACAGGAAGAAACGAGTAAGTAGTTTCCTTTCTAACTTCACTAATCTTTCTCTCTTTGTTAAACAATTTGCATACATCTAATTTTTTAGGAAAATCTGTCTCACTTGAAATTTTTGTTGACATTGTGTATTAGCTTTCCTATATTTGTTTTTACATGTTTTCTGTTCAGTTTAATTTCTATTATGATGCTATGCTCGCTCATTTAGAAAGAAAAGAGATGGTTTTACCTTCATCTCAAATGTTTCTGTTTTATGGAATAGTTTGGTCTTTTAAGGGGCATCCACTTTGACCAAAGATTTCTCGGATAGGCTTGTAGGAATAGAATATGTATTCTTTGAGAAATCAGTTTGTAGATCATGTTTCATTGATGTGTTTTTGTAGAGTCAAATGTATTACTGGTAATAATTTTTTCAAAAATGTATTTCTGATATTTTTACTATAAAAACCTATTTTTAAACCTTCATAGTGTTTGACCCCAGTTTGGGGGTTAACAATTTACCCATAGCTGGGACCCTAACAGGTGCTACCACAGGTGCAGGTGGACATGGGAACAACAGCAATTAAAAGGTGCTTTCAGGCTTCTCAAATCCTGCTGATCAGAGGCCTTACTGCCAGATGTAATTTATCATCATACCCAGGACGTTTGACCAAAGGGGAACGGGAAGTAAAGGAGTTGATGGGAGGTTTTGGGGATCAAATGACAACAAAACTGGAAATAAGGTATATCCGGGTGCTGGTCTGTATTAATGTACATACCAACTGAAATGAGCAGGAAAAACCTTGAATAAAACATTCATATATATAATATGGAAAACAGGATTCACATTATTTTTTCTCAACATGACATTTATCATCTTTTTTTTTTTTTTTTTTTTGTTCACCCCATGGAAGGCAGTAAAACTACAAAGTCACAAGTGGGGTACTGAGCATGGTGGAATTAGTTTTTTTGTTCTTGCTCATTAGCAATCATGAGGACAGTAGATAGTGATTGGCATTGCATTTAAATTTTTGAAGATTAAAGTTGGTGGGAAAGCATGGAGCTGGAAGGAAGTTCTATAAGCAAGAAGTGCTAGAAAAGAAACTGTTAGCATAGAATTTACAGTTACATCTAGCTGACTCAACTGTAAATTGATGATATCTCAATGACAGTCTAGTACTGTGCTTAAATAAAAAAAATCTAAGTACCATAGTGAAGAGCTCATCCAAACATTTACCATGAAATTATTTCATCTTGTTACCTTGTGAACATGCAGCAGGCCCTTTCCCAGCTTTTGGTGCGCACTGACAAGATCAAGAATCAAAATGAAATGTGGAGTAATCATTAGATGATTAGTGCAAAGCTTGACGAGAATCCTGTTAGGGTGAGTAGATGGGCAAGGAGCTTTTAGGGGGATGAGCTGAGATGTTAGACCAGAATCAGCACCTGGCTGAGCAGGCACACACCTGAAGGAAATATCTACATATAACATAGGAAACAGGGTTCATTGTGTATTTCTCATTGTGGTGTTTCTTTTATCTCCATTACCTTGTGAACATGCAGCAGGCCCTTTCCCAGCTTTTGGTGCACACTGACAAGATCAAGAATCAAAATGAAATATGGAGTAATCATTAGACAATTGGTGGAAAGCTTGATCAGAATCATGTTATATTTTTAACATATTATATTCCACAATACCATTTATTACCATGTTGTTTGCCATATTAAGAAAGTTTTCTACATCAAATTTCTTTTACTTCTCATTTTCAGATTCTGAAAGTACTATAAATCATGGCCTTTTCTCTCAAAAGAAATTTCTTTGCTGTAATTTGGGTGATGACACATCTGCTGTAGAGAGTGTGATTGTTGAAAATGGAGGTAAGAGCAGTTTGATACAATTTGGTTACTAATTATATATGTTCCCCAAAATTCTGAAATTGGGCAATAAATTAGAATTTTTTGAGAATTTGATTTCAATTTTTTTACCCTTTTCTAATATTGTCTATAGTCCCTAGATGTAGCATCATATTATAATTATGTTTCTTCCTTTGTTATCGCGTATGTTATGGCTTGTCAATATCTTATAATGGACTCGTCTGTTTTGATTATACGGTAAAACAGAAAAAGACATATCTGAGACACTGTTCGTTTCAGTGAGAAAAAGAAATTAAAATGGAAGAGATAACCCTCTCATATGTTCAATGTCTGCTTCAGTGAAATGGAAAAATTTATCAATTTTAAATCTGTTTGTACCTTCTTACTTCTTTAAATAATTACCTTTATTCATACTTAAGATTGTTAATGCAATATTTCATTAAAGTTGTTAAGCTCAAGTAATCAATGATTCAATTGGGAAATTTCCATGAGTATTTTATTCAGGTAACTTGCAACACGCTTATTCAATCATTTACTTAAGATTTAAAATTCATCAGTAAAACTAGATTTTTCATCAGTATTCTTGATTGATTTTCTATAAATGTCTGTTAGTGACATTTCATCTCAGTAGAAACTGCAGTTTTCTGAAGAGTCAAACTTATGTTAGAACTGCAATGTTTACACTGAAATCTTGATCCTTAATTGGTTAAAAATATAACAGAAGCATAAATGTCATGAGAAATGTGAATGTTTCAGAAACTGAATCAATAATTTTTAATTAAATATAAATTAACAACAAAAGAAAAAACCAAGGGAAATAACTCCATGTATATTTGTTATAGTGGAACACACCTATTCTATAGTTAATAGACTCTCCCACCTATAATAAGTAGGAGCAGTTGCAGTCGCTGAGTTGCTCAGGGAGTTGGTCAGTCAGTCAATGTCGGATGACTGTTAGTCGGATATTAAAGAATCAACCACCACAACTAGATTTCTCTGCGTCATTACCTATTATATCAAGTTCCTGATGTTTTGTACGTCGAACCTATTTTAGGACCGACTTAGTGAAATACAAGCCTCCACTGTGAAACTACTCTACAACAATATTAACTGCTAATTAGCCATCTCCCTGAGTTTCTTAACAAAATAAAAGGATCTGTCTATATTTTTGAGATGAGGTATTGTAATTATCTATATTGTTTGGACTGTCCTCATATTTGTTGCCATATTTATGACATTCACTGACAACAGTGACTTGTCCCAAAGAGTTGTGAATTCCTGTACCTGGCTACAGCTGAGGTGAACAAAAAATTTGGAGATTTGAGTTAAAGTTGATAATCAGAGATCCAGAACATGTGAAACTAGGACAATCTACTCCAGTGGATGAAGTAAAGGGTTCAATTTGAAATTCCAATCACCTGAAAAGGCCAGAGTGTACAACAGCCGAAACATTGTGAATATGGTAGCAAAAATAAAGACAACAGTCTGTATACTGTAAATAAAATAAGAGTAGTAAGCAAGGAAAAATCTTGGAATTGTATGCACTCTCTTTCATCAGCCATAGTGGCCATACTAATGACACCAATGTTTTACTGTCAACTAAAGTATATTACTTCAAACATAGCGGACATTGGAATAATATAAATGTCAGATTTAAATAAATCTATTAATTTATCTTTATAATTAAAAAATAAAAAACAGATTTCAACATTAAATGACATAACAACTTGTCAGCATATAAGTGACAAAACTTTATAATAATGATAATTAAGATAATGATAATTAACTGTTGTAATTATGATATAAATTTTATAAATCAAATGTTTTGACGTTGAGTAGATACCATCAATAGTTGTGATAGTTTTTATAAAAGAATTTTTTTTTAAGGAGAAAGATAAGGTATATTCATTCTGAGATGCAATAACTCCATTTCTTACCATGTCATTTTGAGGTACAAGAATAGCATTTCCTCTTAAATAAATCACTTATTTGATTTCAGCAATGCAAATGTTAATATTTTTAAATTAATATTTACTTAAAAGTTATGAGTACTTCCAGAATGAATGAACAGTTCTCATGTCGTTTGGACAATTATCTGAAAAAAAATCAATTTTTATTTGATTATGTTCATTTAATTAAATAAATTTAAAGAACCCCATCTGTTGAAGTGATGAAAAAAGCTCATTATTTGCTCATTCAGTGCCACATGATACATCCTCCATCTTTTAATCATTCATTTTTGGGCCACTACGCTCTCCATCCTTTTTAGTGTTATTTGAATTTCTAAAGTGAGATGCTGAAGAAAAAAGGACAAGCTATTGTAAGAAAAATAATGCATGGTTATCAGCAAAAGAGACGGCCCAAGTTGCGAACTATGTATTGGGAATATCAAAATCAATCAAGTGTAGAAATTTAACTTTCTGAGTAGAGTGTAGTAACAGAAATGCAAATTGAAATCGCAAAAAAAAGATGCCTTCCAGATAATAAGCAAAGTATTAAGAAATAGGAAACTTTTGTTAGAAACTAAGAAAAGTGTGTTGAACTGCTATGTAATTGCTAATCTCCTATACAACATCAAAAATATCAATAAGAGTGTATAGATTTACCGATGGCCCAATTTACACTCCTCCTAGAAAAAAATTACCCTAAAAGAAATTCCTGTCTGTGACACCAGAAATGACATTGTTAAATTATCTTTGACATGCAGAATGGAAAGAGAGAAAAAAAGAAGGAAAAGGAATAGGGAGAGAGTATGAGAAAATTATGAAAAAGAGAAATAACCACAACATTTGACACAGGTGCACATACACACATACATGCAAAGAAAAGAAAATCAACCTAACATGAATAAAAAGCACATAAGTTATTTTTTAACTTACTATAAAAATGAGAAAATCAGTAGCCCAATTGCTGATATCTCCTGATGAGTAGACTGAGTGAGTACAAATATTTATTTAGGAAACTCGGGGTGCTTTATATGACATCAATTAGCTAAGTGACAATTTTTATATTTGTATTAATTTCTCTCTCTCTCTCTCTCTCTCTATATATATATATATATATATATATATATATATATATATATATATATATATATATATATGTATATAAATAAAAGGAACAAATTAAAATCCGTTTCATAGTTTTACAAAACCACAAAATTTTAAAGTTGCACTATGAATGTAGGTATATGTATATTTATTAATATATATTTTTTGTAACTCTGTCTAGCCACATTGAGCACTGATTTGTTTTTTTTTTAAATTAAGTAAATATTTATTCGAACACGGGGTTCTTTTTCCTTACCTGTGTATATTTTGGTACATTAATGCACATATATACAGTTACTAATATCTAATTTGGTTTATTCACACACACACACAATATATATATGTGTGTGTGTGGAAACGGATTTTTTTATTTAAAACCCGGTCTAAAATTCGCTTGAAGATGAAAAAAACATGGTTGAACTTTTGTAGCTTAAAATAAGCATCAGAGCTTTTTATAAGAATATATATATATATATAATATGGCAAATTAAAGTTTCATAGTTTTACATTATTAATTAAATTTGTTTTCTAAAATTTGAGCACTGATTTGTTTACACCTTAAATTTCATTTTTATAACAGGTAAACAGTTACTTATCTAATTTGAAAAATATATATATGTGTGTGTGTGTGTTCTTTTGGTTTATTCCTGATTTTGGTGTTGTCCCATTCCTTTTTGGTGTTGTCCCACTTGGTGGATGTGATATAAAATTAACAGCTCATGAAATTGTGACCCAGGTCTGGCTGGTAAGTAACATATGAGGGTTGGTTGAAAAGTTCATAGGCTGACCAAGATACTCTAATGGAATGTAACCAAATGAGTTTTTTTTTTTTTTTTTTTCAACATAGTTCCTCTTGCGGTCTGCACACTTCTTCAATAGGTGTTGCATTGCTTGGCTCCCATTGGTGAAGAAGTTTTCATCCTATTTGTCCAAAAAGCCATCAACAATAGATATGGCATCATTATCACTGAGATAATGGTTCCCACCAAAGAATTTTTTCATGTTGGGGAACAGATGATAGTCAGATGGGCCCAAATTTGGAGAATAAGGAGGGGGGGTTCAAACCACAGTCACACACTGCAGCCATTGAAATCAAGTACTTGTGTTGGATCATTGTCCTAATAAAACAAGATCTCTTTTGTCAGTTTTCCTGAGCATTTGGTCTTGATAGCTTTTTCTAACTGCCTCAACAAGTTAGCATTGTACTCTCCATTGATGATGTGGCCCTTTTGAAGATAGTCAATAAACACAATGCCATTTTCATCCAAGAAATCTTTCCTGCAGATGAAACAACTTTGGCTTTCTTTAGAGTAGGTGAGGAGGGTTGTTTCTACAGCCTGGATTGTCTCTTTGTCTCTGGCTCAAAGTAATGAACCAAGACCTGAGTGAAGAAATGTTCAAGGAAACCAGTCAAATCTGCCTCGAACGATGTCACATTTTCTGTGATGTTCACTTTTGATCAGGTATCGGAGATGTGGCACATACTGTGCAGAAATCTTCATTATGCCAAGTCCATTGGGCAGAATATTCTCAACTCTCCCATGGAATACACTAATAGCATTGTCTGTTTGATTTATAGTCAATATCCTGTTATCCATCACCATGTAGGGAGCACAATCAATGTTTTCCTTGGTGGCAGTTGCAGGATGTCCAGACAGACCTTGGGTCATCCCCCCCGCCCCAAACAAAAAAAATTAGCTACCCACATTTGCACTGTTGATAAAGCTGGAGCAACATACCCTCAACGTAGCAACCATATCAGCATGAATGTCCTTGGTGGCTAAAACCCTTTTTCCACAAGTACTTGATAACACCACAATGTCAGATTTTGTCCTGAGTTGGTTGCCCAGCAACCGCCTACATTGACCAACTATGTAATAACACTGGATGCCACCCTTAATGATCTTCTGACCTTAATGCAGGACCATATTTGTTAACGTGATACACTCATGAATGTTCGAGCTAACTTGAAGAAGTTTATCTTTTGTTTCCTGTTTAGGATTGGGTTTTCACTTCCTTCTCATTCTCAGATGTTAGTGAAAGATGAAATCACTTCATGTTTGTAATCAAAATTTTCATTCATATTTTTTTCTTAATGTGCAAATGAATTTTATCATTTTACTCACACTTAATTTTTTTACAATTTATTTTATCTTTGTTTTTTTATTATCTGCAGGAATCATGTCTTGAACAGGCTTGTCTTCTTCCAGTTGATAGCAACATTTTATTTCAACCACTTGAAATAAATAAAACTGCAAAACCTCTTAAAGATTGTGTTATATCCTTCAGGTAAAAATAGTTCTTTTATTTTTACCAATTAACTCATGTTTTTCTTGTTGGCCCTATATAATTATAAGTCCACTGTAGGACTCATCCTGTCAAATTTTGTGAATTTTAGTACACAAAAAAAATGGAGGTGGTGAATGAGTATTAACATGCCATGCCTTGTTGGCAGAGGTTTCAATTCAGTTATCCATCTGGTTGCTCTGCCAAGGCTATAATGTACAGTCTGTTTTATTTTTTTACCTATAGCTGGCAAGATGACATAAATTCATGTGTTTTATTAGAGTGTACTCTTTTCACATTATAACCTATTATACAGAATCCTAATAATTTTCATAATGATTGGGGAGGAGTAATATCAGTGTGATAACATACATTGCACATTGTTCAATGCATATCCACCCAATTTGCTATGTTCACAGGTTTGTTCCCTTGTCTGTGATCGAATTCAACAAAGAATAATGCTTTTCAAGACACTGGTTGGGAAATAGCAACAATATGATTTCTCACTTAACCATGGTATTCAGCTTTGAGAAGTGGACTGCTATCTCACTAACTTCCGACCATGAAAAGACGACCTTTACATTCACTGACCATCTGGGTGACTGTTGATTTCTCACTGCTGGTCACCTACTCACTCCTGACTTCCTGCCTCTCTCTCTCTCTCCTTATATATGGATACTGGCTAGACCCCCCCCCTCCAATCCATCCACTTGTGTTCTGGAAAAGTAGACTACCCAAAAGCTGGATGGGTGGTCAGTTTTTCAAAGGACTCTAATTTTATGATTATCTAAATCGTTAACAAAATTTTGTTTGCCAATTCAAAGGCAGGCTGGAGACAGGAACCCTGAAATCTCTGGCAATTAAGTTGACTCAAAAACAAACTGGAGACAAAATTCATAAGAAATTCTTATAATTAAATTGAATTAAAAAAAAAAAGGAATCTAATTCTTTCCTCAGGATGTGTGAGAAATCATATTGTTACATAAGTAAATGAGCCAGTTATTTTAACCACTACTTTTTTACAAGCATAAGTCAATATTTTTTTGATTATGTGGCTTTAAAATCTGGTTTCTTTCTCACGTGGCCATGAAATCTGGTTTCTGATAGATAAAACTTGGAATCTCAAAAATCCACCTAATGTAAAACAATACTGTTTATGAATTCTCATGTCCAATACCAATAATCAGAAAACATTAAATTGTTACATTGGTCACACAAGCACCACACTCTCTCATAGGCTAACTAGTAACTTATCAGTGCAATTGATGCATGTATCATCATATCACAACCAATTGAAATGTGGTTATTAACCTATAACAAACATTGGTAGATAATATTAAAATACTATAGAGCACTTCTTTGGGACATTTGTCATTACACAGCTCTGATCCTCCCCTAGATCAAGTCATTGCCTACGTCTGAAGTAAAAGGATGAAATCTAATTTCTATGGATCCCCATATGATGACTTTTGAATAAAAAATATTGTACACTGTCTTATTTAATTAATAAAAATTATTGTCTGTCTATATTTCTGAGATGAGGTATTGTAACTATTTACACTATTTGGACTGTTGTCTTCATCGTTATTTGCCACATTCACAAAATTTTGACCGTTGTACACTCTGACCTTCAAGTGATATACATTAGTAGCTCAACTCTCCAATGATTTTATCCACTAGGCCCCAAGTACCCATGGCCCAATGGATAAAAGCGTTGGTTGAGTAATCAAGAAAGTCACTTAACCCAAAAAGTTGGGTGTTCAATACCTAACCACAGCAGAGGGAACAAAAACTTAGCGAGCTGAGTCACTAAAAGGAATTAACTGAAACTGACATATTCAAAGTTATGGCACGTGGAATTAGAATAATCTACCCCCCGTAGACTAAATGAATGGTTTGTTTCAAAATTCCAATGTATATCACCTGAAGAAGGTCAAAGCATACAATGTCCAAAACATTGTTAATATGGCAATAAAAATGAGGACAACACTCTGAACGATATAATTAGTGTAAAAATTATTATTTATTAATTCATTCAGACTGTTTACTCACCTGGGACTGTTTTTATAATCATATTTTGGTTGCAGTACTCTCTGGCCTTCAGATGCAGTTTCTGCTTGTTGAAGTATAAAATGTTTCTTTGGAGTTTCAAAAATGACATTAAAAAAATAATCTTATTCCTTTATACATGTTTGTTGGTAACACATAATAATTGTTTTTTTCTTCTTTTTTTCTTTCTGGTTAAATGGAATGATTCCATAATTTGTTTAATGATGTCATTTTCAAAACGCCTTGAAACTTTTTTAACCATTTTTTATTTTAAACTTTATTATAATTTTTGTGATATTGGATGGCTTCACTTGTCACTTTTGCTATGTCAAGCAAAAGGTTGTTATCACTTCCAAAAATGCTCGTTATATTTGAGACTTCGTAGATGCAGGTACTAATAGTAAAGCCTTCCAATAATATCCTTACTAGTAATATTTGTTCAAGTAGTAATTGCCAAATGGTATAATGATCAGAAGAAAATCATAATCCATATAGTAGTAGAGTAGATAGAGTGAACGTATAGCAAAAGTGGATAGACAAGAAAAGTGAACAGAGATCATATAGTTATCATGCTGCTTCCTATTTATTCACTTCCATTATGATCATGTGATCTACTTAATAATGGAATCGCCCATGTGACTCATTGGCAATCTAGTCTCAAACCAAACTGTCGGCAACGACACATAGTCTTATACAACAATATTACTAGCCAGGGGTCTCTGCTTATACCTGTGATGTCTCTATTCTTTCCGCTTTCTCTCTCTTCCCATATTTAATTGGTTGGAATGAGTAAGAACAGATATATCTGGAGAATAATGGCAAAAGAATGCATATGAAAAATGGTCAAGATGAGTGAAAACAACAATCTGTATAAATTAATATTTTTGTTTTTAATCATTTCGCCCCAGGCAAGGTGATAATGCCACTAAGACGCAAGGGATTACTGGAAGTAAAAGATAATGAGAACACTTTAGTGAGGAAAAAAGAATTCCTTATCCAAAAAATTGGAACAAAAATATGAATTAATTGCTTTTTTTTTTTTTTTTTTTTTTTTGTAGTGGATTTGGTGGAGTTGAAAAAACATGTTTAATGTACCTTGGAGATCTCCTTGGAGCCACGTAATATATTTTCTCATTCTTTTAAACTTTTATTCAGAAGATTAAAAGTTTGTTTTTTTCCTCTATTGTATTTTGTACTGGTAGATTGTTAAGTTCTCAGCCTGACCAAAAAGGGATTTCAAAATAAATTCTGTTTGGTCAGATTTCTTTATGTCTGCAGTCTGGTTTATGTCATGCATACAGTTTAAAATAAAAAAAATAAAAAAAAACAAACTTGAGTGTCTATTTCAAACACAGGTATCCACTAAAAATAGCATTTAAATAATAATATATGTATTCATAATTTAGAATATGACAAACTATACTAACATTAATTTAAAGTCAAATGCACATGAAACATGATTAACCAATGAAAATCAAATACAAAAGTAACAATACCAGAATTTCTTTCTTCATATTTTCCATATCTCATTCTCTGATGAAGATTTAATAAAAGTGTTAGATTGATAAACGTTTCCTATTTGCTCTTAATCTTATCATTGTCAGATTTTGATCCATATTTGATCCCAACTTATATTTACATATATATATATATATATATATATATATATATAGGTGCAATTTTAATTTATAATTACATGAATCATACAAAAAAACAAATATAGAGATTAATGATTTAAATGGCGAGAATACATCTTCGCAAACAATTTCAATAAGATACACCAACCCCGAACCTGTATATGAATGATATGATCCCTGTTTATAAATTCCAGTTGCATAAGGTCTTTTTAATTTTTTACAAGCTTTCGTCTGTTCCTACAGACATCCTCAGGTATGGAACACGTTCCAAAACAATAACACATTTCTCATAGCATTTTTTCGGATTACATCTATATTTTCATTGTCCTCTTATTACCGAGAAGTAAAAACAAGAACAAATCTATTTCCATACCTGTAGGTTTGTTTTTTTGTATGAATGATTCATGTAATATATATATATTATTATTGACAATTGGAAAAACGTTCATGAAAGTATGTTTTGAAAAAACATCCGACTATGCATTTCACCAAAGGTGAAAAATTTGAAACATATTTTCATGAACATTTTTCCACTTATCAATAATTTATAACTCCGCTGGGATCATATACCTAAACTTATAACATATATTGAATAATTCTCAAATTTAAAAGCCTTGATAAACCAATGATATCCTTGCTCTTGCATATAAACATGTCGAACAAAAAAAATCCTTACATTTACCTTGATAAAGTCCCTCAGTAGATGAAACACATTGGTCAGAATAGTTTCCCTCGTCTTTTTATTCATATATATATATATATATATATATATATATATATATATATATATATATATATATATATATATATATATATGACACAATGGTCCCCCCACATGATTGGCTTAGAACACACATAAAAAAAAATGTGGAGAGTAAATGATTGTATCAAGGCCAGGTTTTATGACCATGTAGAGAGTAAACTCTAGAAATATGTTAAGTACCCACTCACTGTTCATAAGTATACCAAGCAAGCTAAATAAATAGATAATTAAAAGATTTTGGTATCGAGTGCCACTTGGCTGGATGTTATGAAGTTCCTGTTGCTTGTTTATATTGGGCAAGGCACAGTTAGAATGGGCAGAGGAGTTCTGAACTGCCTGAGTAAGAAGTGATGTAAAGATGAGCAGAGGGGTGATATGAAAGTTAAAATTCTTACTGATCGAAGGTAAGAGCTGATCCATTAGTCCATCATGACAGGAGTTGTCCCAAGTGTCATTTATCTACCCCTCCCCTCTGGATCGTACAAATAGATACTTGAATAAACAACCAAATATATAGGAAAAAGGATTTGTGATTTTTTTGATTTTTTTTTTTTTTTTTCTCCTTTCATTTTCTTTTGTGCACACATCAACATTGACTGGAATTGAGACATGTGGGATTTGTCCAGTTGGTGAAAGATTGAGGGAGGTCTCTAAGTTATGTATACTATACATACATATATAAATAAATACGCAAATAGTACAACATTATCAAAGTATATATGGGGTAAAAAAGAAAATATACCTACTAAAATTAAATGGAAAATTCTAAAAAAAAGTAATCCCATATAATATTACTAATAGGAATTTTAGACTGTGTTTAGAAGAAAAATTATCAATATTAACTTTTAATAATCAAATCATTAAATAAGAAGAATGCGATAATTAGTCAAATGCCAACATATTAACAAATGTTTACTTTGTTACTTTAATAATAATATAACATAATCCATCAAATGCAGTGTAAAATATTTAATTAATAATACAAATTAATAAATACTACAACATTTAATAATATAATACACTGCAACAGCTTCAATATAAAACAAATAAAAAAAACAAGTTCTAATTTTGAAGAAAACTTTACAGCTGAGATAAAAATTCAACTAGAAAAAAATATGAGGATTACAAACAAAAGATGTAAGCAAAAGTAGAAATCCATGAATGTGCACATGTAAAAAAAATTAATAAATAAAAAAAAAAAACACAAAGTTCATGAGCATTTATAAAAAAAAAAAAAACTGTTTTTAAAAAATGTGGAAAATATCAAAAAAGAAAAAAAAAATGAAAATATACCCATTTAAATATAGAACCTCCTGTAGAATGTTTGGCACCAAGAAACTTTAGAGTCGGAGACACAATGATTTGATGTTTACAGTTTAGTAAATTTGAATTATATAATCTGTTATCATACATATAAGCACTGTTTTATTGCCACCAGCTTTCATTGTTTGGTACTTATATATAATATATATATATATATATATATATATATATATATATATATATATATATATATATATATATATATATATATGATGATATTGCACATCAATGTAAAATAATAGTGAAGAAAAGTGTGTGTATATGTAAGCATATATATGGATATAGATCTGACAGTATGAAGAAAAATATATGGAAAAACAAAAATCAGAATATGCAAATATGCTGTTTTAATGTTATTTCAATGTCGACATCAAACGTTTCGGTCTAGTAGACCTTCTTCAGGACATAGTTATTAAAACATAATTAACCTTAGACGATATTCAAGTCAACATGAAAAGACGATAGACATAAGAGTAAGACGAATCAAAACTGAATAACTGAAATTTTTAAGATCAGCGTTCCATTTCACAATATGATCACGTGGGCGATGTTGTGAAAGCGTATTCCTAAAATAGAGTATATTTTAAATGAAAAATGAAAAAGAATTTTATTTTAATCTAAAATTTATAAGTACATTTGTCGAAATCCAGATTTATGAGACAGGCATAATATCTATCTCACGCATGGTGAATACTAGACCCGGCTTCTTTAATATTTTCCCTTTTCTAACAAGATTAATGCTCAACAAACGTACTTATAAATTTTAGATTAAAATAAAATGGATATATAATTTGGTCATCACTGTAACCAGGGTCAGCTGTACATATACTAATTTTATACATTGTGTATGATGTGACCTCCTTAAAATTACCTTCAAAATCAGGTCTTCAAAAGTCTCATGATATGAGTATATATAGTAGTTATATTTATTTATGCTTCTTGTCACTGTAAAGCTTAATGAAATTGGACAGCAGTCCTCAACTGGCACTGACACACTCACACACGCACATCATCAAATAAATAAAAGTAATAATATTTAAAATATGTTGAAAATTGTCAGTGTGCAGCGGCATTTATAAAAGCTGTCTCTCAAACACATTGTCCTAATAGAGTTCTAGGACATATTCTAATACATTCATTATACTATATATATTGTTTTGTTTTTTTTCTTGAATGAAAGTTATTTTTTCTGCCATTATTACTGACAGTGTTTTGTTTTGTTTTAGTACACAACTGTTTTTTGTGAAAAAAGCCAGCAAAGGCATGTTGGCCAATACTCATTTGGTTAGCAAAGAGGCTGGAGGTTCGAAATATGAGGCTGCAATAAAATGGAATGTTCATGCTGTTAAAACTGAGTAAGTTATAAAAGTCATTTGGCAAGTAACTCTTCCTTTTTTTTTTCTTTTCTTTCCTTCTTTTTGTTTTTGTCTCGCAGTCTTCATGAAAGAATAACTTTAAATAATGCATTTCTTTGTATTGTCTTTCACTTTGAAAAGTCTTATTCCCTGTGATGTTGGATTCCTTCTTTGTGTTGCTTCTGTTGTTATGATGATGTTTCAGCTGGTCTTGTACTTTTTAAAAATTTTTATTTATTTTTTTTAACCATTTCATCTTAAGCAAGGAGTTAAAGCCACTAATGCACAAGGGGTTATTGAGTATTAAAACATCTGAGAAAAAAACTTTGAGAGGGGCCAATAAAAGAACCGGATTCAAGGAGAGAGGATGACAGTTGACATTGCATTTAAATTTTTGAAGATCAAAATTAACTAGAAATTAAGAAGCCAAAAGAGAGTCCTACAAGCAAGGTTCTTACAACATTTCACCATTCTTGGCAGATTTTATGTTATCAAAATGGTTGACTCCATCAACACAGCAATAAAAACAATATCTCCACACATGACAGTAATTGACGTAATTTCAGTTAACAGTATGAAAATAGTGTTCTCTAAATTCTTTCAGTTGCTAAGGGCATTTTAGTTTTGTTATTATTAGTTACTTTGTTTAATAAATTCATTTCGTTTCGCCTTGAAAAAGTCCACATTGGACGAAACATGTCAGCAACTATTAGTTTTCCTATTGTCTTTTACATTTTTATATATATATATATATATATATATATATATAAAAAACAATGTGGTAACTACCCTTTAAGAAAATAGTAATTATAACAAGACTTTGAAAAATAAGAATTCAACCAAAAGAATTGCATGTTTTCAATTGTCGTGTGTAGAACACTTGTGCAAATAAGAGTAGGATCTTTTGGTAAAGATGATTTCTGATCTTGGCTCGTCTTATGTCAATGTCAAAGACACAATACTTTAAATCACAAACTTCTTTATTGCAGCTGGTTATTTGCTTGTGCAAGAAGTGGTAAATTAGAACCAGAAGCCAAATACAAGCTAACACTGTCTGATGAAGCCGCCTCTAGTATTCCCACTGTCTCAGATAAGACAACTGTCAGTCATGAGGCTGACGTTGCTGTGTGTGCTGCCAAACCAGCAGAGATTGCAGCGCCATTGCAGCTTTCGACTGATGATTCCAAAGACAAAGAAACATCTTTTAGAAAGAGTTTGGGATCAGCAACTGATGCTGAGAATATGCTCACAAGTGAGCGATCAGACACTATGCTCCAAGAAACAAAAGCCTTATCAGATGGTATTGCAGAAACCAGAATTTCTAATGTATCAGAGAGCCAAAAGGAAAACATCAGTGCAGTGGCGACAACAGTCAAAAATCAAGAACATATTGGTACAACACCTTTACAACATTCAAGAGTTAAGGTGAGTAAAAAGAGGGAGAGAGAGAAACATTTTCCATATTACGTCTAGGATATTGTCCTGGGTATGATGATAAACTACATTCAGCAACAAGATCTCTGATTGAGAGATTTTGAGGTGTGGGGAACCACTTAATTGTTGTGGTTTGCAGATCCACCCTGACTTGGGGTGGTAGCACCTGTTATAGACCCAGTTATGGATAAATAGTGAACCCTGAACTTGGGTAAAAAAAACTGAAAGTATAGATTTAAAAAAAAAAAAAAAAAAAAATACCAGCAACAGATTTTTGCAAAAGGAAAAAAAAATTACCAGCAGTAGATTTCTGTAAAAAAAAAAAAAAATTAGTCAAGCTCCCAAGAAAATTAAATTTGCCATTAAATGACCCATAAGGAGTTAATATGCCGTTAAACAAACAAACAAGGATGGGTCTTTAAGGATCTGTTTCAATTTGTGAGTTGGTGGCAACACACATTTTTGGTTGCATATTTACAAAAATTTGCTACCCAGAAACAACAATAGTTTATTGTATTTGATGCTATGTAAGGTTACTTTTCTGTCTTCACCAAAGAACGGCTCAAAATTATCTCCAGGCTTTTATATGTGAAATTGATATATTTGGGAGGTTAATGTTTACCCAGATGTCATAGATTATAAACAACTCTTTGTAGTCTAACTTTATAATACTGCAATATTAAATGTATATAGGGGAACTTTATAAAAGTTGAGATATCTGGGAAGCTAATGTTAACTCAAATGCCATAAACAACCAGTACTTTGATGTAGCCTAACTTCATAATACTGAAATCATACTTATTATAAAACCCAGGTTGTGTGTGTGTATGTGTGTTTGTTCGTTTATATATTGGATTGGATTTCTTCATTTTTCAATTTTCAAACCAATTTCAACAAAACTTCACAGGACTACGTAAAATTACCTTGCGGTGGTTCTGACAGTGCCAAAAATTGGAAAAACACAATTGTTTTTGCACAAAATCAATTTGAAAACACAATTAAGAGGCATCGCGAAAATGAAAGGGGAACAACTCATATCGAGTTATACTTATTATAAAACCCAGGTTCTTTGTGTGTGTGTGTGTTTATATATGTGATCGGATTTCCTACATTTTTCAACCGATTTCAACAAAACTTCACTTTTTTTTTCTTTTTCTTTTTTTTTTTTTGGCAGGTAGTGTTTCTTATTGTCTTGCACACTTTTTTCTTTATACATTCAGAATGCTTTAAAAATTCCATTTACAAGACAATTGTTTATAATAAAATTCTATTCAATCGGTAGACTCATAACGATTGAAAACAATGTTTTTGTTTGAGTTTGGGTTTGACCAATTCATTAAAAAAAAAATCTAATTAAGACATGCATGTCCATCAACCTTAAACAATAATCTTTGTCAATTTTATTTTTCAGTCTTTATGATGGTCGATACTTGATCTATCTCTTACTGTTACATTCCCGGGCAACGCCGGGCTCTACTGCTAGTATTAAATGTAAAATAAAGGGGATGATTTTTCTATCATCAAATACAATATCAGTGTTTAATCCCTTTCAATTTTACAAAGGTTGACCATTAGCGATCAATAGTTAATTTGTTAGTCACACAAATGTAGGGTGTTCACTGTGCATCAAACGCTCAATTATTGTGACCTTGTGCTAGTCTAAAGTTAGTAAATTTTTACACAGGTATGCTGTAGTGTTAACAATTTAATTATGTAGACTGGCTGGTATACAGACTTCAATCCACAAACTGCTCATTTATTGTGTTCTTTGTAGTAGTAGTTACCTGCAGGCTAAGTTAAAAATTTTGACATGCTATTAAAATATAGTTTTCTCTCAATGTTAAGAATTAGCATATTGTGGCACAAGGCTATTGAGTATAAAGATTGTTTTGTGCCAATCTTTCAAATGGGAAGGACCAGCCTACCTTGTAAATCATTTGAAATCCTAACTGATTAATTGGACCCAAATGCTGACCATTGGTATTGCTGGAAATAATGCGACTCAATCATGAGATATATATATTTTTATGTAACTATGGTATTTCAAGATAAAAATAAGTGAAAACTTTATTCGGATTTTTTTATATTTCAGGAGTTGCAGAAGGACAAGAGTATGAAACTGTCACCAAGACAGAGTAACATCCAGCAAAATGTTGATAATGAAACACCGAGCAAATTTTTGGGTGCAGGTAGAGAATATCGACCTGCATTTGAACTTGATGTAGGTATTTATTTATATTATTGGGAAACCCTATAAAAACAGTACAGGAAATTTTCCCCCAAAATATGAGGGTAAATTGAAAAGTAAATCCAATTTTCATACAAGATTTTTGTTTCCACTGAAATCCCACTTGTCACATTCCATGCATTGCACTTAATGTCATGTGTCAGAGCCTCCCTGTTGTTTTTATCATATAATTTCAAAATCTTCTTTACTCTTTGATTTTGTGTTTACTTACATTCCCAACAAGATGGAAACAATGTAAAAATATAAGAAAATTCAAATGTAAATGAGAAAAAAAGAATAGATGGCTCAACGTCTGTTGTGATTTGAAGAGAAATCTTTATTTTAACAATTCACTATAAATTTAAAGTATAAAATATTTACAATGAAACAAAAAAAATATTAAAGTGCGCAAATTATTGTTGTTAAAAATGTTTTTCTTTCTCTCATACAGCAATCGCTATCACTTGACTTAAAATATTTTTGCCCTTCCTTGCCTTTAAAGGAGTGCCCTTTGCCGTGCTGATGTTGCTACATGCCTTTTTTCATTGATGCATGTTTCATTAAATAATATAGACAAGTGTTGTCTATTTATTTTATGTAAATTCTTTTCATATTGTCTGATATATATATATATATATATATATATAAACATTAAAAGAATTTACATAAAATAGACAACACTTGTCTATATTATTTAATGAAACATGCATCAATATATATATATATATATATATATATATATATATACATACACACACAGAAAACCTTCACCACTATAATCAAATGACATGTGCAGATGTCTGGCTGTCAGTTCCTAGGAACTGAATTGTTTAAACCTTCATGCGTCTATAAACGACATATATATATATATATATATATATATATATATATATATATATATAAATAATTATTATTTTTAAAAAATTATAGCATAAGTATGTTATAAAATCACTACAAAAATAGCCATTTTGTTTCAACACATTCTGTGTCTTATCAAGTGATGATGTTGAAAATAAAATAAATGGTTTTAAAAGTTTCAGATTAATTAACGATCCTACACTAGGTGGAAAACATTGTTACAAAAGCTAGAATAACCAATCAAAAACCAAGTATAGAAAGATTCAAAAGCTTGACAACGAAATCATGTTATAATAGCTATTCAGATCTTTAAAATACGTGTAATATTAAAAAAATTTATACTAACCAATAATTATAAAATTATATGATAAAATTTAATATTAAAATTAAAAACTGGCAATTTTAAAACCAAATTTAATCACTATTAAGTTTAAAAAACTACAAAATTATTGAGAAAAGAAAAAATATATATGTTTATTCAATTCATTTCTTCATTTTTATATATATATATATATATATATATATATATATATATATATATAGTGGCAGACAGACACTGTCTTTAGTTTGGCCATGGATTCAATAAGGTAACTTGATTTATGGTTCCCACTTATTCTCAGAGATTCCAAAACATTTTCCTTACATACTGTTTTGTCTTTCTTTTATTTTAACCTGATGAAGACAGAGAAAGCAGCCACTCTTTTGGAAATGTATCGTTTATAGATTTTTTCACTTCCTCATCATTTTCACAATTTTTTGTGTGTCTATTATTTACTTTTTTCTTTTTCCTTTCAGTCATTTACGACTGACCTTGAATCTCATGCTGATGGTTTGTCTAGTAGTCGTTCCAGAAGATCAAGCACGGTAAGGAAACTTCTCATGATTGTTATTCCTCGCACCCCCTTCCCCAAAGTGTTTCACACATACACGTATGCGCACACACACACACACACTTCCCAGGTTTAATTATTATGCAAATGTTTCAGTTTTTGTTAATATGCTTGTCTGTTTATTTAGACTTATGTATATTCTCCCATATGGATGTGAAACGTAGACACTATTGGCAGAAACAGAGAGAAGGATCCAAGCGGTTCAGGACAAATGCATGAGAAAACTCCTTGGCATCTTCTATTGGGAACATAAAACCAATGAGTTTGTGTGGAAAAGGGTTGAAAGTTTTGTGGGCCACCAGAAAACTCTTCTCACCATTGTCAAACAGAGAAAAATGTCATATTACAAGGCACAACAGTCTATGCAAGACCATCATGCAAGGCATATTTGAAAGTGGACATAGGAGAGGACATCAACATAAAAACTGGTTGGACAAACAATGGACAAGTATGACTGCACCAGAATTGCTGATTGCTACCATTGATAAACAGTTGTGGAGGATATTCAATATGGCTTCTGCATTTGGATCCCTCTACAATTGCAAAAATCAAGATGATGACAATGATGATATTAGGTATCAGTCATCATGATTTCAGACGGTTCTCGCAATAATTTTCTTGAAAAAATGTTCAATGCCATCAATTTTAGATAGATGTGTCATTATCAAGACTTTTATGTTAATGAGCCCTTTCCTTCAGGATGTGTGGCTGGTGTAATGGATATTGGCTCAGAATGAGAAATTGGAGAGTTGAGTTCAAATTATAGTCAAGTTCATTGTATTCACGTAGAAAGGTATAAATCTATTTCCTCCTCCTCTCATCTATGGGTTAAATAATAGGACTTGTATCTGGAAAAATCAATGTTACTCTAAAAAAATATGTTATTATATTCACTCAAAAAAAGAATTATTCTTACAATCCAAAATATGTTTCAGCTTTAAAAAACCCACAAAGGGTTGATAAGCCATAAAAAACCAACATGAATAAAGAAAAAATAATCCTTTTCTTTATTTATGTTTCTGTAATTTTTTATTTTTTTCTCCCATTTGTTTAATATATTTTTTCATTTAATGGTTACTAATGTGACTCTATAAAAAAAAAATGTCTAGTCATTTAATATATTTTGACAATATTTTCCATTGTTAAATGGAATTCCATTAGGAAGGTTTAAGTTGAATAACAACTTTAGGAGAGCAATCTTAAACAATAAGAAGAAAATATTATCACTTAATCACTCTTTATGACTTTTTAGGACATGAGCAATTATGGTTCTCCACAGCTTCCTGTCTCTTGTTTCAGTAACTTTTAACCCTTTACCATCTCTCTTTGTCTCTGTTCTGCCATCCATTTACACAAACTTGTTAAATAGTTTATATGCTATTCTCCATCTATTTCTTTTACCTTCACTATATCCTTTGAGTATTTAATTCTCTGGGCCTTCTTTCTTCACTATGTGTCCCAGAAATTTCAACTCTTTTTATTTTTTTTTAATTTATTTAATATTTTGTTTTATTTATATCATCATTTTTAAACGTTTTCATTAGTCAATAAAACACTTTGGGTACACAATTTTTTTTTTTTTTTTTTTTTTTTTTTTTTTATAAGCAGTTTAGAATTCTGACCAGTACTTACTTGAGTTGCTTAAATTTTCTATGCATAGATCTAATCAGTTATTTTGGTGCAACTAAACTAGTAGAATTTGTAGTATTCTTGAATACACTATAAACTACTAGTTTTAACCTAAGAAAATTTCACGGTTTTCCAATTTTAATATTCTGATGCATCTTAATTCTTAAGTTAATAATTGAACAAGCTCATGGCAAGCTCTACAGCAATAAAAATATCCGCAGAAATTCTCCTTTTGCATCGTTAAATATTTGAGGTTACCAACTTTAACAAAATATTGCAATAACAATTATAAATATGAATGTTGGTTGTTATTTTAAGAAGTAAGTGGGTACAAATGAAAAGATTTCAAATTGACAATTTTTTTTCCATTTTGCTGAAACTTCTCTCTCTCTTTCATTTTCTCTAGTGTCTTTTCCCTATTTTCCATGCAATCCAAACTAATAGTCCATTATTTATGAGGTATTGGCAAGGCGTAACGGACGGTCATGCAAATTGACAAAGGAAGGGACAAGCACAATGATTTTAGGAGTTTTGTTTAATTTTACATTTTTCTTTCTTTTCTGTTTTTTTTTTTTTTTTTTTTTTTTTTTTTTTAGTTGTTTAAACATCACTAATGTCAGTAGTGGAGTTGCTTATGATTTATTCATATTTGACTACATTTTCTTACAAACAAGTTGCTTATAATAAAAAAAAATATTATCTATAAGTATGTGTTTGAATATATATGTGGGTATGTGCATTTATTCTCATAGCATGCCTAATATAAAAAATTATATTTGGCTAAAATTGAACAATGCCACCTAATTAGCCTTTCGGGCCTAATTAGTCAGGTTCTATCACAGTTAGAGAGGCTTTCAATGGATCCGGGATTTAAATTTAAACCTTTCTAGATTCTTTGCTTTTGATCTGCACTGCTTAATTGAGAATTGTAGGATGAATAGCAACCTATGAATAAAAGAGAAATGAGTTGAAAGACATGCAAGTCAAATGTCTATAGCAGTAATTTTTCAACTGGTGTGCCATGACATACTATTGTGCTGTGAGCCATGAACATTTTTTTTAAATGTCATTAATTAAATTATTTTCAAAACAAGTCCAAAGCACAATAAGTGTATATATCAAAATTAAAACCCCTGTAGAGTAATTGGGCATAGTTAAAGGAAATTGCTAGAATTGTCCAACAAGCAAAATTGCCAAAGTTTGCAATGCACAATTAGGAAAGAAAGACAAGAACAGGGCTAAAATAATACCAAGAAAACATATATATATCTTCAACACTCACGGCCTGACAATTGGGTCTAGCATGAAACAGCCTGTCGCCTCTGAGTGATGACTTCAGTGTTCACTTTTATATTTATATTTACATACACTCTATCTCTGATATTGAGCACTTTATCCCATAGCACACTTTAAAGCTATATTTCTGCGCGCACACACACACACACACACACACACATATATATATATATATATATATATATATATATATATAGTGTATTGGAGCAGCAGATCATTATTTAAATATATATTTTTAAATATAACAGACAATGAATGTCTATTATATCTGATCATGAGCTGTTCTGATGTTCAATGTTTGCTTTAATTTCTGGTGAAAATAAAGACAAATTTTTCAACATTTGGATATTTTTTTTTTATTAAGTTGGTCCTAAGCTTTTGGCTCACATGAGCCATCCCTCAGAATGGGTTATACAGACATGAAACAAAGATATCCACCATCAAAGATGAAATTTTGTTATTTTGACATAGAAGATTGCTATGCAAGGTTAATGGTTGTGGAATATCATAAGTTCAAGATACGGTTCTATAACATCATATCACACGATAGACCAAAGTATTACAACAGAACCAATGTCTAGATGCAATATAATGTGTTGTGACTAGTTTTAAATGTAATTTTGTTGAGTGAGTTGCTTTGTTTTAATGTCTTCCAATATCTGAAGGTTCTTTTTACTATGTGTCTGTGTGAGTATTGTTGTGTTATCAACTAATATCTGTCTAATATTATGCATATGGCAATATTTTTCTAAGAAATGTTGCTTAATAGAATTAAGATCAGAAAGGTGACAGGTAAGTCTATGGGAGAGTGTGGTTGTAGTTGAAAGCTTAGGACCAACTTAATAAAAAATATCCAAATCTTAGACAGTTTTTGTCTTTATTTTCACCAGAAATTAAAGCAAACATTTGAATATGAGAATGGCTCATGATCAGACAAAATAGACATTCATTGTCTGTTATATTTAAACTGTAACTATGGTCTGCTGAGCATAGTTGCTGTATAAACCACAGGTTGGCTCTGTGGGTGTTGAACAAACACAAATGTTCCTGAGAGAGCATCTGTAATAGGGATTGGCTAGCCGCCCTAATAGACAGGTATCCTCAAATACGAGGGGCTAGCTATTATGTGTTTAAATATATATAATGTGTGTGTGTGTGTGTGTTGAGAAGACAAATGCAGGTATAAATTATCTGAAGCTTTATTCAACTTAGAATGGCGTGTCTGAGCTGGACTTATTTAAATACAGAATACGTATATAGGGAGATAATCTATACCACAAAGTGCAAGACAAAAGTATGCAAAGCACCAGTAATAAGGCAAAGAGTTCACAAAGTAAGAATCATGTTAACACACAAAAAGGATACAGACAAGTGATTGCAGAGTTTTGACTTCAAGACAAGAAAGAACAAAAATATGCCAGATGAGACCAAGATGTGGTCTTATTGGCTATGATGAAATCTCAGTATCCATCTGATGATGCAAAAAGCAACACACGATTGGCACTCTTGAATGCAACCTTAAAACATCAGTTGAGGGGTTTGATGTAGACAAACTGCATTTTGAGACGCCTTGTGAGTTGGGGTGGCAAGTACAAGTAGCTTCTGACCTGAAAACTATTGAAAATCTAATTAACAATAACCACAAATATTTAATGATAGGTCCAAAATGCGATCATTTATTTTGACAGAAAAAAAAAAAAAAATGACACCATAAAACTTAGACATGCTGGCACACCAAGTTATTAAATCCTCAAATATTTTTTTTTTTTCAAACATTACCCAGCTAATTATGGGATGAATCTTACCACTTGCAGCATCTTACAGGAAATACAGTATGTATTGCTGTCATTTATTGAAAGTACAGTTATGTTGAGTAATCATCTCAGAAAATTCTTGGTCCATCGATTGTTCTTTCAGCCATGGAGTGAACTGTTCAGTAAACACATTGAAGAAGGTGTCAGGATAAGTGCCAATGCCAAAACAGATGAAATCATCAATTCTCAACAAGTAGATCCAATTAATGATGTAAGTCAATTACTAATTACTTTTGAGTTAGCCTTTTTTCTTTTCTTTTTTACCTAGCCTCATACACTAGTCTACTTTTTTCTAAGTAGAAAATTCTAACTTTACAATATTTTTGGAATAATTGAAAACAGTTAAATAATGAACAAATACTTATTAAAGTACCAAAAAAAAAATAAAGGAATTTTCAGATTGTCTTCAGTACAGTTGTTGAGAATGATTGAGTGATTTGTTTTTTATGGTTTATCAACCCTTTGCGGGTTATTTAAAGCTGAAACATATTCTCGATTGTAAGGATAATTCTTTTTTATGCGTGAGTACAATATTAACATTTTTTAGAATAACAAAGATTTTGTTTTGTTTTTTTTTTTTCCCCCCAAGTACAAGTCCTGCCATTTAACCCATAATTCATACTTTTCCAAAGGCTATTTACATGTAAGTGAATATAACAAACTCAGCTAAAATTCAAACTCTGCTCTCTGATATTTCATTCAAAGTCACTATCCATTACACCACCTGCACATCCACTTGTTATTGAGAGACATATTTTAAAATATAAGATTAGTAAAATAATAAAGGATTAATCTGAACTGGTCTTAAATAATTGTCTTAGGTTTTATTAATAGCCGCCTGTTATTGTAGTTAAATTAATTTTCATTAAAGCAAAAAAGTTGTTTAGATGATGAAATGATTCAACAGCAAGAGAATTGTAAGCATTGAAATTTGATGATTAATTTTTTTGTATTTTTATCTCTGATTCACTGGATTGCATTGTTTTACTGTTGGAAGTTTTTCAGCTCAGTAATTGAGGGTGGGGGGAACATCTTCTTGGGAATCAGTTTCAGTGCTAACAATGCAAGGGGTACCGGCAGGGAATGGGGTCTACCAACAATGCTAACATTGGATAACTTTTTTTTTTTTATTTCAGCCAATATGGGGGAAGTGTAACAGTTATCAACATGGAAAGTAAAATTTGTGAGCAAATTCCAAATTCTGGTTCTTTGCTTTCATTTTCACACTAATTCTCTCAGAAAGACAGGAATCCATTTCCCTTTTCAGCTATGGGTTAAATAGCAGCACAGACTTGGATCTTTAGTCTTGGTGAAGACCAACCTAAGAGAATGAAATTCTAAATTCCAAATTGTGAAGAATGCAACAGGAAACCCTCCACTATCTTTCCCCAAAAGTCTTGACAATTCAGAAATAATAAAGGAAAGGAATCTTTGAAAAGGTCAAGTCTCAATTTGAAACTGAAGAAGGCAACGGGAAACCACTCTACTATCTTTCCCAAGAAGTTATGGCAATTCATAGATAATAAAACAAATAAATCTGTGAAGAAACTTGATTGCCACCATTTTCCTCAAAAGACATGTCATTTAAAAAAAAAAAATAATAATTTCTGTCAGTCTGTCAGTTACCATCAGGAGCATGTTGCATTTGGTCGAATGACTCAGAACTTTTTGAGAAAATGATAAAAGTCTGATACAATTTTTAATAAATGCCATATAACATAGGCCTTACAAAGAAGGCATTGGCTGAGGGATTTTCATCAAAATAACAAGGATGGGGATACTAAACCAAATAATTTGTTGTAACTTGTTACTATTATTTCTTTTGTTGTCTACAGGTAAATAGTGATCCTTTGAAGGACGTTGTGATCTCAGTAGCCAGAAAACTCAGTGCTCATCAGTCGACCTATAATGACATTGCTGTTTCTCTTGGGGCTGGTTACACTTGGACTTATGATAAAAAATGTACACACTTTATATTTCAGGTGAGGCAATTTCTTAAATATATATTTGTGCATGTATATTTTTGTCAGAATTTTGAAGATTTTTTCTTTTTTTTTTTTGCTTAATCATTTCACCCCAAGAAAGTCAATAAAGCCACTACAACGCAAGTGTGAAATAATATGAGAGAAGAATAAAATAACAGGAATTACAAAGACAGAAGATAACAACTGATGTTGCATTTACATTTTTAAAGATCAATATTGACTGGAAACAATCTAGAAGAGTTCAACAAATGAAAGTGTGAGATCAGAAACTATTAATATGACCTATAGTTTATATGGCCCAGTGGATAAAAATTGTTAGTTGAAGTAATCCAGTGACTTGACCCAAAGAGTTCTGAGTTCAATACCTGGCCACAGCAGAGTTGAACAAAAACTTGGAGAGTTGAGTTTACTAAAGGGAAATAATTGAAACTGAAATATCCAGAAAAGGCATGGCATGTGGAACTAGAACAATCTATCCCAGTGGGTTCAGTTCAGTTTGGTTCGAAATTTCTATGTATATCACCTGAAGAAGGCTGGAGTGTACAACGGCTGAAACTTGAATATGATGATAAAGATGAGAACAACAGTCTGAACAAAGTAAATAGTGTAAAAATAAACTATTAGCATAAAACTTATGCATATATTTAGCCATTTCATTCAAGCTATTATTAACATTTTTTGCAATCAGACTAATGTCCTAATCTTCTTTGTTATTTTCACATTTTGGCAATTGTGTCCTTTGGCCAACTTCAACTGTCTGTCAATCTGGGTAACCTTCAAGGCCAAAGAGCCACTCAAGATAGAGGGTTACTGTGTGGTGTTGTATGAGCATGAGAAAAGGCAAGAAGTGAAGTTCATGGGGTTATGTAGGAAAGATGATGGTTAACTCTAGACTTGATGAGGTCAAAATTGTAGTGACTGGAAAAACATCCTCTTGGGAAGAAGCTGTCCAAGTGAAACTTCCTTCTTGCTAATGGAATATGAAGGGTGATGAGGGTGATTCATCTGTGTGTATGTGGCATAGCAGGTCGCAGTTGTAAATCTACCAAAGTAGATTGTTCTACTGTCCATGGAGAAAGATATGTTTCAGCTAATGCAAGTCCTGTTTCCACTGGATCTGGGCCTGTACTACCTGGTACAAGGATTGAACCCATAATTGCAAGTCCAACACATTCATGAAGCAATGCTCTAGACCTCTGGTCTATTGTCTTGCATTTTATATGCTATTAAATGTGATGACTAGTTTTTCATTCGTTATTGGGTAGGTCTGACTGTCCCCTTGTCCAGGTTTCTGTCTGGACTCCTCATGTGTTCAGTTTTTCCTCCAATAGGAGTAAATACCCTGAGGAAAAAAAAATATTGATGACTTTCCTGCTTTCCGTTTTGCATTAATATTTTTTAGGAAAGACAAAATTCCACATTTTTTTTATCACTGTCATTTTGAGAAATTGTTTTTTACTGACCTACCTCAGGGATTAACACAAGAGTTGATGCATAATCATTTTCTTGCACTTTAATGAGGTAGTACCATTTACCTTGATAATCCAGTCATTTTTTTGGATGATATCTGGTATTAGTGATTGTCTATAAAATAATACAATCATTTGAGAAAAAAAAATCTGTTTTACATTCAAAAGCTTTTGAAGTTTGATAAAAAGAGTCCAATTGTTAAACCAATGTCTGTGTAATAGGCAAAGGATAGTTTTCATTAGAAATCATGTTTTAAATTCTGAAAATGGACTTCTTGAATCTATTTTTTTCTTTAACTACTTTTCATTAATTATTTTAGTTGAATTAATGGGTTTATTTATTTATTTTTTAATATTAGGTAAATATTTTTGAAGAGAGAAAAATTTAAATAAACTATTAATTCCAATATTATTAAATTAGACATTGAATCTGAGCCAGTTAATGAATTTAAATGGAAAACTTTGTGAAAAAGCAAAAATTTCATTTTTTTTTTTTCTTCAACCATACAATAAATCAACTGTCTTCTTAATCTCAGTTCTTTTATTGTCCTCTCTCCTTAATAATGTTTTCATTTTCTCATATTGTTTCACACTTGTATCTTAGTGGCTTTATTGACTTGCCTAGACTGAAATGATAAAAAAAATTCTTCCTTTGTGAAAAAGTTTTTTAAAAAATTGTAAACACTTTTCTTAATTTCTATAAAAATTTATGATCCTGACTATGTTTTTTTTTATATTTTCCAGGGAAAACTTAATGATATCAACCGAGAATTCCGTTTAGCCAGAGAACAGGGAAAGTTTATCGTCTCCCCTTATTGGCTCACGATGGTTAGTATATTAACTACAGCCATTTTTTTAAAAAAATCTTTATTTTTTTTTTTTTATTTTTTTTCAAATTCTTCACATTTTGATTTCATAGTTTACTTTTTATTAAAAAATCTTTACTAAAAATCATTGCTCCCAATTGAACAATGAGATTTGAGATATGTCTGCAGGGCAAGAGATGCACTCTGAAATGGCCTTTAGTAAAGAACACCACAGTTGATCAAAGCAGACTTGATCCTCCAGTGATTATAAATATAAACATCTAGTGCTGAGATATAAATAATAAGATCAAATACAGGTACTAATACCAATCATCATAATATGTGGGTTTGATATTTACTAGTATTACACAAGGGCAGCTTGGATGAGATAATGGTAGGAAGATTGTGTTGTTCCAGTCTTTCTGGGGTGCTGAAAAGTGCCTGACCTGACCGAAAAGGAATTCCAACATTCTGAGGCTTACAGCTGCTTCATGTTGAAACATTGGTTGCCATATGACTACTGAAGTTAAGCAACATCAAGCCTGGTCAGTATCTCAATGTGTAACTGCTTGGGAATACTAGGTGCTGTAAGCTTGGATGTGCACATAGTGTAATGGATAATGGCTTGGAATTGTTAATCAGATAGCTGAGTTCCAATTCCTGTTGGGTTCATTATATTCACTTGCATGCAAATTCCCTTGGGAATGGTAAGAATCCACCTCTTCTCCCCGCTCCCAGTTATTGATCCCACACTTCATATCTACATTATAACAATTTCTTGTTTGTTTATCAAATTTTGATTAGTTATGAATTTAGGGGTGAGATTTTTTTTTTTTTTGTTTCCTGTTAAGAAAATTATCTGAGAGAAAAGATGAAGAGCAATGATCAACAAGTTAGAGTAATTATTTTTCCATTTTGGCAGTTCAAAGTGTTTCTGGATCATTTAACAAAATTTCATAAGCAAAGAAATTTGTTTTAATTCCTTTCTTACACTGTTGTACAAAAACTTTAGGAGATTTATTAAAACAATTTTATTTTTCTAATGTTAGTAAAAAAAATAATTTAAAAAATTAGACTTAGAATATGAAATCAGTTAACAAAATAATTGAAGTGCAATTTTTCAACTTATTTCCAGTCACTTTCTCACAGACGTAATATGGCTTCATTCTGTCTTTTCTATAAATATTTTCATGGTAACTGCTCTGATGAGCTATTTTCACTGGTGCCCAAACTGCATGAATTTAAGCGTGCTACTAGGTTGGCATTTTGGTCAAAAACAGTTAAATGTAACCACCTCTTCTATTCCAAGAGCTTCTTCTCTCGCACTTCTTGACAGTGGAATTCCTTTCCTCTTACTTGCTTCCCTGATAACTATAATCAAATATTCAAATGTAATGTCAATCGACATTTTCTGATGCCTTGATCTTGATACCTGTCCTTCTCTCAAACACCCCTCTTTACTCTTACTTTCACTCTCTGTAACCCCTTGCATGCTAGTGGCACTCCCACCTTACTTGGAGTGATATACTTAAAATAAAAAATTTCGTTTTGCATATTATATAAGGAAATTCATTTTCTTAATTTTTTACTTTGATTTTTAAATTTTGAAAATGAATGGAAGACAGTTGGTTATCACAAATATTGAAGAATTTATTTTTTTTCTATTTCCTGTGAACTTCTCTAAAAACAATTTGAACTTAAAATTTTGCTGTCATTTATATTTTGTTTTTTGTTCTTCTGAATGATTTTTTTTTTTTTTTGTCTCTTTCTGTCAATTTCCAGTGTAAAGAACAAAATGCTAGAGTTGATGAAACCTTATTTCCACACACTTTTAATCCTAACCTCAGTCTGGTAAGTTTGTGTTTTACCAAAGTTATATATAAGCACGTACACACACACACAGGGTATGCCAGAAATACCTCTCATACAATATTAAGACATTAGTGGCAATGGTATCTTCATCTAGCTAATAATTTACTATTACATATTTTTACCACACTGTGTATGTATATATATATATATATGTATATATATATATATATATATATATATATATATATATATATATATATATATATATAAATGTCTTTCATTAAATATGATGAACAATGAAAATTTTATTACTTTTTATGTTTAGTTTATTGGGTGTAAGAACACTGGAAAAACTAAATAAATAAAAAAAAAAGTTAATAAAGTTTTCCTTGTCTGTTACTGCCCAAATATACATTAATATATATTATCACTTTAAACATTCTTTTTAGTGGATTCTCATATTTGAGTAGAAGTTTGATTTATTTATTAAACATTGTCCCAAGTACTTTCAGCCACTTCATTAACCATTTTCTTGTCCGTTATATTTAACAAAAGATGTTTAATAGAAGGTTTGCTGCCCAAATATGCATTAATATATATATATATATATATATATATATATATAATAACTACCTGTCAAAAGTTTTCATTTCATCTTTCGTTTCATTTTTTGGAAGTGTTATCTGATGATCCAGCGTCCCTTAAAAGAGCTCTGGTGAAATAAATTATTATAATGGAACCTTAAAGTGGTCTGTTTTTCTTTAAATTATTAGCTCTGGATTTACATTGAGCTCTCAGGATTTCATCCTCCTTGGGACTACCCATATGGATTACCAAGTTTTTCATAACTTATATATATATAGCCGAATGGGTAAATATAAGTAGGTATATGAACGAGCGATCATATAAAAATATTAGGTTGGTGCAAAAATAATGATGTAAGAATGTAGTTTTTTGATGTTAAAAAATACGTAAAAAAACGACATTATTACGTCTTATTTTTGCACCAACCTAATACAAATAAATACTCTGTAATGTAAGAGAAAACAGTGCTCAGTGTAAGTAACAGAGCTATTTAATATATATATATTAAGAAATATACATAGTATCTTACATTACATTACATTTTATATATATATGCGTGTGTGTGTATATATATATATATATATATATATATATATATATATATATATATATATATAATGTATGTGTTTGTGAATTTAAAAGTAGACACTGAAGTCAATAGCAAGTGGCAAGAGCCTGTTTCATGCTTGAACACAATCTTTAGATGACCTGAAGATTGTGTTAAAGCATGAATTCTATTAGCCATTATCAAGTACCTTATTATTTGTTTGATAATGACCAATAGCCAAAAGTGCTCAGACATATAAAACATTTGAACAGTTTTTACACAGTCTATGTCCAGAAAAGAAAACACTTATATCAACACAAGAAAAATTGTACAAAAAAGCTTAATCACAGTACCTTGTTAGTCATCTTTAATGAAACTTGTATAAAAGAAGGATTGCTGCCCAAATACACACTTTATATATATATATATATATATATAAAAGAGTGTGTGTGTATTGGTCTCTCAAGTTGTTTGCAAATTTGCTTCTTATAGTTTCAAGAAATTAACTAGTTTTATTTCATAATTGTCTGAAACTGCATGTGTGGTGATGCTGTAAAGTGGTTTCTTTAACCCTTTGAACCTATGTGACCTGTATACTGGCGGCTGTGTGAATATGTGTGTGTGTGTATATATATATGTGAAAATATATAGAAAATAGGAAGGAACTGGTTAGGTAAATAATCCAAAATCCCTTAGTATTTTAGTTATTATTTTTAAAAAATAGTGCTCGATACAAAAGTAGAGCATAAATATAATTATTTATTTAAAAATATGATTCCAAACCACTACATAAGAGGTCTCATGTTTCAAAACAAGAGCCGAAAACTTCAACATAATCCTTTAAATTAAATTGAGTTGAAAGTAAAATGGGCTCCGTTCCATCTTCAAGCGAAATTTTTGTTGGAATAACGTATATCTGAAATTTACTTGTTTTAAAATTGAAATCAAAATCCCCATAGTAACAGCTATAGTGAATTGTCTAAATTGGGTAGGCGAGTGTAGGGTGTTAATAATAAGTAGTGGTATAGAGATACTTTCAAGGTGTCAAGTCGGGGAAAGGTGGGGGTGTCAAAAATGAAACGGAAGATGTATTAGCCATCGTCTAGTTTGCTTGTCTATGGAGATTTATTTATTTATTTTATTTTATTATGAAAGGGAATTGTGCATATAAAAAAAGAAAAACTTTCGTAACGTTTGTTTTTTGACGACTTCATAAAGGGTTATCTTATATGTAAGGTATTTAAACTACTAATTTAGGCTATGGATTATGAAGTGTGTTATGTAGTATGCATGTATTGTGCTGGATTGATTATTTCACCCTAAAACTCGTTGAATTTCCTCCGTTGCTGAAATAAATAGATAGAGAAAAGACGGAAGGATAATGGAGACAATGGAGGGACTGTTTAGGACTGATTTTATTTCTTTCTATTGATTCAACGACCTCTTGTTGGGGAATTTCCTCCCAAAACAGTTGGTACGTATTCACCAGTCAATGGTCCAACAGAAAAAGCCCCAGCATTTTCTTCTTTTTAAGCGCCTGCTCTTTTTTAAGCGTCTCTTTTTAAAAAAACGTCTGCTCTTTTATTCTTTATTTTTGCACCTGCGTAATTTGTCTTTCCTGTCAGAGGACTCTTGGGAGATTTTAATGTTTATTTTATTATTTTTATACTTTTATTTAATTTTGTATTTTATTTTATTCCTACACATGTTTGTAGTTAATTATTCCTACTATGAATCTGAAGATTGGGCTATTTGTTAAACAAGTTATATAAAGTTTTTTTTTTTATCTAATAATTCAAACCAAAAATCTGATGATGCCTACAAAAAACCGTTAACTCTTGTCTATTATTTAATAGATTATTATTATTTAGAAGTTTAATGATGTGCAATTTTTCATGGAGGCACAAAGGGCATGGGTCATCCCAAGCTTTACATATTCTAGCCTTGTCAATAATTTTCCAAAATTATATATATATATAACTTATATTACACTCTATTGTTACATTTGTTCTATTTTATTATTATTTGTTATTGTTAATCTCTTAGGGTTAATATGATTTACAGTTTTATCTGTTACATAACTTTTATTACATATTGTTATAATTGTAACATTTTATTATTAACTAGTGTAAAAAAAAAATGAATGCAATTGTTAGTAAGTTTAAATAGTGCGATATAATAAAACAAAAGTCTTGAAACAATATATTGACATTCAATAAAGCGGAGAGAAAGAATTCACAACTAAAAAGAGAAGCCAATGAACCATTCCATTAATTCATTCCCTTTATATATTTTAGATGTTCAATGGTATCTTTGATTCATTGATTATGCCTGGTATTATATAAATCACTTTTTTGCCCAATATTTTTTCATTTTAAAAATGTGTGTTTAATATAACAGTGAAATGGAAATATATCTCTTGAAAGAAAAAGATTAGCAACAGAACAAAGAGAGCAACAATAAAGGCTATTTCAAGATCATGTTGAAGCAAGATGACCACTTAATAGACAAAAGTAACTGAGTACCTCACATGAAAGTCTTGAACAAATAAGACTGCAATCTAAAAAATGTTGGAGTAAAGTAACTGATTAATTAAATGGTTCATTTTGCTTGGGAACTAATTCTGTAGATAAATGTAGATAAATATTTTATTTGTATAAATTATTAAAATGACTAAGGAAAGTAACCACTCATAAACTTACTATCAGTTATTTACCTCCTTTTTGCACTGCAGATGGGAAAGGAAATATATAAATAAATACATATTGATAATTATTATATGGTTTGATGATTGTTGTTAATCACCTACCTATAAGTTTTATGATAAGTATATATGTATTTAGGGAAAAAATATACAGAAGTGGATTTAAAAAAACAAACATTTTTGGTCAAACCAAGAAGAGATCATCAAAATAAATCCTGATGTTTGGTTATTTGGTCAGATATTTGGAAGTGTATCGAGCTGAGAACATCCATCCTTACCCGTGTGTGTGTGTACACTCTCATTAAAAAAATAAAAAACAATTTCTTGCATAATAATTGTACTTTTTAAAACTAATTTCTTCTATTAGCAATCCATCGTGAATGGACCGAAGGAAACTCCCCGTCGTAGTAAACGCTCAACCAGATCCTTTGACAGTCCAGCTGTTGGCAGAACTCCTTCTGAACTGAAAAAGATTAATGTTGATATTGAAACTCATGACGAGGAGATGGATGTTGATGTTCCGGATGTGAACGACCAGACCAAAACTAATAAGTTGGGCATCCCAGAAAATGATGAGGAAAATGTGAGTTTTTGATTTTCGATTTATTAATTTTTTTAAATTTTTCTCTTTCTTTGTTGTTTAACCTCTTCCCCACCAATTATTTTGGGAAAAACCTTTCATTTTCAGAGAATTTTTTATTATTTGTTTTTAATATATTAACTAAGAAACTGAGGCACGTTTAAGTACCCAAGTGGTAGCTAACACCTCTACCAGACAAATGAGTTTACAATTAGACTTGTTTTAAGCTCAGAAGGGCATAAAAAGAATCATGATTGGTGTATAAACATGTCTGGAGCTGGTCTTTGAACATTATGTTTTGGACATGTTTATTCGTCCGTGTCTGAAAAAGCCAAATTTTGGTAAAAATGTGCACTCCAGTTGAAAAGTTTGAAGCTATCCCAGGAATTAGCGTGAGATGAACTTGACAGAAAAGTGAAAAAAAAAAAATGGAAAAGAGTTCTAAGAGTCATTGAAAAAAGAATTGAATCAATTATCAAACTTATACTTCAAGAAACTTTTGCAATGAATGCCAAAAATTTGTGCTACAGTAATCAAGGCTAAAGAAGGATATTTTGACAAGAGCAAAATTTAATCATAAAACGCTAAACATGTCTAATAATTTTCTCTTATTTAAATACAAAACAACTACTTTTGAGGCCAATTTAAAAAATTACCAGGGGTTCCTTCAAACTTATGAACTGTTGTGTATATACATGTCTATATCAAGGTAAGGGGGTTAATGCTTTTTCAGGGAAGTTCATGATGGAGGTTTTCTTTTAAAAAAAAATACAGTTAACATTTTCCTTTTAAGTAAAGATGGCAGCAACATTTGAAAACATAGTAAATTCATTGATCATTGTGGAAAAGTAAATATACAACGCAACCCTCACCCAAGATTTCCACTGACTGGCTAATGATTTCCCCATGTTGAATCTCTGTATGCTTATTCCATTTTTTGTGAAAATAACCAGTACACTACAATCACATACATTTTAAGTAAATATCCCAAGTCAATATATTCATGTTGGTTTTATTTTAAACCACACACACTTTTTTTTTTTTTTTTTTTTTTTTTTTCAAATTTCTTCAATTATTGGCAGTGACCATTTGTTGCGATATCGTTACCCTGTAGAGAAAAGCTTTATGACATTTCCTGTAAATTTTATTTTAGCAACATTTGGTTTCAAGAAAGTATAGATCAGGTTTTTTTGTTCACCATGAAGGAGCCTCTTAACCCATGAGTTACAATCTGACTTTTCTTTCTGTAAGAGCAGTTTTTTCAAACAGTAACATTTTGGTTTTTATTATGTCCATGTTTTACATGAAATTTTTTTATTTTCTGACTGCAGATAATCCAAACTTTTTGTGAAAATACAAATCCCCAAATTTGGGACTTTTTTGCAAACAATTGAGTCATGGATTTCTTCTGTATCCGGAATTATTTTGAACTTCAGAACATTTGCCCTAATCCCATTTATCTTAATGACTTTTGTTTTTTATAAAAGATAGAAATAGCTACTCTTCCCCAAATCCATGATGAAATCCCTGCTTCCTTTCGCCAAATTGGACGAAATCCCTGCTTCCTTTCGCCAAAAGTGGACTGTCTCAGCCTCATAAATAAAATAAAATAAAAAGTCTCATATATTAAAAGAAACAAACTTAACACTGAAAATTTATAGAATTTTAATTCATATTTTAATATCAAATTGTGGCAGTAATAATAGACAAGTGTAAAGTTTTTTTTTTTTTTTTTTTTTTTTTAGGTTATTGAAATGACGGATATTCAAGAAGCTTTGAATAAAGAACTGGAGAACATTAAAGCTTCAGGGTAAGTTTGAGCAGTAAAATCATATTTGATTTTTTTACTCACTTTTATGAATTTTTTGTTTTATTAATGCCAATGTCAATTGATCAGAAAAGAAAAGAGAATTAATAAAAAGATTGCTATTTTTATGCTTCATTTCCAAAGAGGTTGTGGGTTACCCGACTTGATTTTGCCAAACACCTGTCAGGTCGTGCTGATTCTGTCTTCAAAAAGACAGACATTTCCTTCCTCTCTCTTCCTCTTGCTCTGAGATGTAATAGGTGATGTATCCCCCACTTGGACACATTCGTTCCTCTTGTCGACTGACACCCGAACTCTCACATACACATATGTGGCATGCATACAAACGAGCACATTCTTAATAGCTAAGTTTTTAATATCTTTTCTTTTACTTCCTGTTGTGTACAAATTAATGTAATTTCTTTGGTTAATTGTCGCTTGTTTAAATTCCATGTTTTGTGTTACTTATTTTTGTATATATTCTTTTAACTTGCATGAGTTTGCTAAATATTATAAATGTACTCACATGAGTTTGCAAAATATTGTTTGCTAGATGAATGGACCAGGTGAAGAATTATATTTTATTTATTTTTGAACCTTTTCAGTTTCTTTAGTTGATGCAGAATTCAAGACATTTCTCAGTTCCTCCTCCATATTGAAATGTCATTGACCTAATTCTTCCTTCCACTTTCTTTCTGGTTCCTTTCCCCACTGGAAGCATGTAATGTGGGAGGAGAGAAAGCTCCATAACATATAACCACTCATAAAAAATGACCAGTTGTTGACTCTACATTTTTTGTCAAGTGTGGCACAAGGTCTCATGGCACACTCGATGAGCATCCATCTTGTTATCTTTTTATTACTATAATTCATCCTCTGTCACAACCACATATTGTTGTTAACTGTGAACTCCATGATCTCTTCAGTGGCTGTATAATATAGACCTCACTGTTGATTTTGAATTCAGAGTTGTCCTTCTAGGTTGGCTGCCAATCACAACTGTTGAACCCAGTCTGTTTTGCTATTTAACCCATAGCTCGAGTTAAGAGATTAATTTATACTTTTCTCAATGGTATTTGTGTGAAAGTGAATACAACGAACTCGGGTGGAATTTGAATGCAGTTTGCTGATTTATTTCTGAGCCACTATCGTTATGTGACCTGCTCATTGCTATCTATGGCTTGTGATACTAGCACTGCATTGCCACATTTGGTTTTGCAATTAAGCTCTTAACAATACATACAAGACAAAATTTTTTAATCAGTATTATGGTAAAAACACAAAACATTAAAATTCACTCACCTATAAAAGCATGAATGAAAGTTTGACAATTGTTCATTTGCTATTAATTTTTATTTATTTTTTTTTAATCAACAGATCAAAGCGTTCAAAGAAGAGGGCCAAGAAGAATGGTAAGTTAACTCTGATAAGTTAGTCCTTCTTTGTTGGTTGCTGCTCCCTCTGGTCTTCTGAAGAAATCAGTGTATCATCATAATTAGACTTTGTCTTAGAAATTCAGGCAAAAATAATCCCTAATACCTCTTTATTTGTCTGTCTCAGATAAAATGAGTTGGCGCTTCAGGAATTTGGCAACTTTGTCTTCAAAAACATGTTTGAAACTTAGATAATATTTTGTAGTGCCAGATTTTTCAAAAGCTTCTATTTCAGTATGGATATGCAAGTGGCAGCAGAAGTTCCAATTTCAGCTGCTGCTTTCACTTGTTCCCTTCTTGCTAATGCTGTAGGGGAAGGCATGAACCTATCTCCACTCACTACCCACCAGCTATAGATGAAAGTGTATGGCTGACTTTGCTTCACACAATAGCTCTTAATTCAAAAATAGAATGCTATAAGAAATCATTACCATTTCCAATGATAGCTAGGGTGATTCACAATTTACAGATATTAAACAAAAAGGAAGTTGTGGAGAGCCTTGATTGCTTACATTCTGAAAGTACATGGTTTTTCACAATACCTAATGATCCTTAACATTAACAATATATAGATATATATAGATTCTTTCATAATTTTTTTTTCTATCTGCATGTGGAGACTAAATGGCAAGGAATTGAACCCTCATCTTCAATGTGACTAGTTGATCTACTTATCCTCTAGACTACTAAAAGATTTAGCTGCAAAACCTGTTATTATAATATATAATTATCTATTCATGCTTACATTGTGTGTCGCACGTTTGTAGCTTATGGCCATATCACGTTGAAATACCAGTTCCCATACAATCAGCAAATTTAAGCAGCATTAAACTTATATGAGTGAGTATTTCGGGATATCAGGTATTGTAAGCTTGGATGTGCAGGTGGTGTAATGGATAATGGCTTGGAATTGTTAATTGGGGAGCCGAGTTCCAATTCTAGTTGGGTTCATCATATTCACTTATACACAAATACCTTTGGGAAAGGTATGAATCCACCTCTTCTCCCCCAACTATGAGTTAAATAGTAAAATTTGTATCACTAAATCATTATTATCGCCCCCAAAATAAATTCTTACAATGTAAAAATATTTTCTGGCTTTAAATAATCTGTGAATGGTTGATAAATCATAGAAAACAAATCAATCAAACACATTTGTTGACATTACTGTAAGTACCTGACTACTCCTACTCTGTTCATAATTTTGTTTCTCTGGAAAAATATGGCCACAAATGAGACTTTAAGCCCATATATTTTGATAGCTGCTTTAAGAATACACATGTTTAAATATGCACAATACAAAATTTCTTTGTTTTCAGTTAACAGTTCTGTCACAGATAGCAGCCACACAACACCAACATCATTATCAACCAGAAAATCTGATTCAGGTAAATAGAAATAACTTTTTTAAAATCATTTTTCACTTAAGGATTAACATTTGGAGCCTAAGATTGATGTTTATTTAACAGGACATATTAAGTCTGTTTCCCCTTTTGGCTTTTTACTTGCATTAATTTTTTCTTTATTTTCTCTTCATTTTCACCTTTTTTTTTTTTTTTTTCCACTGACTTCTCTTGACACTTTGAATAGTTTAATTTAATAATAAATTATTGTTGACATTAAAAAGATTTTTTTTTTTTTTCAATTTTGTCAATTTTTAGCTCAATCAAAAGATAAAAATAAAGGTTCTGGATCAGAGTCATCGCAGAGTGTTCAAGTCATGTGGGATGATCCAACTGAAAGGTGAGTAAAGAGTTTTTATTTCTCAGTCTTGCTTATTAACACTTCTGCTACTGTCGATATACATCTTTAAGAAACTTACTTTGCCTGCTGTTTACATATACACATTTTCAAGATATACATCTTCAAGAAACTTACATTGACTACTGTTGTCATATATATATATATATATACACACACACATACACACATATTCAAGACACTGAAAAATCAGTCCCTAGCTTTTCTGTTATAAACTAGTGCATATTGCTATTTCTAAACCAACATACAGATATAGTAGTATAATAAAATTTCTCAAATATTCAGTTTGGTACATGAAATAAAATACTGTTTAATAAATATAAAAAAAAGCATCTCCTTAAATATGGGTATCCACTAAAAATAATATTTAAAGTGATAAAAGTATGTCAGATTAATAAATAAAAATCCATTTTTTCTTTAAAAATTGCTTTGTTTAGGTCTCAGGTTATGAAACTGAGCAGTTATGAACTTTCTGGAATCTAAACAAGGGATGCTTAAAGGCAATATACAGCCTTACTTAATCATGATTTTCTTTATAGTGAAGATCATGGTCACCATCGCACCACAGCTTCTTCTTTTTTTATTATTCCTTCTTGGTCTTTTGGTTGTGATCAAAGTGTAGTAACTGCTCTTGGGTGGATAAACGACATTTCATCTCTCAGTTATGTCTCTGTCTTCAGATGGAGTGCTACTGAAAATGTTATTGAGAGGTGCCTGATCTCAGAAAACAGCTGCCCTTGGCAGTACCTCCCTCATTGCACTGAAAATTGGGGATTGGTTGCAAGGGTTGGGCTATTTTATGCGCTTGGGCTCCCTACATTAAATGGATTTGTGTCAGATTCTGTCAGCGTTGGTTGGCAAGAAAATACAATCGTTTCTCGGCCTTTTGGCCAAAATCAAAGTGTAGTATCTGTTCTTATCCACTTAATCTGATTCTCTCTCTCCACTTTCCCTTCTTTCTTTCTTTCTTTCATTTTCTCAGTGAAACCAAGTAGTGTCTTTTTCCTTCTTTTCATACAATCAAAACAGAATAGTTTATTGTGTATGAGGTATTGGCTGGGTTTAATGGTTGTGCGAACTAAGGAAGTTAGGGATAAGCCCAATTATAATAGAATGTACATTAGTGAGCACCCCCCCCCCCATTTTCTTTTTTTACAGAAAAAGGTGGCAAACAAGAGAAATAGTCACTAAAGTTTGTTCATTCATACTGGGCAATGAGACTTATAGATGATTCTATTCCTAGCCACCGGATCATAAAAACGATTCTCTATTTATACAAAAAAAGTTTAAGTTTTATGACAATGTAAAAGAAATACTCTCAGTCTTTAAATTGATTATTTTATTTATTTCTAATACTCCATGATTTTTCAGGGAGTAGCTGATCACGACTCCCCACAGATTCCTTTTCTTTATTATCTATGACTCGCCATAACTTCTTGGGAATGGTAGTGGAGTGATTCCTTGTTGCTTTCTCCACAGTTTTAAATTCAGAGTAGTCCTTTTAGAGGGACTGTTATAGCCATATCATGTTGAAACATTGGTTCCTGTATGATCACCAAAGTTAAGCAATGGTGAGCCTGGTGAGTATCTATATAGGTGACTGCTTGTGATAATGGCTCAGAATTATTAATTGGATAGCCAAGTTCCAATTCTCATTATATTACACACAAATACTCTTGGAAAATGTAGGAATCCACTTCTTCCCCTCCACCTATGGGTTAATTAGTAAGATTTTGTATCACTAAACCATTATTAGCTCAAAAAAAATTCTTACAATGTAAAAAAATATTTTCTATCTTTTGATAAATATGGTTGATAAACTATTAAAAAAACGAATCAATCGATCAATTCTAGAGGAGCTGCCACCCAAAACTAGAGTCATTTATAACATATTATTTAACCTATAGTTTGGAGAAATAGATAGACTCATGCCTTTCCCAAGGGCATTAGTGTGGAATTGAACCTAGTAAATTAGGCTGAGTTTTGTATTCTGTTCGTTAACATAACTTTCCATGCCAATCGTACATTAAAATAATTTTCTTTTTAAATGTTTCTTGACACAAATTATGCAACACTTATTCTGATTAACTACGTTACTTAGAATGATTACTTCATTACTTATGTAAATATAAACCATCTTAGTTGGTAATAATATAAGTGACAGATGGCTATAAAAAGGCACTTTTGATTATTTACAGCTTTTTCTTCTGTGTGCCATCTCCCTTTAGAATGTTGTTCTCCACAATTTCCCATCCATTGTAGTTCTTATTAAATTTTATCTTTTTGTTATCTTCTGTATATCTTGCTCCATCATCCGTTTACTGAAGTTCACTAGATAGGTTATATGTTGTTTTCCTCTTTCCTCATTATATGCCCTAGAAATTTCAACTCTCTCTTCCTGATGTTAACTAATATATATATAATCTCCTTTTTGTTTCCATTTTCTCTAAAACTTTGTCTCTGCTCACATGATCAGTCCATAGTAATCTCGGCATCCTTCTGTAGAACCACATTTCTGTTGCTTCAAGTCTCTTTTTCATCTGTGAGGAGATTGTCCAGCATTTACTGCCATATAGGAAGACTGATATTTCATAACAATTCAGTACATTTTCCTTTGTTTTGAACAAAATTTTTCTGTTTCTTAATACTTTGCTTAGCTTTTGGAAAGTACCTTTCGCTATCCCAATGCACCTTCAGATTTCAGTGTTGCACTTTCTGTCTTCTGATAAAACACTTCCTAGATATTTAAATTGTTTGATTTTGTTTAGTCCTTTCTGACTATTTTTAGAGTCATGTGGCAATAACTATAAGTAAAATGAGGTACTAAAATAAGTAAGCAAGTAACCGTTTTAAGTTCTCTGAACATCAGTGCTGTTTTTTCTTTCTTTTTTCCAGAATAGAGATGCAAAAAGTCGCCGCACAATTGGAAAAGGCTTGTTGCCCAACTCAGGATGCTCTTGATATACACACACCAATAAAACAAAATAGTAATTTGCAACAGCCTCTGGAGGTGTGTACCATTCCATTTTTTTTCTCTGGTTTTATACTTTAAAATACTGTCATACATTGGAGTGATCAGTTGGAAAGCAAAAAATGAGTGGGGAAATAAGTTCAGGCATGTAATCCAGTTATGTTATGAACTAGCCTTGAAAATGCACCTCTACAACCTTTGGTTATTCAGTCATATTCTCATTCTTACTGCTTTGTTGATACTGTATTCTTTTTTTTTTTTTTTTTTTTTCCCCCAATGGGATTTTCAGCTTTAGTGTTATCATTCCAGAGGCTGCAAAACACATCCAAAGATGGTGTGTTGCAAACATCAAGGATAGGGTTATTAGTCAAAATAACACTTGGAATAATGACAGACACAACTTAAAAATTTCAAAAAATAGGTTTTGCTCTATCAGTAGGCCTGGAACATGCCAAATGCGTCCCCTACAGAGAAGTAATAACCACTGTCAAAAAGAGGACACCTTAAAGATGGATGATGGCAGACCCAAGTACTAAGCCGAGTGGCGCGTGCCACTAGGCCCAAAACTGCAACCGAGGCCGCTAGGCCCATGTTCTAAGCGAAAAGCGTGGCCCATGTACTACCCATGCCGCTAGGCCCATGTACTAAGGCGCGTGCCGCTAGGCCCATGTATTAAGGCGCGTGCCGCTAGGCCCATGTATTAAGGCTTTTGCCGATAGGCTTTTTTTTTTTTTTTTTTTTTTTTATAACTATTGTCATTCCTCAGCAATGTTTATTGTTTTCAAAAGTGATAATTAGAATTGTAATAAAATCTAAACATGATGAAAGTGAATTTATACATTTTCTTTGTTCTTGAGAATTGACAACAAAAATATTAAACACTATTCATTAGATTGTTTATTTACAAAAATAATTTTATATTTACAGCATTCTAAAAACTAATGCAATATTTATCATTTACTAATTTATAAAGAAATAAATGTGCAAACAATTTTTTCATTCAGAAATTTATAAACATTTACTAAATTATTAAAATATGTGAATCGTCTATAAGGAAATCTTTATTATTTACCATTTTATAAAGTTTGAATCAATTGGCAATTAGCTGGTGTTTTGCCAACCATTCCAATAAACAATCTAATAAGTAAATAGTGTTTATTATTTTTGTTGTCAATTCTCAAGAACAAAGAAAATGTATAAATTCACTTTCATGTTTAGGTCTTTTGATTCTAATCATTGGTTTTTAAAACAATAAACATTACTGAGGAGTGAAAATAGTTAAAATAATAGCAGCGTGAAGGAAAAAAAAAACATCCTTTTGACAATCCATTTTCTTACAGGCACATTTGCCCATATTTGCTGAATTCTTTTGTAACTGCCTTCTTTTTTGTATAGCAACAAAGAAAGGCCAATAAAGCTGAAAGGCAGAGATAGAATTGATACTCTACCACTATTATAAACAGGCTCCCCTTAAATTGATAACAAATCAATATTTTTTGATTCTGATAAACTCCAATCGGTTAACTAATCTTTAAAGAATGATGATCTACAAAAATTATTCCCCAAATCCCCCCCCTTTTCTAAAAATAACTAAAACTTTCATTTCTTTGCAATGAGTCATAAGTGTTTGTGTAATAAAATTCTTAGGTTTTTATTTCATAATTTCAAAAATACAAGTCCTTTTTTTTTTTTTTTCATCAAAAACTTATCTTCTTTTTAATCTTCATCACTCCAGGTGCTTTTTTTTATCTTGCCTCTGTTGGCCATACAGATTCCATTTGAAAAAGTAAATTTATGTTGTCTTTTTGTATAGAATCCTGACCTCAGTGACAGTGCCAAGAAAAATTCTTCGAGGACATCAACTCCTGAACAACCATCAATTGGTAAATTGTGAATTCTCTCTTTTTCTCTCTCTCTGAATTGAACATGAAAGAATATTTTATTGATCAACTAAAAATCATTCACATGTTCATTCAGCTTTGGTCATTTAAAGTTAGACATTCACAATGAGGTGAGAAGATGGCCGCTAGGCTTGGATAGGCAAAGGCGCTTTTGTGTCAGGTGGCAAGCTGTTTTTTTAAAACAAAATTAAGTAAATAATAAATAATTGAATTTTTTAATCCTTTCTATCACATTCAAAATTTTGGTTAAAAATGAAATTATTTTTGAAATTTTCTTTTTAGAAAAATTTTTTTTTTTTTGGTTTTACTAAACAAGTTAATTATGTCTGTTTAACTGTTGTTCAGCTTTGGAGTAAAAAAAACTTTGGCCATGTTGTCTACTCAACCAATCAGTGTTCATTTTGTTCCATTCTATTGCAGTATTTCCATTATCAAAGAAACTGGAAACTGTGGAAGCTCCTCAGCCGATTGAATTACTCTCGGATGATGAACCACTTGATGCTCCCTCTGCAGTGGTCGACATGGAAAAGCCTCCATGTTTTCTTTTGTCTGGAATTATGCAGAATGTAAGTCCAATGTTTAGTATATCTCTGAAAGAATGGTCCCAATGGGTTTTTTTTTTTTTTTTTTTTGTCAAGGTCACAAAACTGATTGCAAAAGATGGTGGAAAGCAGGCAGAAAAAGAAATAAAAAGAAAACTTTTTCTTTTTCTTTTGTCTGATATTCTTGAATAATATACTGTTTTCATTGATTGATTGTAACTACTTAAACAACTGATCCATTCATATAATTAGAGAAAAATTGCGAAAGATATGAACCCATTTCTTTCCTCCAGCTATGGGTTAAATAGTAAGACTTGTCAAGTTGATAAGCTGTTAAAAAAGTAAATCAATGAATTCTCTTTCAAGTATAAACAACAAATATTTACCTATCCCTGAATTAAGTAAATGCTTATTAACTCAAATAAAAACAACGAATAATTACTTATTCCTGGAGCTGAGTTCAAATTCGAGTAGTTTGTTGCAGTCACTTATTTACAAATGCCCTTGGGAAAGGTATGAATCAATCTTCTCCCCTAAGCTATGGGTTAAATATATCTTATATCTGGAAAAAATATTGTTATTCTCCAAAAATTGTTAATGCTATATTCACTCAAAGTAAACAATATTCTTACACAATGCTTCAGCTTTAAATGACCTGCAATGAGTTGATGACCTTTGAAAAACAAATCTCAGTCTACTGTTTGGTTCTGGAAAGTTTCCTACTTATTATTAGAATGAAATAGTCTATTATTAAAAATATAGAGTTTATGCAGAGGATAAAATTTGTTTTAGATACATAAGTTTCAAAATTAAATTAACCAATAATATTAGTGTATGCCAATCTTTGAACTCATTTTAAATCCCTTGAGAACTTGTTGTGGGTCCTTGATTTAACTTGGCAACCAAACAGAGGAGATCTCACAGCAACTGCATGGACAGGCACTCTTCCATAGAGTTACTCATTTGGCAGTAAGATTTTATTGAGTGAGCTTGTTTGTGACCATTTCATTCACAATAAATAAGAGGCATCCAAGGTTGGCTTGAAACTTGGACGTTCATCAATGGAAAGCATTTGAATGATTAAGGAGGCTTTTGGGAATGATTCAATGTGTGAAACACGGATGAAATTCTGATGCCAATGTTTCAAAAGTGGCCAGTTGAAAGTGATCCTTGTTTTAGATTGCCTTTAACAAGCAGAACACCTGAAAATATTGAATGTAGGTTGGCTGCAATCAAAGAATCCTGCTGTTACCATTTTGAATATCTTTATTTTTCCCATTCTTCAAATCTGCCAATAGACTCCCCCACCTCAATTGTCCAGTCTTGGTGCCCTGGGACTTTTGGTTTTTCCCAAAGCTGAAATTGAAATGCCTTGGTCAAGAACAAGTAGGCAACAAAATAGCTGATTGCTATCTTGACTTGACAGACTGCTTTGATAAATGGAGAGGTAGCTGGGATATATGTGTAATGTCCTAATATTAAATGGATGGATCATTTCTAGACAAACTGCATACATTGTGTATTGATGAGTGGACCAAACGATTACAAAAAGTTTCATTTATGAAACTCTGGAGTCAGGGTGCTAAATATAACATCAATCAACCAAGTGACAAATTTTATATTTGTATTAATCACATTAATATTTAATATTATATTAATATTTTATTAATAATAATATTTTGCTCTACTTTGTATTGAGCACTTTTTAAAAAAAAAGTAAATGCTACAAACTGTAGATTTTTACTCCATCTGTACTTTCCCTTATTTGTGTGTGTGTGTGTGTATATATATATATATATATATATATATATATATATATATATATATATATATATATATATAAACACTAGCTTAAAAACTCTGTCGGGCAGCATTTAAGCTAGCTCCTGTGGAGGTCTCTTAATTGCGCCTTCCTCACACTAAGTAGGGGGGATAGGGAGGAGTAGATGCAATAGGCAACAATAATAAGGATTGATTGTGGCATTTAAGTATTGCATTAATGTCTAAGCTCACCTTCAACGATAATTCTGCTGCCACTTTATTTAAAGACAATTTGATGTATGTAAGTCCTTATTTTCCGTACAAACAATTATTTTTACTTGATGAGATTTTTTGCTGAATTTTGCAATTAATTTGAATTATTCTCAAATTTATTTCCAAGTTATAAAAATTGTGTTGACTAAAAAAACATTTGTCACAAAAAATCATGTAAAAAAAAAAAAAAAAAAAAAAAAAACGAAAACAATCACTAATAAAAACTTAGGAATCCCAAATTTCATGATTGCGGCTCTGGATCCGGCCTGGAATGTTTTTAATTTGCTCGCTGAGTTGGCCTTATTCCAAAATGGTATAATATGTTGGGCTACACCCTCTAGAAGTAAAGTTGAAAACACTGGCAATTTTATTTTGAAACACTGTCATTTGAGAACAGTAATTTTTTTCATTTGAACATGAGCTGTTGAAAGTTAGAGTTGTGTTCCTTTAATTATTTTTATCAGTAGAAGCCAAGATGGTGGAATCTGAAAACAATTGCAGTAATGAAAATTTGGGAATTCAAAATTTCAGGATTGTGGGTCCAGATCCTGCCCCGGAATGTTTTTAATTTGCTCATGGTGTCAGCTTCATTTTCAAAATGGTATATGTTGGGCTATGGCCTCTAGGAGTAAAGTTTGAAAAGCTGGGGGAAAAAAGATGGATTCATACCTTTCCAAAGAATATTTGCTTGTAAGTGAATGTAACAAATCCAACTGGAATTCCAACTCTTTTCTCCGATATCTCATTCCAAGTCGACATTCATTACACCACAATGCGTATCCATCATATATACAAATAAATTTACCCCTGAAGATGATCTTAGAGAAGGTTGAAAGTACTTGGGTTAAAAAAAAAATACTCTGGCACCTTCCTTGATGAATTTCATCTTGACATTAAGCAACTGATTAAATAACTGGGAAGAATACTTATAAAAATAAGTAGACACAATATGTCTATATTATTCTATGAAATATGTTTGAATGAAGATATGATGCCTATATATATATATATATATATATATATATATATATATATATATATATATATATATATATATATATATATAATAATGTGTGTCTTGGCCTTACACAATTTGAAAAACTGCTTTGACATCTTTTACTAATCAGCCAATGTTATCTGAAAAGGGATTTTATTTAACACATCAGTTCATTTGAAAAACATATCAAAGTTGATTTCCAAATTGTTTAATATATTTTCCATTCTGTTGGTTTTCTCATTCACTTTATACAGACTTGATGTCAAACACTAGACAGAAGGGGAAAAATTTGATAAAAAGACAATAGTTTCATTGATTTTCAATACAACTTGTGTGAAAAAAAAATTGTTTTATTTAGATTAATTATTTGACCTTTGTATACTTATACCAATACTGTTTGAATTTTGCTCTTTTTTTTTTTTTTTGTTATTTTCTAGGAACGAGTTGATTATGGAGCTCTTATAGAGGAGTTGGGTGGTATTGTTATGGAAGGCCAGAATTACCATGATTTATGTACACATCTTATTGTGGGTAAGTTCCAGGTGTTTTTCTCCTTTAAATAAGATCCTCTATTGTTGTTAGCAACAGTTGGCAGTGCGTAAAGAAGAATTCATTTAAATTTTCTGATAAAAATGGTTCTAAAACAAAACTGGTCTCTTTTAATCAAGGGGTTACTAGAGTGTGGGAGGGTACAAGAAAAAACATTAAAATAATTTTTTTTTTATAGAATAACAAAGATTTTTTTACAGATACAAATCCTACCATTTAATCCATAGTTTGGGTGGAGATGGATTCATACTTTTCCAAAGGCTATTTACGTGTAAGTGAATATAACAAACTCGGCTAAAATTCGAACTCTGCTCTCTGATATTTCATTCAAAGTCACTATCCATTACACCACCTGCACATCCACTTGTTATTGAGAGACATATTTTAAAATATAAGATTAGTAAAATAATAAAGGATTAATCTGAACTGGTCTTAAATAATTGTCTTAGGTTTTATTAATAGCCGCCTGTTATTGTAGTTAAATTAATTACTTTTCTGTTAATTTTCATTAAAACAAAAAAGTTGTTTAGATGATGAAATGATTCAACACAAAGAGAATTGTAAGCATCAAAATTTGATGATTAATTTTTTTTTGTATTTTTATCTCTGATTTACTGGATTGCATTGTTTTCCTGTTGGAAGTTTTTCAGCTCATATATATATATATATATATATATATATATATATATATATATATATAATCCGTGGGTTAGTAATACAAGTAGATCCTATTAATATAAATATTAAAACTGATCCACAAAAGAGCTCAATATAATTTTTATTATAGAGCATATAAGTGAATTACAATTAATGAGATCCAAACAGTTTATCTCATACGCCCCCCCCCGGCCTGGGAAGGAAGCTTTTCCCTGGACTTAGCAATGCAAATTCATTTACTAAAAATAAAAGTAAAAAAAATTTTCATTCTTTTGAGTAAATGCATTTGCATTGATAAGTCCAGGGAAAAACTTCCTTCCCAGGGGGGGCGTATAAGGTAAACTGTTTGGATCTCATTAATTGTAATTCACACACACACACACACACAATTGGATATTGAAAACAAACTGCTAAATAAACAACAAGAACTCTTCTCAAAATTTTTACTATGTTACATAAAATCTGTAAATGAACAAGAATAGATGAAAATAAATAAATAGAATAAAATAAATAAACAAAAACAAGTAAAATAAATGAACCCAAATAAATAAACAAATTAACAAAGCATATATGCACAAAGAGATAAAGAAAATGTAGTAATAACAACCAAAAATAAAATAATAAATAAAAAAATATTAACTAACAATAGTATAAAAAAAACCCCAAAACTGCATTCAGATCTATACTTATTCTTGCTCAGTAGCCTCTAGAATAATTCAGATCACAACCATTACCACCCACCAATACAACCATTAGAATAATATAATAGACTACCTACAATGCATCACTGACCTGTATATATAAATTGTCAGGCAAAAACACAAGGCACATAGCCTGATGATTGTGTTTAACATGAAACAGATTATCGCCTTTGGGTGTTGACTTCAATATTGTCCACTTTTATTGAGCACTTTAACCCATAAAACTATATTTTATCACACACACACACACATTTTAAATCAATTAATTTATAATATTAATGCTCTGTAAATTTACATTGAACACTATTTTGTAAAAATAAAAATATCTATAAGAACACCGGATTTTATATCTTACTGTTCTTTCTTTTTATTTATATACACATATATATATATATATATATATATATATATATATATATATATATATATATATATATATTTGTATGTATATCATTATTTGAGCTGTAACTCTTGTGAGTGCAGAAAAACTGAAGCACTTAATATATAAAGCAAGATTTGTTGAATAAATTGACTTTAAGCGAAATTCTAGGGAAAAAATAGAAAAAGTTGTTTCAAATATGGATCAAGACACTACATTACTAAAATTTGTAAAAAAAACCCAACAAAATAAAAAAAATTTGTTTCAAATTTTTTCTTTTTATCATTTCACCCTCAAAAAGACAATAAAGCTACTAAGATTCTAGTTAAATTAAATTATTTTATTTTATTTTTCATTGAAACAGAATTGTAATAATTAAAAAAAAATTTTTTGCAAGGAATATTACATTAACAATTTTAGGGGTGATAAGATTGATTTTTTTTCCAGATACAAGCATTACTATTTAACCCATATCTAGGAGGAGAAGAGGTATTGTCAGAAATTTAATTTCTGTATCTATCTTTCTATCTCTCTTACTTTCTTTCCTCCTCTCCTTTTCCCCCTGTGTGCAGTGTAAGAACTGCTGCTGCTGTGTCACGTGGCGAAATCGTGTCTAATGATTGGTCATACATGATTTTCCCGCTTGTTTTCAACTAGATTAGAGGAATCTAGTTAGTAGTAGCAGAAAGAGCGCCGCAGTGTGGAGATGAAAAGGAAACCTGCTTGAAAATAACCTGTTGTTGCTCTGACAAGGAAAACAGTCATAAAAGACCAGTCAAGAATATTTGTCTAAGAGAATTGAAGATAAAGAACAAGTGTGTTCACTGTGTGGAAAAAGCTTATTCTCTAGACAAGTGAAGTCAAGTCTGTTCAAGTAATCAAGTGGATTATTGTTCAGCAACCAAAGAACAAGTCAGTAAAGACTTATCTAAAAAATCAGTTAAAGAAATTATTGTAAAGAGAATTTACAATAGAACATTCTCAAGGAAGTCTTCTTTTAACAATCGGGTCAAAGAGAAAAAAGTCAAAATTAAGCGATTGAAAAGCTACCTTCCTTCGAGGAGTTATTTTGACCTATTGGTGGAAGAAATTCTAACGTGAAAAAAAAGTATGTGAAAAAAAGATCTTCTAAGTCGTCTCTAGAAGTTGAATTTGTGTCGCAGAGAAAGTTTGAAAAAACAAGTCTGCATTTATTTTTAACAGGAAGCTTGCTTATCTTCCAAGGAGAGCAACTCAAAAAAAAATATCTAAAAAACCTTTCTGCCCAGCTACTTAAAAAAAAAAAAAAAAAAATACTAAAGCAATTTTTTTTTTTTTTTTTTTTGAACAGTAAGTCTAATTTTTCCCCTCTTTCAGCTATCTCTCTACCTCTTTCACTCTCTCTGAACTGTTATTGGAGTCCTTTTTAAAGGCTCACCAAAGGGACGTTTTTGGCAGTTATTTTCAAGTTGTACCAGTGAACTTTAACATCAGACTATTCCCCCCCCCCCCCATTTTATTTTATTTTTCCCTCAATAAATTTTATAGCTATTTCAAGTGGTTTTTCCTTCTTTATCTCGCTTGTTATGGTTGCATATTGATGGTTTCAGGTCTCTGTTAACTGCGTTATGCGGGATTCCCGTCATTGGACGTAATGACAAAGTTTCCCAACCTTTTTTGCGCCGAGTTTGGCTGTTACTAAGCTAAATTTCGACAGTATGGTAGCCGAGGAACCAGTGCAGATGCACATTTGATGAAAAACAAATGAAAAGAAACAAATCAAAAATTGAATAATAGTGGTCATTCTTTATGGATTTAATTGCTTTTTTACTTTGTGTTTTTTGTTCTGCACTTTAGAATTAATTTCTCATTGGACGTTTTAAAAATATTCCATTTGTCATTTATGAATGAAAATAATTAAATATCCAGTCATCAAATTTTATAATTTAACTTTGTTCTTAAACCAAAATATTGGCTTCTAAATTTTGTAATGTCATCAAATACTCGTTGTCACTTTTGTAATGCAGATACCACTATAGTACACTATTGAACAATGCTGGTGTCAGACGCCTTTGAATAGCATTCATACTAATAGTATTTGCGTGATAATACTTGATTGAATAGTAATCTGTACAGAGAAATAGTATAGTGACTAGAGTAAAGAATAGCGGTCCATATAGTAATAGAGGATAGAATAGAAATGCAATCTGAATAGTAATAGACAAGAATAGCGATCAATTAGACATACGCTACCTCCACCATATATGCATTTCTTCTATAGTCACATGGTCTACTTAATTCAATAATGATATCACCTGTGTTTGCTCATTGGCAATCTATGTTCAAACTAAATTTTCAGCAGCGACAATTTATTCCTATATAACACTAAATTTGTGGGATTAATGCGGTTCTCATGAGAGATTCATTCATCTGCTTTTGTATTGTTGTGGGTTTTCTTTTTCTAGGCACACCAACAAGAAATGAAAAATTTCTGGCATGTGTTGCTTCGGGAAAATGGGTCCTGCATAAATCATATTTTGAGGATTGTCGGAAAGCTAAGAGATTTGTCAGGGTAAGTGAATCAGTTTTGAACTCAATCCGTGTTGCTTTGGAATTTGCTGAAGAAAGGAAAAGAAAATAAACAATTAGAAAAACTTTTTTCTTATTTATTTTCCATCTGTTGCATAATATTTGTTATATTTGCATACATATTTCATCTATTGAAAGTAAATCTATATCTGGAACAGAGGTAATAGTTATTTAGGATCTTGTTTTTCATAGAAGTACTACCTGTGTCCCAAAATGCAGGAATTGACCATTAACCAATGAGGGTTACTGAGGTGTGGTTAATGAATCTGTGCCTGTAAGTGGGGCTATGATTCTCTTCATTTCAAATAGGAGTTGCTCAGCGCCAGTGATTCCAAGCACCTTTCTCATCATACTAAAGAGGTTAGATCAGTATAATACTGATGCCATTTTGATAGTAGTCACAGGAGCTAGGCAAAAATCAATTTTTGTCCTTGGCCCATATGTGTAAGTATGTGTGTGGTGTTCCTGACGTTAAAACAATCTCTTGTCACATCCAGCCTTGGCAGGGTGGCCAGTTAAATGTGTCCTAAAATAATTGTTACATTTAATGTATGAAATGTGTATGCAAAAATAAGTCATTAGAGGTAGTAATATTTTTTCATCTTCAAAATTTTTCATATTGGTATTCATTAAGTTTAGTTTAGCACAAGGCCAGAAATGCGGAGGGCAATCACTACATTTTTTTTTTTTTTTTTTTTTTTTAAACACCTTGTCTAGCAGAGGTCAATTACAAGATCTGGCTTCAAACACGAATTATATAATAGCCAACTCTTAGGCAATAAAAAAATTTAATGAGTTGATGATTTATATCTTCAACTGAAGTCTTGACATTTGTTTTCACACTAAAAGTGTCACTGCTAATAAATCCGTTGTTGGTACGTGCAAATGAAAATGTATTGGAAAATACCAAACAAGAGATAACACGTAATCAACATCAGAATAAAAACTTGTGGTTGGCAGTCACTATGTTAATTTCTATTATTTATTTACACTATTTATTTATTATATTGTTTATTGGATTGGTTGGCAAATCATTCGAACTTTATAAAATGGTAGATAAGGATTTCGTTAGAGTTGGTTTACACGTTTTAATAATATAGTCAATGTTTATAAATTTATGAATAAAAAATTTTCATATTTATTTCATTATAAATTTGTAAATGATAAATATTTCATTGCATTAGTTTTAATTGTATTAGTTTTTAGAATGTCGTAAATATAAAATTATTCTTGTAAATAAGCAATCTAATACATAAATAGTTTTTAATATTTTTGTAATCAATTCTCAAGATCAAAGAAAATGTATAAATTCACTTTCATATGCTTAGGTTTTATTCCAATTCTAATCATTGCTTTTTAAAACAAACATTACCAAGAAGTGAAGATAGGTAAAATAATAGCTGTGTGAAGGGGAAAAAAACTCTCCTTTTGACATGCTGTTTTTTTTTTTTTTTTTTTGTGTGTGTGTGTGCACGGAGGTTCAAGATTACCTAAAAGAGTTTTCATTTTCCTTTCGGTTTGTCAAGTGGCAGCATAAATTTATCATGACTCCTTGAATCATTACTGAGTTTTTGATTAGAAATCACGTGACTTTTATAAACACATCTAACCATGCCATTTAACTGAAAATGACCTAAAAACACCATATAGAGGAACTTGATTACACTTTTAAATTATCTTTATCTAATGACAATGCTTCTTTTCTGCAAGTCAAATATATGTTATCATTGCAAAGTCTCTGCTATCATTTTCAATAACATTAACAGGAAATCTGAACTTAGACCTTTAAGATAAGTAAATTTTCAAGATTTAATTGCTGCAAATGTTGAGTGTTTTCCCTCCATTGATTGCCATTGAGAAATTGCAAATTGATAAAAATATAAATTGATCATGTTTTACCTTTTGTCTCTTATGTGATTGCTGATTCTGTCTTCTGTCTTTTCAGGAAGAAAAGCATGAATGGGGCAGTGAGTTGACGAAAAGTGTTCTTGTGGGAGCAAATTCTCAGACAAAGAGTCTGGCTGCAGCTGCACAAAGATGGAGATTAAAGATACTCGAATTGAAAAAAGTAAACTTTTTTTTTTTTTTTTTTTTTTTGATCCATTGTACCAGCTCAAGGAAAAATCCCTCACTCTCTCACTTCATCTCTATCACTCAATCCTCCGTCTCTCCTTTACTCATCCCCGTCCGTCTCCTCCGTCTCTCCCTTACTCAATCCCTCCGTCTCTCCCTTACTCAATCCCTCCGTCTCTCCCTTACTCAATCCCTCCCTCTACCACTCTTTATCACTCCCTCTACCACTCTAAATTAATCCATAATATAAATATCAAAGGATTTAATTTTGATGGACACACATGCATATTCTGATTTTCATGTTTTTGAGGTTAACAAGTACACTTATAAGTTTACATTATTTGCATTCACACAAACAAATGAGTATTTCAAACTGAACTCTATAGGGCATCTCAGAAAAAAAAATGTATACACACTAACTTTAACCCTGCAACAGTCATTCCAAGAATTAGAGAAGTTTTGGAAGATGAAGAATTTTATTTTCAGCAAGATGGAGCACCACTACACTACCATCATGATGTACAATCGTACCTGAATGAAATCTTGCCAAACAGATGGATCAGAAGATAAGATTCTGTAGAATATCCTCCTCGTTTCACTAGACCTCACCCCCTTTAAACCTTTTTTTTCTTAAAGTCTACAAAACCAGCAACAATCACTAAAACGAAAAATTTCCATAGAGGAAAGAACGCAGCCAAATACTCATTGAAATGTTGATTGCTGCTTGTGATTCCATTGTGTCAGATTGTTGGCAATGTCTGGATCATAACTGTTATAGTGCGAACACACCTATTCTATTGTTAATAGACTCTCCCACCTATAATAAGTAGGAGTAGTAATAATAATGAGTCAGTCGCTGAGTAAGTCGCTCAGTCAGTCGATGCCAGATGATCGTTAGTCAGATATTAAAGTATCAACCACCACAACTAGATTTCTCTGCGTTATACCTATTATATCAAGTTCCTAACGTTTTGTACATCAAACCTATTTTAGGATCGACTTAGTACAAATACAAGCCTCCACTGTGAAATTACTCCATAACAATAACGGACATCAATTTGAAAACATGTGATGATGAAATCTCAAGAGCATGCATTTATAATAAATACTGTCTTCGTATGCATTAATTAAATTACATAAGGTTGGTTTCAGTTGCTTGAATTATTTCTTGAGGAAGTTTCCAAATCTATACATTTTTTTTAAGACATCCTGTATTTATTTATAATCGATTGAATAAAGCATTCAGTTGGAAATTTCTTGAAAGTTATCCAGATTGGCCAACACCTGAAGAAGGCTGGCAAGAACAGTGGCTGAAACATTGTGATAATAATAATACTAAAAATAAAGACATGAGTCTGAATGTAAATAATTACTCTTTGTCATCCCAGACATTTAGGCAGAAATTACACTCGTTAGATATTTCCAATTAAAGTCTATGATTTGAATTTCTTTCAAGGTTATTGTGTATTACGAGGCATAGTTAAGTAACATATTAATTTTAATTATTATTTTTATTATATTATGGACTATTTGAACCTATATCCTCATTTTGCATATGTGGGCAGCATAGTGGTAACTGGCACAGAAAATGGAATCTGCAGACCAAGTTCAAATTTCAACTACGGCAATTACATTCATTTTGTCATTGATGCCTTTTGGATAAATAGTAGGCTGACTCCATAGCCTTGGTGACCCCACACACAAAATTGATAAGCACACATGTCAGCCCTAGATATAGATAAATAGTATGCCCAGTGAGACAAATTTGTAATAATGGTCTTCAAATTTGCTTCAGCATTTCCCTATATTGAAGCACCTATCTCGGACAAAGGAGAACTTTGAATTCAAAACTATAGAGAAGGTAACAAGAAAGCCCACCATTATTTTCCCCTCCCCTTACAACTTAGATATTGAAGAAAAGGAAACTTCATGGAGAGACATGATCACCTATTTCCTGAATGAACATAACATTTAAAAAAAAAAAAAATTCTTCATCTTTGTTGTTTTAATCCTGTGCAGGCAGAATTGCAACTGTTGTTTGGGTTCACATCATTAAGTCCATAACCTAATGATGACTAAAATAAATGCATTTATTTTATAAAACAAATATTTTTCAACATAATCTCCTTCAATATCAATGCACTTGATCAATGCAATAATAATAGAAATCCATTTAATTAACATATACATAGGTACATTAATAAATCTGTAGCCTAATGATGAAAAATTGTATTTATTTTTATATGAATCTGCAATATTATTTGTCCTGACCTGGCATCTCGCTTTCAGATACTTTCCCACAGACATAACATAGCTTCCCTTGACCTTTTCTATAAATATTTTCATGGTAGTTATTTTGATGAATTTTCCTCTTTAGTACCTAGACCTTTATGAATTTAAGCTAGGTATCTCCACTTTGCTGTTCAAAAAACAGCATAGGATAATGAAAAAAGGCCCCAAAATTAATAAAAACAAAGTGATAGAATTTTTTCAAATCAATTTAATTATGCTTTAAATCAACTAATATTCCTCAACTAAAGTTTCAGAAAACTGTTTTATTTTTGGAAGATTTTTTTAATACAGAAAATTTCATTGTGATGAAAGACGACTAAAAAGGTCACTAATCGGCTATTTTAGAAAAAATTTTAAAAAATCGATTCCAATCAATATAATTTCTATTAGAAATACACCAGAGTAATTTGCTTACTGGAAATAGTCAATTTAATCCTTTAGCTTTCAATTAAAGCTAAAATGAAAGCTTCAAGAAAGATTTTTCATATATAAAAATTGATTTTAAAGCAAGGTATCGAAAATTAGTGGAGGTACCTAATTTAAGCTGAGTACTAGATTGGCAGCAAGGTCTTGTCATTTGACAGTTGAAAAGGCAAGCTGTAACCGTAAGTTCTATGTTAACATTTTCTTCTGTCACACTTCTTGTTTGTAGAACTCTCTTCCAGCTTGATCTTCAAAAACCTAAATGCAATCTCAATTGTTATCTTCTATCTTCTTAAATTCCTGCTCTTTTATTGTTCTGGCACCTTAATAATGTTTTTCTTTTTCTTATATTCTTTCACATTCATTAACCTCCTTGTGTCTTAGTGGCTTTGTTGCCTTGCTTGAGATGAAATGATGAAAAAAAATGGTTTTTAACATAATTTCATTTGCCAATTCACTTGATCTTGATATTAATTTATATAACATACACATGGGTACATCAATAAGTCCATAGCTTAATGAAAAAAAATTAGTATTTATTTTAGACAATATTTTTTTTTTCAACATAATCTCCTTCCTTGATTGATTCTTAGTAGTGTTGTTGATTTCTGAATATATTTCTCATATAAACAGATGAATGATGATTATTATCTAAGTTCTATCTGTGTCTTTTAAAATAAAATAAGGAAGTTTCTGTGTTTTATGCAAACGTCTATTTTTGCTTCTTGTCAAAAACTCTGATGAAAAATTGCGACTACAGACATTTTGATTCTCATGCAAATGGTGACAAGAATGAAAGGGAGAAATTGGCTGTTTCCTGGATGCCAGACTCAATGGATATAAAACAGTCATATCTAGATAGGGTCTGTCATATCAGAATTTTCTATCTGGAGGCAGAAGGGTTCATATTAACCTCTTTAGGATGAGGTCCTTGAAAGAAGCAGAATATATATTATTGTCAGAGAAAAAACAAGCTAATGTGAATTTCTCTGCTTAGTGGAGAAACATCTGGGGTTTTTTTTCTCTTGCTATTTTGCATATCTGAGAAGGCTGCAGAATAAAACTGCCAAAACATTAGACTAATGACAAATGCATAAAGAATAAGTTTAAGGGTCTGAGCAAATCTTGTAATATGAAAGACTAATTTTAGAAATTAAAAAAAGAATTTTGCTTAAGAGAAAGTGAATGAAATAATGTTATATTTTTGTGTTGAGATTTTGTTTAATATTGTTTTTTCAGCAAAATCCTAAATGCTGTGGTGCATTTGACAAGTGGTCTGTTGTTTTGTGTACAGACAAGAAAAAAGAAAGTAATTTTGAACGTCTTTTGAAAGCTGGTGGTGCCAAGGTGCTGTCAGTAAGGCCGCCATTTAATTCTGATATTGAGGCAACCCATGCTTTCTTGGAACTTAACAAGGTTCCTTTGACAACAGTAAGTCCCTAAGGTTTTTTTTTTCTACTTTTAAAATCATTGAAAGTTGGGCATTGGAACACAGTATCTTAATTGCAGAGCAATAAGTCTTGTTGGAGTGATTGAAAAGAAAAATAGAAACATTTGTAATGATAAATATTTTAAAAATTTGGTGTATTTGGTGGTGACAAATGGTTTTGGGGGATATTTCTTTTTTTTTTTTTTTTTTACACATTTTTTTGCTTTTTTAATTTTTTTTACACTTTTTTTTTTTTTTAAGGCTTTTTGGTTTGTGCTTTGAGACTTTTTTTTGCTTTTACACTGTGTATTTACTTTGTACTTTAAAAAAAAGTTCTTTAAACTTTTGCACAGAATATTTTCTCTTTTGAAATTTTTCTATTTGGATTTAGGATTCATCTTTTGTATCTGTGTTGGCAATTTTTCAAAACCCATCATCTATAGTAAATAAATGCTTTATAATAAATAAAAAAAAAAAAAAAAAGCACACTTCTAAAAAAAAATTTTTATCTGTGGAGAAATTGACTGTTGGTCAGGCAGGAAAGAAGCAGTGTACTTACCTTGTGTTGTGTGTGATGCTTATTAAACAAAAGCTTGTTATTTTCAGTACTAACCATTTATAGTTAAAGTGGTCATGTGACAGGGTTACCATATGATTCCCAAAGTGGCATAAAATGAGAGGAAATTTATCTCTTTTTGTTATTAAATTTCTTCCATGTTATTAGATGGTTATAGGTTGCAGAAAAGTGGTAATATATTTCTCAACTTAAGATATGTTTTATTGCTTGTTTTTTTGTTTTTTTTTTTTTTTTTTCCCCTCTTCCTCAACCTGACCAGTCTGTGTTCGTTTTGGAGGATCAGGAGCATTTTCTCAAAATATCATTTACTTATTTTTTGTTAAATTTTTCCAAATCCATCATCTCTATATTTAAAAGAAATGACATAATAGGAGGTGAAAGATTAAGAATAATAAAAAAAAAAAAAAGTAGGTAATGATACTTCATTTTTTAATCTTTGAAATCCATCATTTTCTTTATCAAACCCATCTGATATGTAAAAAAGAAAAAAAAATAGTGGTTTGAAAGGATTCTTCCTTTCATTAATTTTTTTTTTTTTTTTTTACTTAGCAATTCACCTCTGACTATGATTTCAGATTATATTGAAAGTATTTGAGAAAATAAAAGGAAAGAAAAAAAACAGTACCTTCCATAATGAATGTTTTCCTATTGTCTTTTACCTATATATATATATATATATATATATATATATATAAATATATATATATATAAAAGGAGAAAAGTTTGGGAAGGTTTTTAAAAAGAAAAAAAGATGAGATTCAAAAGATATTTTTTGTTTGATCTTCAAAGAACTTCATCTCTCCCCCACCCTCCAGTTTCCAATATAAGAATGTTCTTCATTTTTCTCTCTCAAAATTGAGTATTGCCTGCCATCATTTTCCAAAATTCATATAATTTTTCTATTTTGACTTGTAGGAAGATTTGGAAGTCCTTTTGAAAAATAATATCTTATGTCTAAGGCCTGATTATATTGCTGCATATTTAACCAATGATGCCATTCAAACACCAGAAGAATTCTGTCCTCCTGAAGTGGTTGCTCTCAGAGCCAGGTCAGTGAATTTAAGTAAAAAAAAAAAAACAAACATTTTTTTGTTTTTTGTCTGTAATTAGAAATTGTAGGTTTTTTGATTTCATCTTTTTTATGTGCTATGTCCCTTCAGGACATAGGCGATCATGGCTCTCCGCAATTTCCTGTCCTTTGTAGCTTTTAATGAATTTTGTTATCTCTCCTAAACTCTGTTCTGCCATCCATTTACTCAAGTTCACCAAGTATGTTATGTGTTGTTTTTCTTTGCCCTGTGAGTATCAGATTTTCCAAACCCCTTTCCTCATTATGTGCCCTAGAAATTTCAACTGCCTCTTCCTGATGTTAAATATAAGTTTCTTTTTTGTTTTCATTTTCTCTAAAACTTTGTCATTGCCCACATGTTCAGTCCATGGTATCCTCAGCATGCTTCTGTACAACCACATTTCTGTTTCTTCAAGTCTCTTCATCTTTGAGGAAATTGTCCAACATTCACTGCTATAGTACTCTTTCTTTGTTTCTAACTAAAGTTTTTCTGTTTCTCAATACTCTGCTTAGCTTTTAGAAAACATCTTTGGTTGTCCCAATGCACCTTGCCTTCAGTCCCTTTCCCACCACTATAATGTAGCTTCCCTGTGCCTTTTTTTTTTTTATTTAAATAAATATTTTCACAGTAATTGTTTCATGGGAGTTGTCCCTTTTCATACCTCGACTACAGCGATTTAAATGCATTACTAGATTGGCAGCTAGGTTTCATCAATTTAATGTTGAAATTATTAATTGTAAGTTCTCTGCTAACAGTTTCATCTCTTGTACTTCTTGCTTGTAGAACTCTCTTCTAGCTTCTTGTTTTCCTGTCAACTGCAATCTTCCAAGATTTAAATGCAATGTTGTCATTTTCTGTTGCCTTAAATCCTATTCTTTTATTTTCCTCTCTCACTCCTTAATAACATTTTCTCAGTTTCTTTCACTCTCGGTAAGCATCTTAGTGGCTTTATTGCCTTGCTCGAAATGAAATGATTATTATAATAAAAAAAACTGTTAATCTTTTTCAATGTAAACTCTCATACAGACACACACACACACACACACACACACACATATATATATATAAAATAATTCTGAGAGATTCTTGATAAAATCCAAAGAATCCGCAGTGTTAGTGATCCTGACCTAGCATCTCAGCTTCAGTCCCTTTCCCACTAGTATAATATAGCTTCCCTGTGCCTTCTCTATAAATACTTTCATGGTAATTGTTCGAATGAGCTTCCTCTGATACCTAAACTTTATGAATTTAAGTGCAGTATGAGATTGGCAGCAAGGTCTCATCATTTTACACTTGAAATGTCAAGATGTGACTGAAAATTCTATGCTAACAGTTTCTTCTATCACACTTCTCACTTGTTGAACTCTTGTCCAGCTTCTTGCTTTCCTGCCAACTTTGATCTTTAAAAATTTAAATGCAACATGAGTCGTAATCTTCTGCCTTCTTGATCCTTCTGTTGTTCTGGTGACTTAATAATTTTTCTCTTTTTTTTTTTTTTTTTTTTCCTTATTCAAACTCAGGAATCCTTGTGACTTACTATCTTGATTGGAGTGAAATGATTTAATAAAAAATATCCTTTTAAGAAAAATCTGAGTTTTAAATTTAAATGTCATTTCATGAAAAGTATAGAATTGAAATGAAATTTTTTTTTTTTTTTTTTTTTTTTTTAGGTTGAATTTGTCTGATTCAATTGTGAGAAAAAGAAAAAGCACATTGGTCAACACTGATGTGAAAAGAAACAGAAATCTGTGATAATTCCATTTCAGTGTTTAAAAGGAAAAAAGAAAAACAAACAAAAACATGCTGACTTTTAATAAAAACTTGGACATGGAAAATAAATACCAACTGCCACCCCCACGCCTGCATTACACCCTCCCCAATTTTTTTTTTTTTTTTTTTTTTTGTTATAAAAATATTTGAATATTTTTTAGATCATACATTGTATTAATTTACATCAACATTTGTTTTTGAAGAATTTATTGAAAACAACAATTTCCCTGCATTTTTTCCAAAGATTTTAAACTTGTGACAAATTGTAAATGAAGAAATTTTATGATAAATCATAAATGTATGACATGACATTTTTCTGTGCTATTAAAAGAGAGTGTGTGTGTGTGTGTGTGTGTGTGTGTGTAAATGGGAGCTGGAAAGTTTTTGACCTGACCAAAAAGCCCTTCACCACCCCCTCATTCTGATATCTGGTTAAATTTTAGAAAATGTGGCAGGCTGAGATCTTTTTCAACCCCTCCCCCATGTGTATATGGGGTGGTATTAAGAAGTGCCTGCTAAATATCTTCACAGTTTGTATGAAACAAATTTGTAAATTGAAAGAGAAATGAAATCCTGTCATTAGTTGTCGTCATCTTGCCTCCTCAGTGTGAAGTGAATGAAGAAATTTTGCATTTCAATAAACTTCTTTTCCATATCATTTGCGTGGATATTTTCTCTTGATGAAAGCCATTATTGTTGTCTCCGGTGAAACTGTGGTTTACTTTTCTTTTTCTTTTTTTTTTTTTTTTTTTTTTTTTTCTTCTTCTTCTTCTTCTTTGAAAAGAGGTCTTGTTTTATCAGGTCAATTCTCCAGCGCATAAGTTCTTGGTTTCAATGACTACTGTGCATGACCGTTGTTTTGATCACCTTCCCTATTCTCCTGATTTGACTCCATGTGATTATCATCTGTTCCCCAACATGAAAAAACACTTGGTTGGGAATCACTATTATAATGATGATATCTTTTTTTTTTTTGACTAACAAGATGAAAGCTTCTTTACAAATGGGATCCAAGCACTGCAACCCCAATGGAAAAGGTGTATGAACCTTGTTGAAAAATAAAACTCACATTCCATGAGAATAACTTGGTGAACCTGTGAATTTTAACAGCTGACCCTCATGAGATAATTATTAATAATAGCAAAATTATATTTTCTGATCTTTTCTTTATATTTTAATGAAAAAACAAAAGTTCTTGATTATTTATTTTTTAATAATTGTTCAAAAAGCACTACATTCTGCAGAAACGTTTCTCCCAAACCAATTTTCCTTTAGAAGAGAACATGATTGAGAATTGCATTTATTCAATTCCATGCAGAAAATAAAAAAAAAAAAAACAAGCCAACTTCTTAAACCAAACTGGAGGAATGTCAGAAAACTAATTGGGAAGGTGGGGAGGATGAAATCAGCTGATCATTTGGAGTCACTAGTCTCTGTCAACTGGAAGACAGAAAAATAAGGTAATTGAAGAAATCTGTGCATGGGGTTGGCTTTAATAACCTCATCAGTTGGGTGACATTTATTTTTAAAAAAAAAAAGAACATTTGACTTGAGAATCAACGATTCCACTGCCTAATTAAAAAAAAAAAAATCATACTTTAGTTCAGTTGAGGAGGCAGCCAAGTAACGTTAGGTTCAAGACTCTGTCTTCACTGAAATGTTCTATGGCACAGAGTGGATAAAAACATTGGTTCAGCAAATCAAGTTATTTGGCAGTCTTCAGTTCAATCCCTATATTGAGCAGTGCAGAAAGTTATGTATAGTTTGGTTTAGTGGAAGAGACCAGCAATATCATAAAAATGCATTAATCGGTGTGAAATGTCTTCTAGCAGAGTAGAATGACAATCTATTACAGTGGATTGAATAAAAGGTTTAGTTTGAAATTCCTGGAAGGTGACCTATTGATATGCAACTGAAAGTGAAAGATGACAGCACTAACAAAGATGAAGCAAATTATTTTATGATTTAAAAAAATTGTGAAAATGTCTGCTTTGGTAAATTTTTTTTTTTTTTTTTTAAGTGGTCTTTGTTGGCAGAGTTAGTGATCAACCTCCAAATTCTCTAAAATCAAGAAAACTTAGGCATCAAAATTGAATATGTTTCAAAAATTGAATTTCTTGCCAATTTTTCACTGTGGTTCTGTGGTGGAAGCAATTCCATAGAAATTGTGTCTTTTATTGAAACATTTGTAAGAACAAAGTCTGGCATTAATAGGCATCAGATCTGTGGTTGACGATGTCTTAAAACCCTGAAAAGAAATTGGAATCCGGGGAATATAAAATCTTCAATTTTCAAACATGCATCAACCTATCAAATTTAAATTACTATCTGCTACCACAATCTATGAAAGACATATTTTTTTCAAATACCTTCTGGATGGATTTGAACCTAACTTGGCAAAAAGTTTAGTAACATTGACATGTGGAATCATGTCCATTAATCTGGTTCTATGCAACAAAAAAACAAATGGTAACCATTTTGGTGACAACAGTTCATTGGCACCGTTCCAATTTTTATGCAATATGAAACCTGATTTTAAAAACAAGAGACAGAGAGAAAAATGTCCAAATGTCTCATGATCATAAAAGAAATTGTTAAATTCTTTGCATGAGGTTAGCGTCAAGAAATTTGTTATAAACCCAGCTACATTCAGTGTGTAGCCAGAGAAATGGAAAATATGGAAATCTTTGACTTACACTTGACAAATGGGAACTCGGAGTTGAGAGTTGAAATGCAAAAGCACCTGGTGGGGGGTTGGGGATGGATGTCATCAGCTACTCAAATCTTGTAACTGAAGTCATCTCTCAGTTGCGTCTCTATCTTTGGGCAGAGTGCGTCTCTATCTGCAGACAGACACACAACTAAGATGCAGCCGGGTGGGGGCAAATCACCCCTCACAGCACTAGAGAGGAGGATTGGTAGTAATATCGATGTCAGTACAACTGACAAGTGTATGCACTCAGGTACCCCACATGAAACCAGGCCTTGTGTCATGTTGCCATGGAGATACTGGTAAATACCTATTCACTCTTATAACTGCTCAACTATATTGTATTCTGACAACTCTTTCCCTGGAATGATAATGGGCCCACGAATCTATAGGAACACATTTCTTTCAGAGCCCAAATGACAAGTTGATTTGCATATATGCATAATGACGGGGTCAAGACAAGTGATTTGGTGACCCCATTCTCCAATCACATACCAAAATTTTTTGACCTCATAGACAATCAAGTCAGAGTAGTATTAAAAAAATAACATTCCTTTAGTGAATTTTGGCCCAAATATCAAATATTTTCTAATGGGGGAGGGCATGTGATTTAATTTAACTCTCATTTATCTAGCAGCTGGTGGGGGTGGGTAATCCTTTTCTTATCCAATCCTAATGGCTTAAACTTGTTAAAATCCTGTTAAGTCACAATTCAGACTCTGAAAATTCTTGGTGCTAATTCAACTGACTATAATTAAATGCTTTCCACAAGAACATATGTAAATTCCAATTCCAGCTGTACACCAGGTATAAATTCATTTACTTGTAAAATCCACACTAGTAACTTTGTTGTATTCCTAACAGTAACTTTTATTCCAACCATTCCAACCAGGTATAGATTCATTTACTTGTAAAACCCACTTCAATAACTCTGTTACAATTATATATATCCTAATTAATGCAAATATAGTTTGTCGCTTAGCTGATTGGTGTTACTTTCAGCATCCCGACTCCAGAGTTTCGTAGACAGACCCTCCAGCAATCATTCCATCCATTTGTCAGGGGATATCAGCAATTGACTGTTTATATTTATTGGTTTTTTTTTTTCTTTTATATATGCACTTTTCATTGATTCCAATGTTGATTTATAGACAAAAGGGAAACTTATCTTAGCCAAGATGTTTCATCCTCTGATAGACATTTATCAAGTGAAATGTTAGGATTTTATTTTGCAACAAATATTTATAAACAAAAGGTAAAAATGTTAGTTTTTTTCCAGAATTTAAAATTTTAAGAATGCTCATAGATATTTGCATCCGGCTGTGACTAAAATGTCTCCGTAAATTACAAAAAGATGCTAAGTGACATCATTTAATGTCTAATAAACAAAAGTGTGCAATATTTTTTTGTTTAATGTAATTAATATTTCAATTATTTTAGTTTGGTATTAATTTATATAGTGTGTATTTTAAATAACAGGAGGTTTTGAATTTAATTTTTGCTTTTAATTATTTTAACATTTTTATAGTCATGTATGTTGGCTTCGGAAAAGAGTAATTCTTTCAGGAATAGAGATATTTGAAAAAATTCAGGATGCAAATTTATATTTTGATAAGATTTTATTTATATATATATATATATATATATATATATATATATATATATATATATATAAAAAAAAATATGTATTCATCATGACACACAAATTACCATGTTTTGAAACCAAAACCTAAATGAATAATATATACCAACCTTATAAAAAAAACTAATACTAATCCTTTACATATACACTTGAAGTCAAATCATCACCCATCTATAGTAAAGCATATACCTTTATCTATTGAAAAAAGAATATGTATAAATTCTGCTAATAAAAAAAAAAAATATTCTATGGACATAGTAAATTTTATAATAAAGCTTTAAAGAATAGTGGCAGAAATAGAAAAATCATTTGGTCCCCCCCCCATTCAACCAATTTGTTAGTAGTAACTTAGGATATAATTTTCTTGCTTCAATTGATAAACATTTTCTTAGAAATAATACTTAACAAAATTTTTAATGAAAATACCCTAAAATTAAGTTACAGTTTACTGAAAATTTAGAAAAAATTATAAAAAACAATGAAATTCTAGGAAATAGTTATCCAGAAATAAGAATAAACAATAGTAAAGAAAAATTATGTAACTGTAGAAATCCTAAAAATTGTCCTTTGAATAATAAATGTCTCACAGAATCTGTAGTTTACCAATGCACTATCTCATCTATTGAGAATCCAAATATTGTAAAATTTTATATTGGATCAACTAAAAATGAATTTAAATTAAGATGGAGTCAGCATCTGACTTCCTTTTAATAATATTAAGTATTGCAACCAAACATCCCTACCCAAATATTTTTGGCATATAAAAGAAACAAATAACAGTAAAATGGAAACTAATAAAAAAAACACGAACATGTAGATCTTTAAATGACCCATATCCTTTGTGCCTACATGAAAAGTTATATCTTATTAAGTTTCAGAAAGATAAAAATTTATTAAATCAAAGAAATGAAATTGCAGTTTTTTATAGGTATTGTCTCATATTTTCCTTAAAAAATCAATTATAAAAATAATTTGCATAATTATATATCTATTATTTGATCATAAATAAAATAGTTTACAAATGCTTAATTAAATTCCAATATTTTAATTCTGCAATACCATATATAGTTTATTAGTAAATGTAATAAATAAGTTATTTTAGATCTTTATAAATATAAATAATATGACTTAATCAAATTTGAAAACCATTTTAAGAAAATCTCAATGTAGGTTAAATAAAAAAAATGATTAAAAAATGCAAATTGTAGTGTAACCTAAAAACCAGGCTGTGATGACACTGACTTCCTTTTATGTAAACGTATCAACAAACAGACAATTTTAAAACCCCCCCTCCACCTAACCTTAACCAATTTTCATTTTGCCACTTAAAAATATATTTGTATCTTGATTCAGCAAAAAAACCAACACCTCCTTAATAAAAAAAATTTTGAATTCTCATTCCCCCACCAACTGAAGATATATAATACTGTTTGACTTATAAATAGAGTAAATCATTTTTTTTCAAAGGTTATTCTGCATCACATGAAAATGGAACTGAACGTTAAATTTTATGATTAATTTAGGTTTTAGTTTTGAAACATGGTAATTTCTGTGTTGCGATGAATACATATTTTTAAAAAAATAATTATAATATTATGCTCTACTGTGTATTGAGCACTGTTTTTAAAAAATAAACGTAAAAGAACACTGGATTTTAAATCTGACTTATTTATTTTTATTTTTTATATATATATATATATATATATATATATATACAAATTGGTAGTTTTGAACAGGATGGAAAGATAAACAAAAAAAATTGGAGAGAAGGAATTTCTTACTTTTTGGGGTGTTGCCACAAATTTGACACATTCTAACCATGTGTTGAGAAGAAAGTTTTTACAAACTGCACACTGACTGCCTTCATTCAGGATCGTTCTGCTTTCTGGATTTGTGATGATCATGTGCCAAAGATTTGGATAACTGACCAAAAAGAAAATAATAACAAGTAGATGAGAGATTTTTTTCAATGTAGTCTGGCACAAGGCACTCTGATGATCAAACATACATATAGCAAGACTTGTTAACCATCATTTTATTGTAAACAGACATTGTAAAAATGCTTTAGGTTAATTTGTTTAATAATTCTGTTAATATATTTTTAGGCAAAAGTCTTAGACTACTTTTCTTGTAACTCAAACTCATTTACCCCTGGGGGTGTTTCAACCTGCTTCACCTAAGACTTCCTCAGATCAAAAATTTAAACACAAGTGGAGTAGACTGAGAAGACAAGGAGGAGGTTCATTTATATTAAGAATGTGAACCAAATCAATTATTTGCACCCCACCCCTGCACACACACACACACACACACACTTTGTAGCCAAATCCCCATTCTTAATTGTGTCAGTTATGCTAAACAGTATATGAAAACAGATTTCTAGAAAGTGCCAGTCCCTGCCAAGCATAAGGTGACACTGGATTGCCCTGATACTTGGTGAAATGTTTAGTGCCTGAAGAAGGAACCGAAACCTGTTTGGTTGATTTATTAACAATTCAGTTGAGGAGTTGTTATTTTTTTTAGGCAAAATTGTTAGACTAAAAAATTTTTAGGTCATACAAGAGATGGAAAACAATTGACAAAATGGAAAAACTCTTTAGTGACACATATGGAAAGAACTTCAGCCTGAATTGCCAATAAATTTTAAATTTACTAGAGTTGTCGCTCTTATTTTCTGATAATATTGTGTATAGATGTCCATATTTCCAAAACTCAACATGTTTATACATACACAAATAAAATTTTTAATTCTCTTTAAAATACTGGGGTTCACTGAATTGTAATCTTTCCATTGGTTAGTAAATATAGTTTTTATCCATTGATTAGTAAATATAGTTTTTATTTCATAACAAAATCACTTAACCACGACAAATTAAGACAGAATTTTAAAACATTTAAAATTTTGTAAATTATTATAATTAAAATGAAAAACAAAAAACAATTCTTGGAAAAATTCATTATTCATCAAAAAAGTTGTTTTTTTAAGACAATAGTGTCCTTAATGTTTTATTTATAAAAGCAATTAAAAGCTTTTCTAATTAAATAATGTCTTAGTTTTATTTCATTTTTTATTTTACGATTCAGAGCAGACTTTTGTAAGGGCACATTTTTGTTTTGTCCTTATAACTAATATAAACATTAAGTGCTACAAAAAATGAATTTCTTGAAATTTCATAAAAATTAAATGAGTAAGAGTTTGTGTGACATGTAAAAATAAATAAATAAATAAAAATGTTTTTACTAAAATTTTCTAAAAAAAGAAAAATTTCAAAAATAATTTCATTCATTTCTGAATAAGTCCTGAAAGTTTCATTAAAATGCAACAATTATCTGATTTTTGCAAGAATTTTCAATCAATGTTTTCCGCACAAAAAGGCACTCAAATTTCCCATAATAATTCAAGGTCACGTTAACACAAGAAAAACAAAATTTTGAAGGTTGAAAAAAAAAAAAGGATTAAAAAATAGAATTTAATAATGAAAAAAACCGTTTCATCTTTCCTCTTAATAAATATTTTAACAATAAAACGAGCATGCACAGAAGCGTCCTTGAACTGCGTGTGTGTGTTGTCACCGGGCACCCCTTGGAGTACCATAATGGACTCGACCGAGGACTACAAGAAGAAGATGCGCGAGTTGTTTGCCGTCTTTTCTTGGGCGACAAAAGCCGTTGCGGTCGGTCGTCTGTCAACAGCAGTCTTGGGTGCCGTTTTGCTCGTTTGCTGTAAATAAAGTGTTAGTTCGGAAGAGAAGGCGTTCATTTCAGGTTCACAAGAAGGCATTTGTTTTTGTGTCGCAAGAAGTTGGTTTTTTGGGGTTTTTTTCCCCCCGTTTTCTCACAAAACTTATTCAGTTTGGGTTTTTTTTTTTCCTCATGTAGGTTCATTTTTTGGGGTACCTAGATTTAGGATATAATGGTAAGTCTGATAAGAAAGTTAATGTGTTTTGGGATGGAGGAGGACAAGAACACTGAAAGAATGAAACACGTGGAAAGAAAAGTATAAACAAAGATATTAATATAAAGATTATTATCATATCTGAGCAGTGTATTATTAGATTGGTTGAAAGTTACTGTGAATGTGAAAAATTCTCTTACAACACTTACTTATTTTTCATCTGATTCATAATGTATCTGGCAACAGTTTCCTGAAAAGCAAAAAAACACACATTATTTTAATTGAACAGAATGTGGAAAGTTTAATCTTCAGCCAAGCAGTTAAGCATGCCAGGTCAAATGATGGTTACTCCTACAAAAAGGTTTGTTTCCTGCTGGCGAGTACATTTTCTTTATTACAATTTCTAAAATATGCAGTCCAATAGATGTAATACACACTTTATAAAATGAAAATAAGAATGAGGGTGTCTATTTCAAATATGAGTATCCATATAATTTTTCAGTTTGGCATTTGTTTTCATTTTTCGTTGCCTCGTGAATGTGCTGCAGGCATTTCCCAGATTTTGGGGCATGCTGACATGATTAGGAATGGAGACACAACAGAGTAGTCAATGGCTGGAAAGCTTGACTGAAGGTCCCATTGTATGCCGACATTGTCACATGTAAGAAAGAATTTTGTTTTTAGACAAAAGTAAAAATATCCAAAGAAAGCTAACAGGAAACAAAAATTTTTGATTGATTGGATTTTCACGACTTATCAACTGCACTTGATTTAAAGCCAGAAAATGGTTTAGTAATTGATTATTGATTAACCCATAGCTTGGGGGTAAAAGAGGTGGATTCATACCTCATCAGAATTTGATGAAGAAATTATAATATGCATATAAAATGGGGGAAACTAATCCCTCATTTTGTGGCCACGGTAGTTTCTCTACATTTCTATTCCAGAGAATGTAAATAAATCTAAAAGACATGCCTGTGTAGCTAATCAGGATTTCATTGATGGATTCATTTTCTATGGCTTATCAACACTTATCAGGTTATTTAAAGCCAGCAAATATTTTTAGATTATAAGATTTTTTTTAAGATAATAATGGTTTAGTAATTAATCCATAGCTGGCCAGATTCATACGTTTCCCAAGGGTATTTGTGTGTAAGTGAATATAACGATCCCAACAAGAATTGTAACTTTGCTCTCTATTTTAACAATTCCAAGCCATTTTCCATTACAACATCCACCATCCAAGCGGTCACCCATGTAGGTACTGACCAGGCTTGAGGTTGCTTAAGTTTGATGTCCATATGAAACCATTGTTCATGATGCAGTTGTAAGCCCAAAAGAAATTAAAAGCAGTCTGATTACTGCTAATGAATCCACCTCTTCTCCCCCAGCAATGGATTAATTAGTAAAACTTGTTTAACTAAAACCATTATTATCTAAAAAAAAAAAAGGGACATAAAATATTTAGATTTTGACAATAAATAACCCACAGTGGTTGATATACGGCTAAAGAAGACAACAAACCAATAATTACAGAAAATGAACAATAAATACACAGCCAATGGTTTTTAAACCAAAAAATAAATGAACACAAGTTTTTAAACCATTATAACGCAAAGAAAGTAATTGTGAAAACAATAACATATATTTTGAGACAAATGGCTATGAAATGGGGTTCATGAAATTACCAACAAATTTTCAGTTATTCCACCATTTTGTTGTATAGGCAAGGTTACACATTTCATCAAATTATTGACAGACTATCTAGAAGTTAAGGTGTGCACTTTGGTTCTAAGGAATGTCTCCCACTTGAAGGAATATCATACTGTGTCTTTATGATTTCAAACTTTTCTATCAGGCGATAGAATTGTTGATAGAGTAAAAGGATCCTGTTTTAAATTGTTCCTTGTTTTATAAACTCTCAGTGTTGCTGTTGTACTCTTATGATTAATATAATATAGCATCATAAGCTCCAGTTGACAGTCTAAACTCAGCCTCTGACATATTTTCCAAAGAATGATTTGTTAAAACAAACACCAGCTTATATACATTTAATGTGTTATAAATAAATAACATCATTACCTGATTGGTCAATTTAAAAAAAAAAAAAAACATTAAAATTTGCATATTTATTTTTCACCCTGTACATTCTGAAATTGTAAAGTTAAATCCTAAACAGCCAAATATCAAAATGTTTTACAAGATTTGTTTCTCTGAAAGATTGACTTACTTTCAGGGCGAAAACTTCCTCTTCTTGTACAGAAGAAACTGGTCTTAGTTGCAGAAGTGGGTTGCATTCATAATAGAATTGCTTCAAAGGTAAAGTTTCAAACTGCAAAACAGAAAAACAATCAGCCTTTTACACACCATTTTGTTATCAAAACAAGCCACGAATTTATCTATCATATTTATCCCTCTTTGTTTTTTAATCAGACTATCAAAATTTTGGTGACTTGACTGAAAGACTCAGTCATTTGTGTGCCATGAATGATACATCCTTAGACGATTATGTATCTTTCGATACATGACTGACGAGGCAGGTTTTTTCCTGTAGTAAGTTGCCATTTCTTTCTGCGGTAGACCAGTTGCCATCCAAGGCTATAGAACCCGGTCTGTCCTGCTATTTACTGATAGCTGGGGGGAGAAGAAGAGAATTCATACCTTTCCCAAAGGTATTAGTACGTAAGTGAATGCAATGGATTTGAATGGAATTCGAACTCAGCTCTCTGTTTCCTCAATCCAAGCCGCTATCCATTACTCCACCGAAGGGAGATAAATATGACAGATAAACTTGTGGCTCATTTAGATATCAAATCCCTGTACACCAATGCACATATGGGGTGCATTCCAGAAGTTTTAAAACTTTTTCAGGAGAGACATTTATTAATTTCAACAAAGTAAAAAACTCTAATCTCCATTAATGTAGGATTCTCTGACTTGATTGCACTTATAGGACTCCAGCCACACTGTGAAGGCTCATCCATGTAAATCATCTAAAGCAGGGGCCATTAATGAAAAATTAAGGAAAATTACATATGTAGACCCCTGTCAACCTAAATATTTAAAACCATAATGAAAATAAACATTGAGAAATCAGAAAAACAAAAGAAAATCTAAAATTAAAAAACACCTAAAAAAATTACTTTTCCTCAAGGAACATCAAAATACTTCAAAGTGAAAAAAATCAACCGAAGTGAAATGGATGAAATTATGACGTATAGGTTTGAAACTGTTATTGAAAATTGTTCCACAAACGAACCACACACACACACACACACACACACACATCAAACAAAAACGAAGCATATATACCAATACATACGAGCACAAATAGTTGCAAACATATACACTTACGTACATACACATGCGGTATCATCCACACATTCATGAGGCATGTATGTATAATGCGCGTATGTTTAACTGTCTTTAGATTTCTGCTACCTCGCATGTCCTTCCTGGCCTCTTTCACTTTATCGTTCCTTTCGCTTCTGTTATCTTTTAATATAGCCAAGGGTCATAACAAATATGTATCCATTATTTGACATTAAACGTAGGCAACGCAACTTGGTAAAATGTCTCATGAAAGATAACTGGCAGATAGTCTAATTTGAAAGCCTTGTCTCTCATGTTAAAAATAGAGTCATTGGTAATCAGGCTCGTGGGCCGGTCAAAATGCCTTCACGAGCCAGAACTGGCCCGCAGACCATAGGTTGCCGACCCTTGATCTAAGGCAAAGGTGTCCAGGACCTTTGCACAACCTCCTTCATCTTCTCAATATCTTCAAAACAACTGCCTCTGAGGTTAGCAAACAATCAAAAGTCACAAGGTGCAAGGTCTGGACTGTCGGAAGGGTGAGGGACAGTTTGGTTGCCCATCTCTGTCAACACAAAACTTCATGATATAGCAAGCTTCCAAATTGTCTTCATGCCTGACTGCATTCTGCAGACTAGTCAGATGTGACAAGCGGTGTTTAGTGGGGTGTGATGTTTAAAGAGCTGTTACAGCTATCTTCTTCAGTCTGGAATAACAAAAGTTGGCAGGTCAGATTACTAGATGTATAGCAATGATATACTAAAATTATGATAATCTAGAAAAGTTATTTTGTTCCTAAAAATAAATCTCAAAATTCTGAAATGCACCTCGTAACAAAGGCTTGAAAATACATAATCTTTTTACAGAGTCTGATTTTAAAATTAAAACAAAATATATAAGCAGCAAAAGTGATGCACTAAAACAAAAATTCCCCAAGTTTTACATAAACAAAGGCATTTCACTTAACATTTTGACATAAGACTGAAATGGTTTCATGACGATAAAGCCCCAAGGAGGCTTGACAGCAATCTATGAACAGAGATAAAAAAATGACCTGGTTTTAGGACAGATTGTAAAAAAAAAAACTCATGAGAAGACATTGCATTTAAATATTACTAAAATTAAATGCAGAAAAAACTACTTAATACTATTTACATTTGGACTATTATCCTCATCTTTGCTGTTATTATCACAACATTTTGGCTGTTGTGCACTCCAGCCTTCCCCAGGTGTATTTTGATCTGGGTAACCTAAAGGGAATTCTGAACTAAACCATTGATTTAATCTCTAGGGGAAGCCTGTTCTTGTCCTACTTCCCATGTCTAGGGATATCATCTAGTTCTATTTTTATATATTCAGTTATTGCTTACGTGTTTCCAATGAGTTTAAATACACACTGCCTGACCCAAGGATTGAACTCACAATCATTATTATCAAATTCACAAACTAATGCTTTAATCCATTTTAATCCCTGGGTTGAGCAGCATGTATTTGCACTCAGTGGAAAACAGGCAAGCAATAATTGAACAGTGCGAAATAAACGGTATCTTAAAACATGGGCAGTGGAATGAGAACAGTCTGTGTAGATAAAATAAAGGGTTCAGTTCAGAATTCATTGTAGGTTAACCAGATCTATATACACCTGAGGAAGGCCAGAGAGCACAATGGTTGAAACATTGTGATAACAACAACAAAGATAAGGACAATAGTCTGAATATAAATAGTGTAAATAATGATAATTCTTCATCCCAGAAATTCAGGCAGAAATTACTAATTAAAAAATCAGTTAGATTGGTTGAGGACTTTTTAAGGAATAGAAACGTAATATTAACACAGAGATAGTCCTTTTTCTTTCCACGTGATCAAAATGGAATAGTCCATTATTTATGTGGTATTGGCAGGGCATAACAGTCGTGTGAACTAACAAAGTGAGGTGCAGACACAATTATAATAGAATAGTAACAGGTGTTAAGCTTGAATAGGCATCAGAGTCATCTTTGTTTGTGTATGGGATTTAAAGAAATACCATTTTGGTTGACAATCCAGGGATTCAAAAGAATCTGAATATAATATGACAAAATCCACAAACACATGACCCACAAGACGACCCAAATGCTTTTTGATCCAGTAGCAGTAACGGCTTGTGAGTGATGTCAAGAGTGAGAGTGATGAAGAGTAGTTGTGATGTAAAGCCCAGAGAAGAAAGATGCCCCTATCCCACACTGATAGGTCTTACAGGAAAAACCAAATGGTCTTACCAGGTTCATAAAGAAACCACTGTATCTTCAGGAAATATTACAAGTAAGACTCTCTCTTTTCAAACTGCTTGTTGTTATAGACATGTCTTATAGTTTCTCTGCATGAGACGTGTGTAAATATGTATATATCATTTTGTGTATGACTTAGCAGCATAAAACTCTCTGAGAACAAAGCATTTTTGTGATTCCTTTTCTTTCAGCTATTCTGTTCTGTCCGTGAAATAAGATGTTATTTTATCATGGATATAATAATGCACATAATAGGGGAAATACAAATGAAAGGATATTCACTTTCTTCCATTGTGCACCTATTATCTGATAATGAATTGGAAAAAGATTTATTTGAAATAATTACAAAACAAGTGACACTCAAAATTATAACAGAGTCAGCATCAGTCTGTTAGTTTTATAACTGGATTATGCATGTTTCATTCCATATGTTCTGCAGAGGAAGGCCAGGTAAATCAAGTGTCTGGGTCACTTCCTGGCAAGTTGAGGTCCACCTTAAACAAATTCACTCCATTGGCATTTTCTTCTACTCTGATTTTCTTTTGCCTCCAACCAACTTTTGTAAAGCCAAATGGCAATAGAGAATGGATGACGAGAGCAGGATTGGGTGAAAAAGGAAGCTTCTAGTGCTGAACCTGCACATTGGTAGTGAATTTAGTCATCAATACCATCATCATAAAGGAATTAAATTCTTGGATATGAGATAAAGCCGACAATGAGTTAGAAAAACAGAAAGACAACAAGGTGAATTTGACTTGGATAGTTTAAATCAAAAATGTATTTATCATAGTCTCAATTTTTCATTCTGTAACTTTTATTTAGAAACTTAGAAATGTTAGATTATATATTTGATGATTATGATAACCATGTATATATGTAGCTATGTAAAAATTTCAGAAAGACTATATCTGTAAAAGGACTATATGAATAAAAAACAAAAGGAAAACTTAGTTGACTTGATAAAGTTCCTCAGAGCATGAAAAGCAACAGGTAAGAAAAATTTTCTTTTTGTTTTTATTCAAATGTATTTATGTAAATAAATTCAATTTTTTGTGCCAGAATCCACAATACATTTATAAATCCACCATTCGTGTGTGCATTGAATATTGCTGCCATATGTAGTCTGATGCTCTGGCTATATATCTCAAGATTCTCAACAAAATCCAAAGAAGGGTTTGTAATGTTATCAGTCCTGACCTGGCATCTCAACTTTCCAACCACCATGACATGGCTTCCTTCTGTCTTTTCTAGAAATATTTTCATGGCAGTTGTTCTGATGAACTTTCCTCATTGGTACCTCAACAAATTAAATTTAAACAAGCTACTAGAAGACCCCAAAGGCGGGATAAGCAAAGATCTACATGATCTCAATGGCCAAAACCGCAGAAGAAAGTGGACCTTGACAGACCAAGCATCCAACAGCTCGATGCAACCAGGTTTGCCAGATCTTACCTGTCTTAAAGCCCTTTGATCTGCAAGGGAGGGGGTACTTCTGGCCAAGTGGGTGGGCTTCTCTGTTGCCCAGAGTTGTCCACTAAAATCAAATTCAAGCGAAAGGCCTTGTTAAACTCTTTGACTCACAGCCATCACCGCCACTAGGAGAGAGAAAGGAATTAAGGAGAGAGGAAAGACAATCCTGATGATCCAATGCGAGTGAGTGCCGACAACTAGATTGGCAAATAGGTCTCATTATTTTATTGTTGAAATAGCTAGATGTGACTGTCTGTTCTATTTTAATAGTTTCTTTTCTCACACTTCTGACCTGTGGAACTCCCTTCTGATTTCTTCCTTCACTGTTACCTACAATCTTTAAAAACTTAAATGCAACATCAATCACCATCTTCTGTCTCCCTGTATCCTATTCCTTTATTCTTCTCATCACTAAAGTCTTTTCATTCTCTTCCACTCCCAGTAACCCCCCATGCATCTTAGGGGCATTATTGCCTTGCTTGGTATGGAATAATTTTTAAAAAATGATAATTTTCTATTTTTCCCAAACTGGCCAGTACAGCCAGGCAACAATGCTATATTAATGCAGCAGTGAAAGGGTTCAAAAATTAACTTTAGTTTAAACACAACAAAATTCAAAACAAAGCCTAAAGATCTTACTTCGGGTGGGAATGTTCGCAATTCATTTGAGGCAACATCCAGGACAGTTAAATTGCCACAATTGGTTATACTCTGAAAACAGAAAAAAATTAACCGAAATAAATATTTTTTTCTTTTCAGATATAAATATTAGTTTGATTTTCTTTTTTGAACTGCTTCCATATTTGTAATAAAAATGAAAAATAGATGTATGTTTTTCCGAGTAATAGATATGGTCTGGGTGAACTTTCTAGTTATTCAGTTGGTTCCTTAATTGGGTGGAAAATGCCATAGATATCATATGTACAGACAAACCTCTTATCAATGGAATAATAGGGGGGATAGGTGGTCTGTTAAAGCCAATTGTCCGTAGATAGGAAGGGATTATTTTTGAGTTATAAAACCACTATGATATCTACCAGCATTTACAATCATCATATAAATGCTATAAACATGTATATATGGCATAAATAAATATATACTTAATATAGATATATTAAGCAAAATAACAAAAAAAAATTTCTCAGTTATTTTCTCATGCACATGCTAATGTATTGTACTTTATATAGTGTACACCTGTCTTTGTTTACAATTGAAAGGGTTGCCATTGCTCTCAAGCAGTTACTTTGTGTTGTGGATTCTGGGGATGGAATCCTGCACAAATAAATAAACAACGCCAGTAATTGAAATAGAAAAATATGTGTATTAAACATAAGAATACAAACTTGAAATGAAGATTTGTAGTCCAGGAATGTGGGGTTAGTAGAAAAGTATATGTACAAGTCTCTGTAAGTGAAGCCATAATTATCTCTCTTTCTGGACTCTCGTATAATTCTGGGTGAACACTCTGTCTCAATGTTTTTCTCACGCTATCTCTCTGTAGTATAAGTATACTTTGGACGAGTCCATCTTGTGTACAATGGGCGAGCCCCACAATACTTTGAGAATTAATACAACTTGTTCTGCTAAGCCTACAAATTTTGAAATACATCACTGACAATTTGGAAGTTTTTTTTCCTACAGATTCTTTTTTATTTTTCCTGCAGATTTTGTCTGTAGCATCCAAAGTCTGTTGATGCAGGGTGTCCATAGATGAGAGGTTTGTCTGTACTTGTGGTATCGAGTGACCAGCATTAATAAAAATAAGTCACAAGTGGGGCATGTAATGTTTGTTAGTTTCTCAATGTGCTTTTGGATCTATTACAACTCTGTTTCTAATTACCACTGATGTATACAATGTGATACTATCTTAGCTTATCATACATTGGCAAGAAGTCACTGCACTGACAGTTGTAGTGTTGTAGTTTTTTTGCTTGAGCTTGGGAAACACATCTTTAGTCTTGATGGCCATGATTTTTATAATTTTAGTAAATTAAATTTCTCTCTTGAAAGATATTTAATTTATTAAATATAGTAATCAATACTGCATGGTGACTTTCAATTTCACACTGCCCAGTGGATAAAAACATTGGCTAGATCCAGTGACTAGACCCAAAGAGTTGTGAGTTCAATACTAGGCTACAGCAGTGGTGAACCAAAAACTTGGAGAGTTGAGTTAAAGAGAAATAACTGAGACATCTAAAAGAGGTATGGCACATGGAACTAGAACAATCTACCCTGGTGGATGAAATAAAGGGTTTGGTTCGAAATTCCAATTACCTGAAGAAGGCTGGAGCATACAAGTGCCGAAACGTTGTGAATATGGCAATAAAGATGAGGATAATAGTTTGAATAATGTAAATAATGCAAGTAAAAAAATTGTGTAATCCAGCAGAGTTCGAACCTGTGTCCCCCGTTACATTAGGGAAACCATTGTTAACACTTTAGCATTCAACATGCTTGAACTTGCCGCATAAATATCGGCTCTCAAAGTCTTACTATTTGCATGACTTGCTGCGTTATTTGCAATGATATCATCATATACCATGGCAGAATATAAATGGGACAGGTTACAGTTGGTTGAACATAGTAAGTCAATACTTACTTCAACACTTTAACATTCAGCATGCTCGAACCAGCCCTGTAAATATTGGCTCTCAAAGTTTCACTGTTTGCGGGACATCCTGTGTTATTTGCAGTGATGTTGTCATATATTATGGCAGAGTGAACAATGAGAGTCAATATTTACAGGACAGGTTTGGATGGGTTGAATGCTAAAGGGTTAAGCTAAGTTTGCTTCAGACAACAGTTACAAGAGACCCCACAGCAAAACAAAGTTTAATTACACACTATTGAAGAAAGGCACATATTGGGATCTTTTGAAGTCCAGATCTGATAACTTTATCTTTATATCCAAAACATAAATAAAGTAATTTCTAAAGAATGAATGGATTTTTATTTATAATCTGACATTATTTAAGATCTGTTTAAATGTTATTTAATGGATCCACGTGTTTTGAGTTGACATCTCTGTTGTTGTTTTTTTAAACAGTGTAATAAACATTTGTTGGCCAGGACATTGTAGGGACATTATTATTATAAATAAATAAAAATAAAATAATAATAATAATAATGAATATTATGAATAAAATAAAATGAAATAAGTAACATGTAAATGTTGTTTAAAATAATCAAATAAAAAATAATAAAAAGTTCTCCCAGCATGCAACAGAAACTGTTCCTGCTAGAAAACGGATATCCCACCAAAAGATGTTGAATTCAATCTCTTCACTACTGACCTTTTGACAATCCACACATCCCACCTTCTCTCTTCAGGGCATTACTTTTAATGAGACAAAAGACTTCTTTCTTTCATTACATGCAACCTTAAAAACACTTGTAACCAAAAATATATACTCCATTACACAAGAAGTAAATAGAATGTATGATATTAATATACAATTTAACATACCTTTAATGTTATCTCCATGTATATTTTATTCCTGTGAAGTATGTTTTTATTTCCTGTGAACATGAAGCTATTTCTGCTGCTATGATGTGAGTGACCCCAACAGCATTCAAGAATCCTAATAAAGAAACTGTGCCTTTTGGCAGGGTTCGAACCTCTGTCACACTTATGCTGGAAAAACTACCTATCGTCTAGTTGTGGTTTTCATGTCTGTCAGTCGAGACATTCCAGGGTTGGAATAAACAAGTCTTTCTTTCTGCTGAGTAAAAAAATCACTTCATTACTGCAACTATCATACTTACTGCTGGTAATTCTTGAAGGCAATTTTTATGAAGAATTAGTCGCTTCAGTCTCCAAAGCTGTCCCAGGTCTTCAGGAAGAGAGATCAAATGGTTATAACCCAAATGTAAATTTTCCAGCCGTTCTAAATAACAAAGTTCAAAAGGAAGTTCTTCAAGTTGGTTGTGGTCAACACTAAAATTTTGAAGATTTTTAAGTCTGAAAAAAAAAGAAAGGTTCTTTAAGATTTTCCTTGTTGGGGAAATATTTAAAATGTTTTGTGGTAAATTTAAAGAGGCATTTTTGGAATTATTTAAGACAATATTTTTATTTTTTTAGGTCATGTAAAAAACATTTAACAGATCATATTGTTTCAGATATAAAGTGTTCTGAAATCAAGGAGAGATAATATATATATATATATATATATATATATATATATATATATATATGTATTATAAATTACTTGATTTAAAATATGGTTTTTCAGCTACACAGTTCTAACTTATAATATTAATGCTCTGTAAATTTACATTGAGCACTATTTTGTAAAAATAAAAATATCTATAAGAACACCGGATTATATATCTTACTGTTCTTTCTTTTTATTTATAAATACATATATAAATATATATATATATATATATATATATATAATCTAGCCAATTTCATTAAGAGTCTTTTGCTTTTTCTTTCCATCCCTTTTGTTATTAGGTGTCGCACACTGTGATAATAGAAGATCTGTCAGGAAGGGTGAAATGTAAGAGCCATTAATAAATATGGTGACAAAGATGAGGACAATAGTCCGAATAATGTAAATAGTGTATATAATACCTCATCTCAGAAATATAGACAGATACTGAAAGGCTGAAATGTTGTGATAAATATGACAACAAAGATGAGGACAATAGTCCGAATAATGTAAATAGTGTACATAATACCTCATCTCAGAAATAAGACAGATACTGAAAGGCCGAAATGTTGTGATAAATATGACAACAAAGATGAGGACAATAGTCCGAATAATGTAAATAGTGTACATAATACCTCATCTCAGAAGTATAGACAGATACTGAAGGGCCAAAACGTTGTGATAAATATGGCGACAAAGATGAGAATAATAGTTCGAATAATGTAAATAGTGTACATAATACCTCATCTCAGAAATATCGACAGATATGTAAGAGCCAAGACACAAATTTACTGAAGATGATATTGTGATCAAGGTACTATGTAGACATTTATGTTATAGCAAATTGCTTTCATTTTTAATCAGGGTAGCATTTTTTATGTGGTCAGTCTTGTTACGGTGGGCAACTCAGAATTTCTTAAATATGGTCAATTCTGAAATATTTTACTCAAACAATCAACATTCTTTCGTTATATTGATGATGCTCTACTTATATATCCACATGATACTGATTTACCTGACCTAGTAGATCAACTCAACAAAGTCAAACACACAACAGAATTTATACTGTTGCCATATATGGGCTGGTGCTCCTGCTGTTCATCTCAAGGTTCTTGACAAAATCCAAAGGCAGTTATGCAATATGATAGATCCTGACCTGCCATTACTCAATACTAGTAAATGTGGACACTTAGTCTAGCGACCTTTATAGTACAACTATTTTTAATTTTAGACAATAATGCATTTAACATTTTTGTCATTCCATTTTATCCATTATCTTATTACTACCATTTTTAGTATATGACTATTATTTTTATATTTTGCTTTCTTTGTTGTCTCTTTCTTTTACCTTTAGTCTTTCTTTCAGAAATGTGTTTATTTATTCATCTATGTGTATTCATTATTTTTATTCAATTACTCATTTACTTATTTGCATATTTACAAGTTCCTATATATGGCTTTCATTTCATTTTATTTTAACTTGTCTTCCTTTATCATGTCATATTTCATTATTATTGATATCACTATTAGTTTTTTTTTTTAAGAATATTAATATTGATAATATTATTATTAATTATTCTATTGATTCCTTGAAAAAAAAATAGAGTTATCCCCTTAATGAATTTTGATAACTCATAAGATAGGGGTTGGGATCTGGGAAATGAAAGAGCTACAAACATGAAAGTCTGTTGAAAAAAATCGCACAGATACAGGTTTGAAGCCCAAAGAAAAAACCTTGATACGAGTGAAACCTGGGTAGGTTTGTCTGGCTCACTAGGTTTATCTCTCTCTCTCTCTCTCTATATATATATATATATATGTTTTAAAGAGAACTGAAATATGTTGATGAAACCAACAGAGAACTTGACAAAAAAACAAACACCTCAATCAAGAGAAAATCTCAAACATGGAAAGAAAAAAGAAAAAGGCAAACAAACACCTACTCAGTAAAAAAAAAATGTTCAATACCTAGATTGCTTAGACAGAACAACAAATGCTTTACAATGTACTCCTTTCAAAGGACAGCCCGAGTTGTTACTAGAGTTTCCTGTTCACATGATCTTCAGATGAGTAGAATGTTCTAGTCATCTAAAGATTGTGGGAGCATAAAACTTGATTAATGAAATGAGCTATATATATATATATATATATATAATTATTTTTATAAAAAAATTTATAACATAAGTATGTTATAAAATCACTACAAAAATAGCCATTTTGTTTCAACACACTCTGTGTCTTATCAAGTGATGGTGTTGAAAAGAAAATAAATGGTTTTAAAAGTTTCAGATTAATTAACGATCCTACACTAGGGGGAGCATTGTATATATATATATATATATATATATATATATATATATATATATATATATATATAATAAATATAAATATATATATATATATATATATATATATATATATATATATATAAAACAAATATATATGTATATATATATATATATATAAAAAAACTAAAATCCTTGAAGCATTATACATCAAACAGTTGAAACCCAACCTAAACAAAATCAATTATGGAATCTCTACAAATATTCTTAAATGTCTATAATTGGTAACAGAAGCCATTGGTTTATACCAATGGCATCCCATACTTCATACTTCTCCAACTCACTCTCGTGTGGTCATGTGTGACATCATAAGATGCGGTGCGATTTTCGCTTCTAGCGTCTTATAAGCGTGTGTTTATCGTTGTTTAGAAATCATCTATGAAAACAATGACAGACTATCATCACTGTCTTATCCGTATATTGCTTAATATGTTGTAATTGACATCTTTGATAATTGCTTAAGTAAGCCGAAAGCTTAGATTGGATTAAAATTATGTATCAATATTGTAAATTTCTTTCTTTGTTCAACGATAATGTTATTAAACTTATCAGATGTTACGAAAAAAATTTACATAAAATAAATAGACAACACTTTTCTATATTATTTAATGAAACGTGTATGAATATATATATATATATATATATATATATATATATATATATAATAAAAAAGGCTCAAACACTAATATTCCATGGTTATAATTTACTACATTGGAATCGTAATCACAATCCAAGACCTACAAATTCAAATATATATGTATAGAAAAGAAAATCAGATTAAACTTTTGATTTGATTACATACCGTCCTATTTCAGCTGGAATCTGTTTCAAGTTGTTATTATTTAAATTTAGGAGCGTCACATTTTTCAAGCTGTCTGTAAAAGAATTGTTTATAAAAATTCATAAAAACATTCCAAAAAGGCGACTTACAGCCACATCGCATTGAAACACTGATTCCTGTACAATCACAAAAGTTAAGCAACTCTGAACCTAGTAAGTATCTCATTAGGTAACTGCTTAGGAATACTAGGTGATGTAAGCTTGGATATGTGGGTGATCCTTACACGTCATATTTTATACAAATGCAAATTACAAACATTAGGTTGGTTGTTTTTGTTGTTGTACTCTATGCCAGCCTCTATGGCTTATCTAATGCTGAAATCTGAATATTTTGTACACAATTTTATTTTATTTTTTCTAGAGAATAATTGTTTTAGTGATACAAATTTACTTATTAACCCATAGCTGGGGGAGAAGAGGTAGATTCATGCCTTTCCCCAAAGTTATTTCAGTGTAAGTGAATATAACGAATCTAACTCTAATTGACAATTCCAAGCCATTATCCATTACACCACTTGACCAAGCTTGACATTGCTTAAGTTCAGTGATCGTACAGGAACTGGTGACAGAAAAGTCCCTTGGCAGACAAAGTGGGTTAAGCTAACACTATGTTTTACTCATTCTGTTGGTTGCAATCCAATTAGGAATAACTGCAAAACACTTGCACCTCCCTAATTTATAGTCAGAAGCAGACAAATGCATGCTGGGATGTTTTCCTAGCTAATAAAATAAGCTGGTTCTCATTTTCATCTGACTCATTCCCAGTCTGTCTTGTCTTGAAGTCAGAATACTATATTCGCTTGTCTGAACTTGCTTTCGTGTGTCAACCCCAATTCTTAGTTTGTGAACTTTTTGCCATATTATTGTTGCTTTGCCTTATTGCAGTTAATTTGCCTTGTATATATTGTTTAATTGCTTTATATTATATTTTGCCTTCTTCATTTCTTTTTCCCATAATTGTTTATTGCAAGCTTTGTCAAATTTGTTTGTTATGCAGTGCTGCTATTATTTTACATTTAACCATAGCCACTCACTCTACACATTCATTACCATATTAAATAATAATTTCTGTTATGAATAAAAAGAAACTGTAACAGAGTTCTTTCAAAGTGAAAGATGAAGAGGTTTGTATTGTAGAACAAAGTGTTGAAACCCAATTAATGACTTACTTAAAACAATTGGAGGCAGAATCTCGATTCTGTTGTTGTAAGCAATTAATGACCTGAGATTTGTAAAATGTTGAAGATTGATGGGAAGAACAGCAAATTTATTGCCACCAATATTTAACAGTTGTAACTGAAAGAAAAAAAACAAATTAAAAAAGGCTTTTATAGTCTTCAGATAAAAAAATATCAAATTCTGGATTTTATTTGGATGAGAACAAAATAGAAATGGAGAGCATGGATTGCCACAAAAGAAAATCTTGAGTTATTTGCATTCAATTTAATAATAAAATTTTTACTGATTTACCTTGAGACAGGGGAAAAAAATGTGAATATGGATGTAGTGTTTGTGAAGAAAACTTTAAAAAATTATATAAATTAAGAGTTGGTGAAATGAACAAATTAGATTGAATTTATAGTTGACAGTGGCGGAAAGGGTCTAAAAAATTTTCTTTGCCAGAAGTCAAAGGGTCCGACCCACAATTACAATGTGATCATTTAATTTTCATAACAAATAAATAAAATTTTTAAAAATTATACATTGAAAAAAGGGTAAAATTAAAATTCTTGTGGAAAAAATTTCTTAGTAATTAAAGTGTATATGTACTGTACATATTACCAGCAGTAGATAGCAAATGGAAAATACACAATGTTATAATTAAATCTGTTTTATTTAAAGTAATTGGTTGATATTTTAAAATAGTTTATTACACAATTTACACATTAGCACAATTGTGCATTGCATGCAGTTCACTATATTAAGAGAAATCGTTTGTATTCTCTAGATGATTGTTTGAATCTGCCAATAATTCTTTCTGCATCCAATTCATCTAACAATTCCTTTTCATGTGAATCACAAAATGTATGATTCCAAATTCTCTCCAGACAGCAAATTTCTTAACCTTGTCTTTATGATCTTTATCTTTCAAAATGTCCTCTCACATTGGATGTGAAGAACTGATTGCATTCAGATGACTTTATAAAGTTCTTATTCTTCTTTTATTACGAAAACAGTTTTCTGTGTTTATATTTTTTTTATCCTTTTTAGAATGTTCGAAATGTTGGTTAAAAATGTTTTTCTTGCATCAGCAGGGTGGGTGGGAGAACCAAAGATTATTATTAGAAATTTTAGCATCTTTTTTGTGATGAAAAACACACCAATTTAGAAATTCTTGCAAAAATCAAATAATTATCAGATTTTAATGAAACGTTCGGGACATACTCACAAATGAATGAAATTATTTTAGAAATATTTCCTTTTCAGAAAATCTTGGTAAAATATTTCTTTTACATTGGTTACTCTCTATTCATTTAATTTTCTGAAATTTCAAGAAATTAAATTTTGTAGCATTTAATGTTTATATTAGTTATATGCAGAACTCCTTGGAGAATTTAAATCATCAATTTTTTTTTTTTTTTGTAAAACATGAACCCCAGTTACAGAAAATGTGCTTTGAATCATAAAATAAAAAATGCAATAAAACTAAGACATTCTTTAATTAGAAAAGCTTTTAATTGATTTCATGAATAATATATGGACACTATTGTCTTAAGAATTTTTTTTGTTTTTTGCTGAACAATGAATTTTTACAAAAATTATTTTCATTTTTGAAAAAAATTAAGTATAAGGATTTATAAAGTTTTAAATCTTTTAAAATTATGTTTAATTTGTAGGGGTTAGGTGATATTGTTATTAAGTAAAAACTATAATTACTAATCATAAATGGAAAAGCTTAGTACAATTCAGCGAACCCCAATATTTTAAAAAGAATTTTGAATTCTTTTTTGTGCGTATAAACGTGTTGATTTTTGTAAATACGGACATCCATACACGACATTATCAAATAATTATAGTAAGTATAAATTAATTTGAAAAGCCAAAACTTTATGATGCTAAAACAAAAACTAAACAAAAAAGACGGAAATAAACTCCACAAACATTGTTTTTTTTAAATTTTAAGAAGTTCTTACCTTATTTAAGAGACACATTTCTTTGGGTAGATCAGTCAGTCGATTATTCGTTAATTTAATCTCTTCGATTTTGGTCAACTGTCCGATCAATGACGGACATTGATCCAAATCCTTTCGTGACAAATCAAGGGATTTATTTTGCCGATTGGCTGCACGAATTATAGCAGCCAGCGCCATGTTTTTCTCGTCAGAGTCGTTTTAGTTTCCATGACAACGCCAAATTAAGTCAGCACATTTATTTCTGCATAAATAATAAAATGGATTAGAAACAAAATGTTTTTCATTCTCTCAATTAAATCTAAAAGTATTTTATTCTTTTTTCCCGTTGCGTTTTATTTTTTTGAACAAGAAAAAGTAAGTAAAAAAATAAAATGACAAAGAAAGCGTAGTTTCGTATAAATTTTGTTTACTTCCTTTAAACGGAGAAGAGCGCTTTCAATTCAACCCGGAGAAATTTAGTGTGTAAATATTTCCACGTGAGAATTGATTTGGTACAGTTTAAAGAAAAATGTAGATTTACTTATAATTAGTTAAGCATGATTTCATTTCAATAGATCAAGAAAGAAAGTAATTTATAGCAGTTTTGGTTTGACACAAGCCACAATTGTAAGTACAAAGGATTTTTAAAAATGTGAAATAACAATTTCGAAATCATTGACTTTTGACATCGTTTGTTTAATTGTAAATATTTTCTATTTATATCAGTTTAACAAAGCTAATAGATTTGTGTAGCTTCTAAATTTATTTATAAATGTTATAATTAACTAGAATTTAACTGTTGTTATTTTTAAATTTATTTTGTGTTTTTTACGTTTTTAGTTTATTATTCGAAGTCTGACGTTTTAATACGTTTCTAGTTGTGATTTTTAAAACCTTTGCAAGCAAAGAACTGTGAAAAGAACTTTTGCCGATATGACACTTTTATGAAGCATGTGAAAAAATTTAAATCTCTGTTATGAGGAAATTTAAAGTTTTTTTGTTTTTTATTTGTGAATAGCAGATGGCGAATCTTAGTTTTGTGGACAGTGAAAGTATTCATCGGTTGGAAGGTTCAAGCGGAGAAGAGAGTAAAGGTGGTTTGATTTTAATGAAAAAAAGATGCACCCCCGATGATGATAGCAATTCGCTAACGTTTAAAAAACCCAAAACTTCGTTGTTGGGTTTGGACAGACTGGCTGCGATAAAAAATAAAATCCGTGAAGAAGAAGAAGTCGATAAGGACAAAAAATGGAAAGAAAAGAAAAGAAGTTCTTTCCATAAAGATGATGATGATGATGATGATGATGTTGACGACGATTATGATCGGCGCGATTATCGTGGCCGCGACGAGGACACCAGACACAAGAAACGCAAATCTCATAAAGATCTGAAAGAGAGGTAAGCATCTTCTCTGTCATAAATTCGCGTGAAAGTCGAAGTATAGCTTCTATTTTAGCATTCGAAACGGTTTTCGCACACCAAATAGTTAATTTAGGCACGTCTGATTTTCGCTAAGAAAACATCATTAGCTATATAGCAGGATGAAAAAAGGCCCCCCAAAATGAATAAAAACAGTTTTATCGTCAAAATGTTATTATTAAGAGGAAAGACCAAAGTATTTTTTCATTATTTTTTTTATATATATATATTTTTTTAACTTTTCTAACACGCTCGAAATTTTAGTTCCCCCCTTTTTTTTTTTGTTACGTCTGCGACATAAGTAATTTTTACAATGAAGCGGGTTTGTTTGTTGTTGTTGTTTTTTTTTTTTTTTTTTTTTTTTGCTCATTTTATCGGTGAAAAACACGTTGATTTGGAAATTCTTGCATAAATCAAATAATAGTCGGATTTTAATTAAACTTCAGAGCTTATTCACAAATGAATGATTTTGAAATGAAATTATTTGAAATTTTTATTTTAGAAGAGCTTGGTAAAAAAATTTTTTTTTTTACATATGTTACACCCCACTTACTTAAATTTCATCTAATTTCGAGAAATTAAATCATATATTTAAACTTTTTTTTATCAAAAGTGGGCCTCCTTGGAGAATGTGAATCATCTAATTTTTTTTTTTTTTAAACTTTTGCTCATTTTCTTAAAATCTGCTCCAAATGGTAAACTAAAAAAATGTAATAAAACTATATTATTAGAAAACTTTTTAACTACTTTTGTAAATGAGTTACATTTTGGACATTATTGCTTTAAGAAAAAAAAAATTTTGATGAATAATGAATTTTTACAAGAATATTTTTTTTTTTTTTTTTTTTTTTTTTTTTAATTAATAATTTGTCATAATTTAAAAATTGTTTAAAAATCTCCCTCATCATATTTCTTTTAGGTGATATTGTAATTAAGTAGAAACAATATTTACAAATCAAAAATTGAAAAGCTTAATATAAGTAGTTTTGTGCCTATATTTTTAAAATAATTTAACATTTTTTTCTTTTTACTTTAAGCATTCCCATTTTTTATCTATGGTAGTCTAACATTATTATGAAAAGGGTCATGGGTTTAAGAGTTGTCCTCTTTTTACAGAGAAATTTGCTTGTCTCCAATTTGTTATTCATTGCTTACATTTCAACATGTTTTGAACATCATCAATTCAGTTTTAAAACTTTAAAATTTAAAGTAAGTTTTATTTTTTTTTAATTTCCATTTCATGACATATTTTTATTTTATGTATTTATCTTAGTGTGGGTCATTGAGTTACTTCTATCATGGTATTTCATCTCAGTTATTAAATTTTAAAATTAATCTAAGAGAATTTTATAGTATTTTAAATTTTATTATTTTTTCATAAAGCATCATTGAACATAACTAAAAGTCAATAAAATATTAGATAATTGCTGAAAATATGTTCATTTGTAAAAATTACTAGGTAGTTAAAAAACAAAAAAAAAAAATATGTTCACTTAGATTTCGGAAATTTATGTCTGTTCTGGTCATCAATACTAGCTGTTAACACCTTGGAGCTTATCGATAATGTCAATAATAAAGACATGAGAAAAACAGGACCTGTCATCAAGAATGCTTCTATACTATTTTTTTATGCTATAAGTAATATTTATTTCAAATCAGATTTAATTTAATTTTAAATTTGCTAATGTTACTTAAATAACATGTCACAAATATATATTTTATTTTTTGGAAGATTTTTAAAACTGATAATTAAATTTTATTTTAAAACTTGTTAAAATGTAAGAAATGGCCTCCAGTAAACAGATTTTTTGAAATCAAGCAAATATTTAACATTCCAATCTATATAATTTCTGTTTGAAATCCACCAAAGTATTTTACCTACTGGAAATAATAAATTTAATCCTTTAGCTTTCAATTAACGCTAAAAAAAGAAATGCATTTTCATTTTTAAAAATTCATCTTAAACCTTAGGTATTGAAAATTTATACCAAATTAGTGGAGGTACCTAATTAATTACCTATCCTACACTATACCTTCTAGCCTCATATTCTGAATGCATATCATGTATTTATAATTTATTTTATAAAAAAAAGAGAAATTCAATTTGAATTTTGTGACAAGAACTAGTAAAATAAAAATACTTAAAAAAAGAAAAAAATTTAAATATGGTTCTCCAACTTTCTTGAGATATAAAAATAGATGAAATAAATTTCCTTTAATTATTTTCAAATATTGTTTTCATCTTGATTGTACCTTCTGCAGTGGTGTACCTAGGGTCAGGGCACTTTTGTGTCTGCTGTAGGCTATAAGCCTGTCTTTATTGAAATAAAAATGGTCTTAATGTTGGTACAGAACTCGCAGTTGAAGAACCGTTTTGATATTGAGTAGGTTAAACTATAGCATATATATATTGATCTATCTACTGTCTATAGAGCAACATGTGACAAATGAAGAATTTGCCAACAAAAAAGCAAAAGTTATTTTGTAGAAAGTTGTAATTTTCCTTTCAGAAATAAAGATGGTCCTTTTTACACTTTTTCCCTAAATGTCATTTTTTGCTTTTTAACTGTTACTGATAAAGTTTAAGTATGTTTGGTGTGTATTTAAAGCACGTTATATAAGTATGTGAAAGTAATATTATAATGGTACACAAACTAGTTTTATAATTTTAACAGTGATTCACTGTGCAAAATGTATTTTTTTGTCTGGGCAGCTAGGTTACAAGATCTGCTCTGATTTTCATTCTTTTACTGATATAAAATAATGAAACAAATTATATTGCATTCTCAATGTGAATTTTTTTTTAAATTGTTTAACCCCAAGCAAAACCATAAAGCCAGTAAAATTTGAGGGTTTAGTGAGTGTAAAAGAAAAAGAGAGAACAATAAAAGAACAGGAATTAAGACAAAAGATAACAATTAACATTGTATTTAAATTTTTGAAGATCAAAGTTGACTGGAAAGCAAAAAGCCGGAAGAGAGTTCTACAAGCAAGCAAGAAGTGCGAGAGAAGAAACTAGATAAATTCTGGTGAGAAAAATTGTCTTGCATGACACAGCAACCACCTTTTGTAGTAGCACACCTAGCAATTGATTCAATAGAATCTTTTCACTTCAGTGGAAAATATTAGGTTGAGAAGGTGCAGAGAGTCATTCTGTTGGAGGTTAGCATCAGCTATGCTAATGGAAACCAAAGGTTCTATAAGATGATTAAAAGAGAGCAGTTTAATTTTGGAGGCATTCAAATTTACAAGTCATTTCTTGCCCCTGTTAACAATAGATTGGAGATCGTTTTTTGAGATCAATTGTCTATTAGACCTTACCATTATGATAAGAGTAAGTCTTTGTCATCAGCATTGATACAGAGTTGAGAACTGATGACATTGAGAAAGTCATTGATAAAAAATTAGGAACAACATGGGTACAAAGATAGAACCCTGGGGGACACTCACATTAATGCAGAATATTGAGAAGTGTGGCCGTTCAAGTCAACTTTTGTTTCGTGATTTGATAAGTTGATTTGTTTCGTGAATTAGTTCAAAAATTTATCCAGAAATGACATAACATTTATTCCATTTTATTTCTGACTTTTCATATTCATAGAAGGAAAAAAAAAAACCAATTTAAATTATATTTCATTGTAATACAATGATTGGTGCTACTAAAGTATATCAACTGAGGCATTTATGACCTACCATAAATGATGATGCACTCATTATTGCTGGAAAATGCTCAGGAAAAACGAGGACCTGTTTACTGTTTTCTTAAATTACATCAAAATCATTTTACAAACATTAAAACACTATTTGATGATTTTTAAAAAAAAAAATATTTTTGTATAAAAAAATTGTTAATGATTTTTTAAATATATAACCAGTTCACTATTCATTGCTTTTAACCCTAACATATTTCATACTTCCAACAGTTGGTAAATATCATGCCATAGTAGAAAATGGAAAGTAGATATTATACTATAGTAGCAACCAATTATTGGCTGGGTTCAGTAATAAGAAAAAAATGGCAGTACATTAATAAACTTACTTTGCATGCATTGACTCCCAACAAAATTTTTCAAAATTATTTAAATAAAAACCAAATGATCAAAGAATAAAAATTTTAGTTTGGGCCATATTATTGGCATGATTATGATTTTCTCACATTCCTTCCTTAAATGCCATGTGTGATGCATACTTGGACAATCATGTCACTTTGATTCAGATTTGCCTTGAAGAATTCTGACAGGAAGTTGTCAGTACTTTCACATTTTAAAACATGAAAATTTGTGGGTTAAATAATTAAAAAAAAAACTTTTGTTAAAGTTTAACAAATGTGCCGATAAAATAGCAAAATATATTAAGAGAATGGTTTTTCTCTTGACACTGCGAACTCCATTTGCAAAATTTTATTGTTTTAAAAAGATTTTTTTTTTTTTTTTTTTCCAAGTACTGACAATGAAAATTTAAATAAAATTATTTGCCCATTTTGCAATGAATGTACAAAGTGTGGCAAAAATACCTTGTACTAATGTCTTTTTTAAATCAATTCACCCCAAGCAAGGTGATAATGTCACTAAGATGCAAGGGGCGACTGGGAGAGAAAGAAAACTTTAGAAAGAACTGGAAACCTAATCCTAAACAGGAAACAAGGGATAGACTGCTACTCCTGTTCAAAAGACTGGGTAGGAGTGTCAACCTATCGACACCTATTGAGGAAAATTAAAAAAAATAGTAAATAAAATTTCAGAGTTTAGGCAGAGACGTTAGAAGTATGGAATTGAAGTAGACTTTAGGAGGAACCTGAAACAGAAAACAAGGGATAAACATCTACTCCTGTTCAAAAAACCAAGGAGGAGTGTAACCTATTTACTCCTACCTATGTATTATCCTTATGTGGGGAAATATTTCTGCTACACCCTATATAATAGCTAGGTGAATCATGCACCCCCCCCTCCCCGAAAATTAAAAACTAATCTGAGATATGAGGAGAAATGTACAACATCCAGAAAATACATTTTTACAAAATTTATAATTACTTGTCACTACTTATTTAAATTTTCTAGTTCAAGAGTTCACTTTTTTATAAATTCATGAATAAAAAAAATTTATTTTCATAATGTGACACCATTTGTGGCAGAATTGTGACAATGTTCTTTGATCATTTGTCGCTCACTACACCTTTGATGTCATTCAAGGTTGAATGTACTTGCATATACACCCAACTAGCTATGTGCATAGGCTTGTTTTCTTGGTTTTGATCACTTTCAATAAAAAAAAAAAATGAAGACACTTGTTTTTCAAGATTCTCTGGTAGGGAAGTAGCAACAATACAATTTCTTAGTTAAGCATGAGATCCTTCCTTCAGCTTCGAGAGGTGGGCTGCTAACTTCCTAACTTCACTGGCCTCGATGACTCCTGATTTCTCACTACCGGTCCTTCTGTCACTGACCGCTGGGCAGCTCCAAATCTTCTGGTCACCTACTTCTGTTACAGCTGGACCCACTTTCCTCCCAACTTTCTGACTCTCTCTGCTTATATGGATAATCCTGGGGTCCCACCTACTCCATTCACTTGTCTTTCTGTAAGATTTAAAACCACTCCAAAGTCATATGACTGGTCAATCTTCAAAGGACTACTTTTATGACTATCTGAAATCATTTATAAAATTTTTATGTTTCCCAATTGAAAGTCAAACTGGAGAATGAATCCTGAAACACTAAGTTCACTCAAGATGAACTGAAGACAAAATTCCTACAAAACTTCAATATCTGGGTGGACTTAAAAGGAAAGAATTTATCTTTTAAAGATGTGTGAGAAATCAGATTCTTACAATAGTTATTTTTTTTGTGATATAGTAAATAATAAATATTGCATTGTAGTTTGTCATATTTTTATAAACTTGTAAATATAAAATTATTGTAAATAAACAAGCTGATAAATAAATCGTCAAAGCTGCTGATAGGTATGCATCCTGTGTTCTTGAAGCATAAAAATTTTCAAAGAAACACTCGGTAACTTTTCCATTTGATTGGGGGCCCAAATTTCTGATTGTTTCACCCATTAAGACTTCTTGGGGGTGATCAGCACTAAAACTGGATTCAGTACTCAAAATTAAAAAAAAGAATAGAGGTCTAGATCAAGCATGATCAACCTTTTCTGAGCAGTGGGCTGCATCTGACATGGCTCATCATAAGGCGGATGGCACTACTAAAAAGATTCAAGGTAATTTTTCATTGAAGCTGTCAGCCATTTTCATCACAGAAGATCATATATGTAAGCATCTGGCATAGAAATGGTGAAAGGTTGTTTTTGGAGAAAAGATTTCTCAATAATTAAAAAAAAATAAAATCCTGTTATAATTTTATCACAGATGACAGTGGTTGACACACACTGTTGCATGTGATTTGTTTCTTATTTATTCATTTGAAAATACAAAAAATAATTTTTAAATTAAAAAAAATATTTCTTCTTTTGAGAAAAAAATCTTTCTTCTCCAGAAAATATATTTCTTTTCCAGATAAAAAAATTATTATGAATATCCTGTTTTTAAAGCAAATGATATTTACATGCATAGTCTTCCTTAGTGAAAATCACCAATCATTTAAAATGATGCAAACTTGCTTAATCATTGTTTATGTATGTGGTTATGCATGAGAAAATAATGAACAAATATATAATGCCAAAAGTGGGTTATGATCTATTTAACATATGAAAGGAACTGAATATTGCTTTCAGTCTTTCGGATTAAAATTATTTTAATAAATATCAACTGAGAGTAGTACTGGCTGCTGCTCAGTCAATGAATGCCAAATGTTTCCTTATAAGGAGACAGCTAATATTACCATTAATATTATTTATACTTAAGAGGAAGATTAAAACAAAACTTTCACATTTTTATAAATTAAAAAAAATAGTAATTTAGGTGTAGGAAATCTAATTTGCAATGAAAAGCCCAAATTACTGAAAAGAGATTAAATTTTCCATTTAAACTGGGGAGGGGGGATTTTCAGTGCTAGATTCAGCACTCAAAATAAAAAATAACAAAAACAGGAATAGAGGTTTAAAATCATGATTTTCTGATGAATATAAAGAAACTTATGTTGAAAACTGATATTTGGTAGCTGACATACGGTGCCAAAAGCATGTAATGATCTATTTAACATGAAAGGAACTGAAGATGTTTTAAATATCTTCCCAAGGACAGTTTTCTTATATTTTTCAGATTTAAATTGTTTTAATATTCTAGAAGTTACACTAAAAAGTGGGAAAAGTTTTGTCTTAGGCATTCTTTGTTAGCATTATTCAATGTTGGAGGAGTCAGAGACAAAAAAAAACCAGGCTAAACAGCAAAAATAGTGGATGACGAGGATGACCATTTGACTGATGGTGACTCTCATCAACCGAGCAGAGATGATGGTCAAGAGGATCCGCAGGTCGTAGCAGAAACTGTTGAAGAGTTGAGTGAGCCTGTTTTACCAACATTTCGGAGAAGCACCAGACATAAGAGGCCTCCCTCCTCCAATTGCTGTCTATGTAATCCTGAGATCAAGGGCGAATACAATGGACATGGCCTCCCTCCTAGCAGAAAGAGGCACAGAATTGCCCATGACATACACAGTCATGTAAATTACCTAGTGTTTGTAAAAATGAAAAAAAATCTGCATAACAGACTGAGGCACACATAAAAGCCAGCAGACTTTGTCTTTTGGGGGGGGGGAGAAGGATTATTGATGAAGGAATATGTTTGAATAAGCTTGCTGTGCGGTTAAAAGGACAAAGACAATCCAGTAAGGAATGTAAAACAGATTATTACAATTTATATTAAAAATATATATTGCTACAGCTAATTTGACTGAACTTTGTGTTGTAAGGGCCAAAAGTCAACAAGATATATGCCATTTTTTTAACCATATCCACTCTGTATGGGACTTCTTTTGTGGTACAAAAAGTTTATCCTGCCACTGAAGGTGACTCTGAACCTTGAACAATAGTGTTTGAATTTCATAGTTGTGTTGTCATATCCTGCTATGACAACATAAAACACTGTTGAGTGAAATTAACAATAAGGATACTGCAATTGAGAAGCCTTGAAAAAGAATGCAATGGAAAGAGAAATAATATTAATAATGCAGAGTGTGCTAAAGGTTAAAGAGTATCAGCTTAAATTTTTCTACCACTTAAAAAATTAATTTCAACAAGATTTGAATGACTTTCCAAGTAAGAAAAAAAAAATCTATTCGGGAGAAATTTTTAAAAAATAAATGATTTAAACCTGTGTGAGTTTTGATTAATTTCAAATGATCATAACTTAACAAAGAATTAGTTAGGAGAAAGTTACACCAGTTTTGAAATCCTGTGACTGTCTATTTTCAGACTAGATATAGCATGTATCATTTGGGAAATATTTAAAAAATATCAAATGTCTCCTTGTATTTGTGCATAAATGAATATAATGAACTCAACAGGAATTAGAAGTTGGCCCTCCAATTAACAATTTTGAGCCATTATCCATTATGTCACCTGCACATACAAGCATAGAACGCATGCTATTCTTAAACAGTCATTATGTACATGATAGCTGATAGTATTTTTTTTTTATATGTAGTTTTTTTTTTTTTTTTTAAGTTTTTCTCTTCTACCTATTTTATTTTTATTCATAAATTTGACTTTATTATTTTGGGGGAGAAGTGCAAACAGATAAGTGGGTACAAAGTACAATTGGTTTTACTAGGGTGCATAGCTTAGTACAATAGATTTTCATTAATTTTTTTAGAAAAATTAAGTTTTATTATTTAACATACAAAATACTCCCACTATTTTAATAACAATTTAATGATTAACAAATACTTATTAAATAAAAATGCAATATTGCTTTTTGCATATCTTTAAGTTTTTATGCAAGAATCCAGTTCCCAGTTCACCCTGCGTTTGTGAGAACTATAAACAAATCACAAGGCAAAACGCTTCAAAAAGTTGGAATTTGGCTCCAGAAAGAGATATTTATGCATAGGCAGTTGTATGTTGCATGCTCAAGAGTAAGAAATCCTAAGAATTTATTCTTTGTTATTAAAAAGGAAAAAAAAGAAATTTTAAAGTCCAATGAAATTAAAGAAATTATTAAATATCAAAGTAGGGTTTTTATCAAAGTATTTTTCCTAACAATTCAGCTTATTTAAATTTCATCGATTGGTTTGCGAAATTGAATGAAACGTAGTTTGTAAATCTTGACAAAAAATGTTAGAGATAACTTTGACAATACTAAATGTTGCGAGGATTTCAACATGCATCAGCATATTGCCAAAAAATTCTAGTGTCGGTAAAAACTAGAAATATTTTTATAATTTGAATTGAAGTCGACATAATGTGAAACCACAAATTAGTTTAAAAACAACAAATGTTGGGACATAATATAATTATCTTGAATTGACAGCACACAATTAGGGGTTAACCCATGTTTTTGCATTCTTGATGACCCTGGAATTATCCTGTGTGTTTCTTGTTTCCTTTGCAGGCATTATCGTGTTCCTCAGGAGGAAACCCCATCACATCCAGGTGGAGTGAGCACAGCTGCAAAGGAGAAAATCCAGAGTCGACATAACCGAGAGAAAGAACGAGGCGTCTATGCTTCCTCAAAAGATCCTAATCGGTCAAGGAGTGGCAAAAGTGGTGATGACGGTTTGAAAAGTCAGTACCACCGAAGAGAAGAACGTGACGGATATAAGGATCGTGATTATAAATCTCACCACAGAGACAGAGAAAGGGACAGAGGTCGTGTCAAAGAACATGGAAGCTCAGGTGAATATTATTTCTTTTTAAATAGGATTATACTCATGATAATGATCTGTTGTTGGCAATTTGTGTCAGGCTGCTATATCCATTTACATTGTCTTGTGTTTAAGATTGAAGCAAGTAGTAAGACAGGTTTAAAAACTTAAGAATGATTATTCCCAGCTGGTACATTGGCTCAAAAAGAATTTTTCTTTCAGAAGATATCAGTTTGTTACAAGATATTTGTGGAGAGAGCCTATTCGTCTAGGTCATTCCATCTCAAATCAACCACTCTTTCTCTGTGAAAAATCTAAAAAATTCACAGGTGTTCTTGGATCAAATTCATTGATAAATCCCAAATATTAGATGTGTATTTTTTTAACAATTTTAAAATCGGAGCATCTTGAAACTTCCCAGCAATTTTTGTGTTTGCCAAATAAGGCCTTCAAAATTTGGACATTGATAACTCCAAGGATATTTCATTTACAGATTTGAAACTAGGTGACAATAGTTAATGTTTATTGTAGATTACAAAAATATAAACACCTTAGGTGTGTTTTACTTTTATTTTTATAACAACCTGAAAGTGGATGAAATACCAAAAGACACTGTCCACTGTGAGCATCACATTTACAAAATACTAGCAGTAGAGCCCGGCGTTGCCCGGGGATGTAACAGTAAGAGATAGATCAAGTATCGACCATCATAAAGACTAAAAAATAAAATTGACAAAGATTATTGTTTAAGGTTGACGGACATGCATGTCTTAATTCGTTTTTTTTTTTGTTTTGTTTTGTTTTGTTTTTTTTTACGAATTGGTCAATCCAAACTCAAATAAAAACATTGTTTTCAATCGTTATGAGTCTACCGATAGAATAGAATTTTATTATAAATAATTGTCTTGTAAATGGAATTTTTAAAGCATTCTGAATGTAAAAATAAAGAAAAAAGTGTGTAAGACAATAAGAAACACTACCTGGCAAAAAAAAAGTGAAGTTTTGTTGAAATCGGTTGGAAAATGTAGGAAATCCGATCCCATATATAAATGAACACACACACACACACACACACACACAAACAACCAGGGTTTTATAATAAGTATAACTTGATATGAGTTGTCCCCCCTTCATTCTGGCGATGACTCTTAATCGTGTTTTCAAATTGATTTTGTGCAAAAACAATTGTGTTTTTCCAATTTTTCGCACTGTCAGAACCACTGCAAGGTAATTTTACGTAGTCCTGTGAAGTTTTGTTGAAATCGGTTGAAAAATGTAGGAAATCCAATCCAATATATAAACGTACAGACACACACACACACACACACACACACACAACCTGGGTTTTATAATAAGTATGATGTCCGATAAAGTATCCAAATTAGTTTTCCTGTTATTTATGACTTAATAGATTATTTCTATGCAGTAATTATATTCACCCCAGTTAAAGGAATGTCAGTAATTGTGTTTGAAAATTGTTTGATTTTTTTTTTTTAATTTATAATATATATATATATATATATATATATATATATATATATATATATATATATATATATATAAATATATATATATATAAATATATATATATATATTTTTTTAATCTATAAAATCACCTATTTTCATGACATCAGCAGACCAGTTAGGTAGTTTCATAAAATTTTTATATTTTTACCACATATCCAAAAGTGATGTGACAGAAGTTTCATTTTGTGAACAAACATCTATGTTGGGTAAAAACATATTTTTCTGCAAGAATTTGTCATACTTTTTTTTTTTCAAATTGTCTACAAATTTTTTAACAACAAAGAAACTAAACCAAAGACAATAAAATAAGGATTCTACCAGATTATTTTAATTTTAAATATAGTCCTGAGTATGATGGTAAGCTACATTTGGAAGCAAAGCCTCTGATTGGTAGATTGGAGGTTTTGAGGAGCACCTTTTAATTACTGTTGTTCCCAGATCCACCCTAATCTGGGATGGTAGCATCTGTTAGGGTCCCAGCTATGGGCAAATAGTGAACCTCCCAAACAAAAACAAAGCACTATCAAAGTATAAAAATACATTTTTATATAAAATAATTAACAATAAATAGTAGAATTAACAACAATTTTATAACAAACATACATTTTATAACAAAATGACCAACAATACATTTTATCTGTAGTTGTGTTCAAAATATGTTTCGTGAAAGGCATAAAATTGTGTTTAAAATATTTACATTTCGGCATTAAATAACCCATAGAGATGTTGGTATGCCGCTAAACAAAAAAAATTTGTTAAAATACATCAAGTCAAAATTGTAAAAATGTATCAGAATTTGTTCATGTTAAGCAATTTTATTGATACTGGAAATAATTTAACATCCAGAGTGTATCAAAAAAACATTCAGAAACCACTCTAGTCTCACTGAGCACATGAAAAGCCACTTTACAAAACAGGCCAGGCCCTGTACAAAAAAGTTAGTTTGCCACATCTGCAACAAGAGCACTTGTTGTAATCATGAGAACCAAAATCATTGATCAAATTTGGCCAGCAATGCTTATACATGTTTAACATGTTGACAAACTAGAAATTAACCGATTTGGAAACAAAAATATCAGTTAAACCAAAGAAGTGAATTAACTGTTAATTGCGAACACTGTTTATCTTTTATCTTACAATATAGTTAAATTTTAAAAATTAGGTAGTACCATTTTTATGGCCATAATTTATAAGTAAATAATGGTCCATCCTCTATGAGTAATTCTCTTTTTTGTTTCTTCTGATTTATTATTGCTGTGTATTGTTGTCCAGTTAGCATTGTTAATATCTTGTATAGATGTTCCATATTTTTAATTTTATCTACAGGTTCCTTTAAGCTTCCTGAATCTGAAATTTAAAAAAAAAAATTTTTCTGTTGGAATTAACTTCATGTCTGATTATCCTTCTACCCCTTCTCTCAGCGTCCTTTGAAAAATTGAACATGTCGTCATATTTGTCTACAATCATGATACATTTGTTGTTTACATGTTTTCCGCAAATGTCAATGTTGACCTGTCTAAGTTCCAGTTTATCATGCCATGAAAAAATAACTCCCCTACCTCCACCCTCTGAGCTCAATTTTCTATTTAGCATAGATCTGAATTGGCTGATCAAGATAGACCCATAAGTTTATTTTTAATTTTGACTTTGTGTTTTCTCACCCCACTCCCTTTATCTTTTGGAAAAGAGATAACACTGCTTTTGAAATTTCCTTAAAAATCATTTAATCACCAAATTACTTACCATTGCCTGAAGAGGCAAAAAGTTGCTGAAACATGAAAACTATTGTGTAGCAATTTCAACATGCTTTTTTTTATAATCTTTTATAATAAAAATAATTATATATATATATATATATATATATATATATATATATATATATATATGTGTGTGTGTGTGTGTAAATAGATAGGTTAGTTAAGAAAACAAGGACAAACAAAAGGGTACCAATATAATCAGTTGGAAAAATATTTATTAAATATTAATTATTAACCATATGGCAGAAATGAAGCATGGAAAGAAAGGTTTTGAGTCTAGAATTTTCAGACATGCCTGTATCCTTCATCAATGGAGCAAGAAATAAAAGGGAGAAATTTGAATTATTCACTGATAGATGTTTTTGTAGACTGTGTATTTTCTGGTGGAAATCATATTATTAGAAAAAAATCCAATCTCCGATTCTTCGCTGTGTGAAACTTTTTATGAAAATAAACTTAAATTTAAAATTTTGATTGGTGTAAAAGCGTTAGACTGGTCTATTAGTAGTAGTAGGGGGAGTGGGGGAGTAAGATTGTAAACATAGATGAAGAGAGTTACAGGTTGTGGAGAGGAAAATACGTCTTGTGTGTAGCCAGATGAAGCCAAAAATTGTTTGACCAAATTGTCAATTTCAGAAAAACTGACTGTAGTTGGAATAACGTGATGAGAAAAAAAGTGAGGAGGAAAAATGGAATTAAATGAAATAAAATGAAAAGAAAAAAGGGAAGGAACAATGAAATGGATGCAAATTTGGAAATCAATTGTTAAAAGTGGGGGTGCATAAAATAAAATTATAGCCAAAAGCACTTGGAATTACAGAATGTTTGGACAGTTTCTACACACTCTGTGTCCAGAAAAGAAAACACTGCTCGAACACAAGAAAAATTAAATAAAAAGCTTAATCACGTTACCTTGTCTGTTGTCTTTTATGAAACATGTATAAATGAAGGATTGTTGCCTCTGTGTGTGTGTGTGTGTGTGTGTGTATATATATATAAAAGTGGATATTCAGGTTTTCAGCAGAGAATGCTGACAATGTTTCTTGCTTGAATGCAATCTTATCTTCACTGTGTTCAAACATAAAACAGACTGTTGCTGCTGTGTCCACTTTTATATTTACATACTCTCTATCCCTGATATTAAGCACTTTTACCCCTAAATATAACATGCCATAAAACTATATTTTTATCATATATATATATATATATATATATATATATATATATATATATATATAGGACTTGAATGTCAAATAGCTCAGTTCTTTTTAATTTAAATATAAAATTTTCAGCATCCTCTCCCCTTTGTGTGCATGTGTAGTCATATCAACATAAAAATCACTAATGGACAAAACCTGTCATACAAATCTTTTTTCCATTTTGTCATAGTTTTCTGTAAAATCTATAAATTATAAATGAGATATTTGTTAATTACTTCAATACATTTATCTTTCCTTGATGACCGGATCTGTGTTGCTGCAGAACTTCAAATTGGAAGATGAGTCATTTGAATTTATTTTTTATCTATTCATTATTGTAGCTCTAGTTTGTTTTTTAATTGTTTCACCTCAAGCAAGGCAACAAAGCCACTAGGATGCAAGAGGTTACTGAGTGTTAACCAATATGAGAAAAAAAAACACACACACTATTAAGGAGACAGGACAATAAAAATATGAGAATTAAGAAGACAGAAGATAACAATTGACATTGCATTTAAATTTTTGAAGAGAACTGTTAGCATCTCGCCATTTCAACTGTAAAATGATGAGACTTTGCTGGCAATCTAGAACTGTGCTTAAATTCATAAAGTCTTGGTACCATAGTGGAAAGTTCATCAAAACAAATTACCATGAAAGTATTTATAGAAAAGGCACAAGGAAGCTATGTTACGGCAGTAGGAAAGTGACTGAAGCCAGGTCAGGACCAATAATATTGCAGATTCTTCTTTGAATTTTATCAAGAATCTCTAAATATATAGCAGAAGCACCAAACCAGATGTGGCAGCAATATTCAACGAATAGACAAATGGTAGACTTATAAATATGTAAGATAGATTCTGGTGAGAAAAATTGTTTAGCACAACATAATGAGCCAACTTTTTAGCTCCAGGCTTAGCAATTGATTCAATATACTCTTTCCATCTCATGTTATATGAAAATGTTAGTCTGAGAAGACATAATGAGTCACTCTCCAGGAGGTTAGCATCAGCCATGCTGATGGAAGCTAAAAAGGTTCTCTCAGGTGATTAAAAGAGAACCATTTTCTTCTAGAGCTGTTAAAATTAACAAGCCATTTCTTGCCCTGGTTAACAACAGATTGTAGGTCATTTTTTAGATTAGCTGCCAATTTGACCTTATTGAACTGATCAGACTTACTATTAAGACCAGAGTAATTAGTTGTCATCAGCATAGATACTGAGTTGAGTACTACTGACATCAGGAAGGTCGTTTACAACATAGATCTAAGGATAGAACCTTGAGAAATGCCTGTATTTATGCAAAAAGATTTAGAAGTATGCCCATTCAAAACCACTTTCATTTCAGGAATTGACTGGATAACCCGTTTTGTTTGTCATAAATGATCTTTGTTGTATTTTTTTGTTTTCTTTCCCCTTTACCTTGACTGAAAATAATTTGACATTTCCTTATTTTGTTTTTGTCAGAGAGGAAGAGGAGCCATTCAGATGATCGGCCTCGGAAAAGTGAAAAGAGTGAACGTAGCAGTCGAAGTTGGGAATTCTCTGAAAGAGAAAGTCGGAGACGGGAACGAGAGTGGGAAGAAACACCCAGAAGCGAACGCTTTGATGAGCTTGCAACACCGGACCTTCGACCTACAGGTATGAACTTCAAGTTTTTATGAAGGATGCAAAGTTTCTTCTTTGTAGTTGGTACTCAGAGAATTCAACTCTCAGTTAAAAGGACATGTTAAATAGAAGAGAAATATGAGACAAACAGTTGGCAAACTAATTGATGAGTTTGAGCAAATGGATGGCAGAACAAACACATTGAAAGGACAAAGATAGTAAAGAGACAAGAGTTAATTTGAACAACAGAAGATAGGAAATTGAGGAGAGCCATGATCAAACATGTCTTGGAATGACCTGTCATATTAAAGAATAATATTTGTAGATTTTTTTTTCATTTTTATTATATGTTCACCTAATACAAGACCCAAGAGTCACTCAAGGTAGACTGATGAGTTAGAAGCCATTGTCAAAATGCAAGATAAATAGCACAAACAGAATTAATAAAGTTTGCAGTGAAAAGAAAAAAGGTCAAAAAAAGATGAAACGGCAACAATCATGCAAGCAAGCAATCAATTAATATAGTTAAAGCAAATCAAACAGGTAAGAAGGCAAAAGAGTTGGTGTTTGTACACAAAAGCAAATTCGGTCAAGTGAACACAGTAGGTCTATCTAGTAGTTAAGGCAGATCTGGACTGAGCCATGTCAGAATGCAAGTTGTCTCATTTTATTTGCTAAGAAAAATATCCTATTTGCATTATTTCTGTTATTCAGACTGTTATCCTTGTCTTCATTGCCATATTCACAACATTTTCACTGTTGTACATTCTGGCCTTCTTCAGGTGATTGGAATTTCAAACTGAACCCTTTATTTCACCCACTGGGGTAAATTGTTCTAGTTCCACGTGCCATGCCTCTTCCGGATGGATATCTCAGTTATTTCCCTTTAACTCAACTCTCCAAGTTTTGATTCACCACTGCTGTTGCCGGGTACTGAACTCACAACCCTTTGGGTCTAGTCACTGGATCTAACCAATGTCTTTATCCACAGGGCCTTGAGCAGCCAAAACATTGTGAATATAGCAATGAAGATGAGGATAACAGTCCAAATAATGTAAATAAAGCAAGTTATCATAATACCTCATCTTGGAGATATAGACAAAAAATATCCAATCATGCATTTTGTATATTTCTGACTATAAGAGTGGGAAAGGGACTGTATGGTTGAAAATAATTCCTCGCCCACAAGGCCAGGTAAATGATTTTGAAGTTTCTCAAGGCTGGAAAGTGAGGATGGAGCAGATACAGCCACAATACACCATTTTTGATCTGGTCTGACTCTTGTAAAGATAACGTATGGGAGAATGAGTCAGGTTCTTTCTGGAATGATAGAATGAGCCAACTCTGGTCTGAACAGTGGGGATAAAATTATACTAGCTTTGTTTTTTTGAAAGCTACAAGCCAGCTTAGTTTTAAAAGAGTTACAGCTTATTTTGTTGCAACTGAATCCTGGGAATGATTGGTGAATGAAATATCAGGGGAAACAGTTAAAGAAAAAATTGTGCAGCCTTAAACAATGAGGTTTACAAGAGACATGACTTGTGAATGAGATATAGTTTCATATGTTCCATAGGTACTTGAGGTTAGGGTTCAGAACCAGTTAAAAACAAAATGATTTTTGAATGATTATTTTCAATGCAGGAAATCATTCTGGAGAGTGAAATGATTTTCTTTTCTCCTAAATACACCCAGATGTGCTACAGATGTCATTATTTACAACCAGATGTGCAAAAGATGTCATTATTTACTCATTAGGCTCAACGTTGCTTAACTTCAGTGATCATATGAGAACTGGTGTTTCAACATGATACCGTCGTAAACCTTGAGCTGTAACAGCTCAATAAGAGGAGAGATCTTGGAAGTGACAACATAAACTGTCGTATCATCTGCATAGGATTTTATTAGTGATTTGAAAATTTCCCAAGGTGGATAGTTAATAAAAAGCAGAAAGATGATGGGACATATGGGGAGGGCCTTGGAGACACTGACATCAGTCTCTCAAGATAATAGATAGATTTGTATATCAAAATCTTTTTTGTTTTTAACAAACAAGAATGCAAATTGGACAAGCAAATATTTTGTATTGAGAACAAAATAATGCTCTGTCTAAAAAGTTAAAAATTATGGGATGTGACATTTGCTTTAATATATATTATATGCAAGAAACCCAGGTCATATCAAGCAATTGTGGGAGTTTTGATAACAAGAATGATCAAAATATATATAAGAATAAATGTGATATCTGTTAAGGATTTCAATACATTTATCTGATGATGAAAGTGGGGATGTCTCTGAAAGACTTCAAGTTGGAAGATAAGTCATTTAAAATTTCATTTTTTTTATGGCATGTGAATGAAACATACTTGTAGGTTATTTTTTATTTAACTCAATGTTCACCCAAGCCACTCCCCCACCCCCATTGAGTTTTCAGAGTTTGGTTAGAAGAGAGATCAGATGATGTTTGTTTATTGATTGACTGCTAAATAAAAAGCTTAAAAAGAAAAAAGAAAATTGATCAAATCTTTTGCATTTGCACAGATACTCCCTTAACAAAGGCTGCCTGGGATGATGATGATAGTGGTTCTTGTACTCCTCTACGAAAGTCCAGTTGGGATTTAAATTCTGTCAGTGGCACTCCTGCTCGAGAGTCTGACTTCAGCGAGAGAAGTGAACGATCATTGTACAGAGAAAGTAGCCGAAGTCGAAGCAGAAGGTAAGTATTTTTATATAAATTTTGTATAAATTCACTTTCATTGTACATTTAGGTTTTATTTCAGTTCTAATCATTGCTTTTTAGAACAAACATTGTGGAGGAGTAAAAATAGTTAAAATAAAAGTGGTTCATGGGTAAAACCACTCTTTTGACACTGATTTTTTTGTTTTTTTTTCTTTTGAGCATGAAGATCCATGTTTGCCAATTATTTTGTCAGGATTATCTCCCTTGAAATTTGTTGACATCTTTCTTTTGAAGGACTCTTATTTAATCAGGTCAAACAAGATTGCTCTTGAATTCTTGTTACTGCTAGCTTAATTAGCTCTTGACAAATGGCTTCATCACTACTGTGTCTTCATTACCAGATGTTGTTTAAGCATTTTGTTAATCTTTTCTAAATATGTACTGATGGTAATTTTTTTTTTTTTTTGCATTCAATAAAACTGTCAGATTTTTTTTTCCAATTTTGCTACCGGTATATTCATGTTATACTGGATTGTCTCCAACTTGTTACAGTTGATGCACCTAGTTCTATGGAATTTGACGGGTTGTAGGGTTCTGTGTATTTTAGATGTGCATGCATGTGTGTTCACATCTGATAAACAAAGAAGAAGTATATAAAAACTTGGGTTTCTACTACAGACTATGTTGTGAGATAAGAAAAAAGTATCTAGCTTTCTTCAACGTAGAACATTGCTAGGTTGTTAACAGAACTCTTCTACGATAAAGACTACAGCTTCTATAGGTTGTGTTAGGAGTAGTATCTGTGAGAGTAAAATAGTAGTCACCATGACATTCTCCCCCACCAACTAAGAACAATGCTTGGTGTTATTAAGATTAGTGTGGGGAAAATTGTGAAAATGGCCTACCTTGGAAATGCCCACGAATCTGTGCATTGTGCAAACTCTGGCTGCTCAACCGTAAAAAGAACCAAAATGGCGGTGCCCATGTTTTATGCCAGGCGGTCTTGGACAGTTAATGCGAAATCTCGTTGTCTCATCATTTGCATGCAAATTATGGTCGGTCCTCGGCTGTATAAAGCAGGCGCATTTTTGTTTCTGGGGACTGTTTTTTTTTTTTTTTCTCGTGAGAAGGTTGGACATGTGACACTATTTTGTCGTTTACCCTCCTCACTTTTACTATCTGCTACTATCAGTTGAGTCATTGCTTTACAACAACAATTAGGTTAAATTGTTTTATTCAAAATAATCTTGTAAGTACTGGGGTCTTTGTTTGATATCTGTAAAAGAACATACAACTGGAGAAGAAGGCTGGGTTATGTCTTCACTTTGTTCAGGCAAAAGGTTTGCTTGAACTTAAGGTATTTCCATTATTGGGTGCATCTGGTCAGTGTTGGCATTCTGTTTGTCTTGCTCGGACACCAGGTTGAAGATGTTAGTAAATTTTTGATCTGCTAACCTGTAGTTTCATGTCCATTTTGTAGACGTACATGTACATAATTAGGTTTAGCCTCGAGTAGCTCAACCTCATCTATCAGCGATACAAACTTACTTTGGCGCACATGATGCCTCATCAAAACATTTCCAGGTTGAGACAACCATGAAGAGAGCAAATGCCCAATTGCTGTCCTTTGTTGATGATGAAACGTTCTCTCATGTAGGGTTTCATCAGACTTTTGAATTTACTTCTTCAGAAACTACCTGCAATTTAATGGCAGCCATTCCCCTTAATTTGTCAAAACCTGTTCTACTGGTTAGAATAAATGTCAAAACAGTAAATGCAATACTTAATACTGGCAGCTCCCAGTCACTAGTGAAAAGGTTAATGAAGTTATCCCTATGGCAGCTACCAATTTACAGTCTAAAGTATCAGGACTTTACATAACAGATGTTATCATTGATGATCACACATAAGTAGATCCAAAAAACTTGGGTTTAGACCTACAGACTTTTGCATAGTGTCTGACCATATTGCAGGATTTGCATATAGCCTCCCTGGCTGGGTACTGTATATGATAGTGTTTTCTGAACCCATAGAAGAAACACTTAGCCCTTAAAGTGGCTTTGATGGTTTGGTCAGAAGAGGTACTGTTCGTAATATTATCAGAGGCAGCTGCATTAATGGTATAGTCGAACTTTGTAAGTGTCAGACTCTGTTTTAGCTACCTTCAAAAAATGTCCCTGTTCAAATGCTATTTCCAAGTCTAAGGTTTTGTTCTCCAATAGACATGGGATTATATCCTGTAAATAAAGGCATCTCTAAGGTGTTCGTTTTTGCACTTCTTGGTAGTATAAGACCGAAAATTGCAGTCTTTAGTGAAAAGTCTTGGGTTTTCAAGGTACTGATCCATGTTTTTGTTTAGTTCTTGTTTGCCATTGGAGAGCAAATGTTGTGCAATTACCTGGTTCTTAGGCTTAACGTAGAGCTTTCAAGAGGTTGATTATTTAATATGTTTGTAAATTGCTAGGGACAGAAAGTTAATAAGTACATGTAATCTGGTTGTACTATCAGGGTTGATAGTGTCAATAAAGTTACTGAAAGTTTTGAACCAATGGCGCCATAATAATTAAATAAATTATAGTGAACTAAGAAGAAAGCGTTTAGCTTTATTCAACATAGAACATTGCTAGGTTGTTAACGGAACTCTTCTATGATAAAGACTACAGCTTTTATAGGTTGTGTTAGTAGTAGTATCTATAAGTGGAGGTGGGGTTGAGAGTAGAATAGTAATCACCACAACATTCTGTTTATTCTTTTTTATGTTGACTAGTGAAACAACGTTCTCAATGTCTCTTGGATATGTGCGTTTTGGTTCAGAAGCAAGTTAGGATAAGTAAGCATAATAATGGTTATGCTCAAGTTAGCTTTGTGCCAAGTTGTAATGACCAAATTACTTTATTAGTATGGCTGCCAAAACACATCCAAATGCTGTCATTAGAAAGTGGAAAAGGGAAAGATTTCTGGAAGTGGGTTCATAAAAAAACCCCCAAAATAAGGGAATCAAAAACCCTTTCCAGTTCCTTTATTATTTGCATCATAGGAAAAATTTTTTATTTTTTTATTTATTTTTTTTTTTTATTCGCTATTTTATTTAATTTTCCCACAGCTCAACTAAAATCAGTGGCAACCCAAATTTTCACATGTAAATTACAAGTTGTCATTATTTGCAAAGTTAAAAGGAAATGGAATGAATATGGAAGAAATGAATTTCAACACAGATATTTTCTTGTATTTTTGTAGAAAGTAATAAGTGATTAACAAAAGAGAAAATACACTAACAAGTATTTACCTGAAAAAGAAGGAAAGGCATTAAAAAATTAGGTATTAGGAAGTGTGTGTTTGAGAGAGAAAATGTCAGTCAGTTGTGACACTATTTAGCTATGGTAATTGGCTAGCTAATTAACCATAGAAATTAAAAACAGGAAAGACTTAAGGCAAGAAAGAACTATATTGAAAGATAGACTGATCGACGTTAAAAAAAGATGATTTTATTTTATTTACAAAGAAAGATACTTTTCGCACAAGACAGAAAATCCGTAAGAAAAAGCGAGATATGAGATTCTGTCAAAACTGATTAATGTCACAATAAGGGAGTGACGCGCCAAGACAAACAGAATTCAGAAAGAAAAACGAAGCCAACCAACACATGGTGGCCATTAAAAAATTTCAGCTTGAGACCACCGCGGTACAGGAAGAGAGAATCGATATTAGTTATCTTTCAGAGATATCATTTAATTTTAATTCCTGGGTCCAACGAAGGGAACCATCTGGTGTGTGTTAGAATTCTGGCATGAGGAAGAAAATCGTATTATTATTGCTTATTCAAACTGTTGATGGCAGACACAGCGTCGTTGAAAATGGGCATTTGGTGATAAGAGGATTTTAAGGCATGAGAAAAATAAAGAATTTGATTCTCAGGCAAAATACGGACCTTCCAGCTAAAAGTTGATTTTGCAGAAGAAACCAGGTGTCAGGTTTTGACAAGTGATTAATGAGTCGGTAGAGAGACCCGACTAAGTGAATTTTGGGTGTCTCCGAAAGAAAGATGTGATAAGAATTATTTGGCAATTTGGGATTTGTAAATGTTTTGGCCGAAGGAAAAAAAAAAGGATTTTGTAAACAATTTTCTGGATAATAATTTCAAAAGGGCAGTCTAGCCACACCCATACTGCCAAGAGATCATTGGTCAAGTGGTAGCATGGGTGATAAGCGGAGGTGAATGTATGAGAAAGGCGTGGAAGTTGTTAACACCCACTGAGGGGATTGGTATGAGATACCAATATGAGAAAGGAAGAGTCTAGGGGAATAACTCTCCTCGAACCTTCACTCATGGATGAGGGAGAAACCCCCGAAATGGAAAGTGATTAATCTTCCAAAAATAGGAAGTAATTAATTTTCCTGGCCTAAGAACAAAGAGAATTCTTGCTGGGAATCAAGAATTATTGGGAACCCAAACCACGCCAGGCCCCCACACCAGGTTTTGGTCGGTATCTATATAAACGAACGTCTCGAGGCAGCTGATCAGTTTGGAGTTAGTTGGTTCCTGGAGTTCCAGCAGTTGATTTGCAGTTGCAGTCAGGCAGTTGCCTTGCAGAAGAAATTCCACGTCCTTCCGACTTAGCCTTCCTACTAAAAAAATGTGTCATGAATCCATAGAAACGGGCTGGGAGAGAAACACACTCCTGTATTCAACAGATGGATAAAGATCATTTGTTATTTCTCAACATATTTGAACCTCTTGAGTTTGTTTTATTGCTTCTTTTACTTACACTTGTGCGATATCACCTTTACCCTGGATTCAGCTTGCACTACGGCCCGACCCCTGATTGATTTCGTCTACTTAAGATCAAAGTCACAACATGGGTAGGTTAGACTTGAGATCAAAGTAGTTACTTCGGTAACCAGACGTTGGAAGTGAGCTGGGAATGACAAAGCTGGTATCAAACCGGGAATGACCAGATTGAACGGGACACAGGCTGGTGACAGCAACAAAGAGTTGACCCCAAAACACTGGTGGTAGAAACCTTACAGCTTCGCACCACAACTGGGTGTTGACCACGGGCGAACAGCGCAGTGTCACATATTGGCATCGCGACCAGAGGACTTCACATATTGGCGCTGCGGCTGCGGCTGTGACTGCGAACACCAGTGGGTGTCACACAGTCATGTGGGGGGAAAGATTATTATCCTCTACAAAACTATTCTTTCTACTGCAAACAAAGTAAATCCTGCTACAAGATGGCTTCCAAACAAAATGGTTGCTTCTCTCTCTAAATATTATGTGATCTTTCTATTTCAGAATTGTCCAATCAGAACACAGAACTTGCAATATATTTGTGTTGTTTGATATGTTACATACTTTCAGATTGGATAATGCTGTTTCTTATTGATGAACTTTCAGAATAATGGATATTCTTCAATCACAAATAATTTGAATATTTAGGTGTTATTCACTGATTATTTTTTGATTAGATTGTGTCTAAGGGGCCTAAATTATTTTTCATAAGGAACTAAAGATGAATTTTTAAATATAAATGGAAATTTTTTTTTCTTTTTCAGATCAAGAGATTTAGAAACTCCTCTTCCAACGCCGACCTACAAATATAATGAATGGATGAGTGAACGTGATAGAAAGCAATTGTATAGAGAATCCAGTCGAGGAGGAGGTGAGTTTATGGATCAATAAAGAATGAATGATTGGTCACAACTTTGATTCACTTTCAGATTGATATTATGAAAGTATAGTGATTAGCTTTGTTTCATATTCATCATCATTATCATCCTTCGACCCTCCCGTGATTTGTCAGAACTCCATTAACAACCCTTTTCAACACTGACCAGTCCTGCATTGCCATCTCCAGATTACCCTGTGTCCTGAGCCATGGTGTCTGGGAAAGTCAGCTTTTGTGAGAAGTCACCTCCAGAAGGATGCTATAGAAGTAAGGATGAGACAATCTCCCGTCAGTTAAGTGGCAGTGACTGGCAAACTGCAATTGCTTTTGACAGTACATAGATGGATAACCGTTTGGGAATGATCATCACCCTTGACTTCCCTGTGGTTGGTCGGAACTCTATTAACAATCCCTTTCCGCACTGTTTGGTCCTGCACACAGATCCCCAATGGCCGACCCTGAGTCCCAAGCTATGGTGTCTGAGAAAGTCGATTTTCATGAAAAGACATCTCCAGAAGGATGCCATAGAAGTAAGGATGAGACAACCTCCCTGTCTGCTCAGTGGCAATAGCTGGCAAACTGAAATCGTTTTTGTTTGAGCTTAAGAGAGATTGGTCTCAGTTCTCCCTAAATTATGTTAAACATTGCATGGGATCTCCAACTAATGTTCTTGATTTTTCTAAGCAGATTTGTATATGTTCCACCCAATCTCCTTTCAAAACAAACAGATAATGTTCAAGTTTCTGATCAATAAGACTAGTTCAATCAATGTTCGAAATGTTTCAACTTTTAAAGTCGATGGAAGATTCAAGCACCAAATCTTATGAAGTTGTTACATATATCCCATACAAGAGCTTTGTGGATGTTGAAGTCTTTTTGGGAATCTGTTATGTGAGATCCAAGATATTTGAAGTCCTCAACTCTTTTGATGAATGTATTATTGAGTGACTTCAACTCGAATGCTTCAGGGGAGATTGTGATATATTCTTACTCACATTGCAATAGAGATTAACCTGGTTCACTGCTTGCTCAAGTGATTGTAGCAAGGATTCTAAATCCTTGATATATTGAGAAATTAATGCAAGATCATCAGCAAAGTCAAGATAAGTCAGATATTGTAGAGGGTACCAACTACTCTGGCAAGGTTTCAAAAGTAGTTGTTTTTTTTCTCCATGTTTTCGAGAGAAATACATATATATAAAGAGAAAAGCAGTAAGTGTGTCACCTTGTAGAACTCCTGCTTTAACTTCAAAGGAATCAGTCTTGCCATCAGGCCATACAATGGTGGCAGTGGTGTTTCTGTATGGAGCTCTAATTGTCTCAACAATTCTTTTTTATATTAGACAGATCAACAACAAGAGTTCTGTAATGAATATAAAGAAACCACATTTCATATAGTTTTTAATGTCAGGTAATTAAATAACATTGTTGTGCAATGGGGTGAGTGACCTGGAATAAGAAATCGGAGACACAAGTTCAAATTGCAGTTGGTTTTGTTACATTCACTTATGCATAAATACCTTTGGGAAAGGCATGAATCCATCTCTTCTCCCCACAGCTATGGGTTCAATAACAGGACAGACTGGGCCCTATAGCCTTGTGTGGCAACCAGTGTACTTCAGAAAGAAACAGCAACCTACTGCAGGAAAATCTTCTGCTTGGTCAGTTACAAATCAAAAGAGACATGGTCACCCAAGCATGTATCACGTATGGCACATAACTGACTGAATTGAATAACAAAATGGAAAAAAAGACTCCTGCGTTACATCCTTCAAAAAGACGTCTTCAGACTAAATAAGTTTAGTAAGGTAATTTGATGAGTAGAATCACTTGAGGTCAATTAAAATTAATTTTAAGGATTATTAATAACAATAATCGGAGCCTAAATTTGTCAGAATATATGCATTTTATGCATTTCCAGTTTAGTGCTGATTCTTGTATAATTTGATGAGTATTGCAGGGTGTCAATTCAAATTAATTTTGTGAATGGAGTCTTAGATATGTGAAATGAAATGCAACAAATATTCATTACAATTTTACATAAAAAACATGTAATTACAGGGATGCTTAACATTAAATTTTTGGTGTATTAGGTATCTAGATACATAGTCTAGCTGATGTCATTCAACCTGCTCTTTGTTTGGCTAAAAACAGTGGCAACAATATTTTTCACAATTAAATGACAAGCATAAGGTAATGGAATGAATTTCAGTCAGGTGATATTTTATATTTTTTTATTCTATGTAACTGATAAACCTGCAGAAGGTTTGCACAGAAGATGGCCTACTAGATGACCCAGGGTAGAGTTAAAATAGTCAATTGTTTAGTGTTCAGCATAATAAAGTTTTGGCTACTGATTGTACTTTTTGGAAGCATGACTTTATGGAACCAATATTTCACTGTCTTTGTATCTTATTAATTCTTTTAATTCTCTGTACACAGAAATAATTTTCTCAACATCCCTCTTCATATATATCTGTTTCTATCTCCCTCTACATATATCTGATGTCAGGGGCTACCCTGACATGTAAACACATGATTGACCCCAGCTGTGCCTGGCATGTACATGCATGGGAAGAACTGTGTGGCAAGTAGATGTATAAACACCCACTCCAGAGTGAAGAGAATCTTCTTTCACATGAGAATGTTGAATTCAGAGAAGACTCCAAGGTGACACCCACTGTCTGATAGTAATTGATGAAATCAAGAGTTGAATAAAATGCAATGTTACGTATTCTCATTTCTAATATACAATGATAAGATAGATGGACATGAATGGCCAGAGATACAGATATACATGAATGGCATGAGATATAGACCTACCATATTTCCTGTCATATAATATATATTTTCCAAGGAAGATTTTGCTTAAAAATTCATCTTGATCCTTATAAGAATCAGAATTTGCAGTAGATCCATGGATTGTTGTGATAGTTATTCACAGACCCTTATGTATAAGAATGATCCCTTGGCACACCCAAATGGAGATGAGTATTATCCAGCAAAGGAAAAGAAGTTTTTCACTTTCTTCACATTTTTTAAAAAAATTCTAGACATTTCTATAATACTGATATAGAAGTTAAAGATTTTGAAAATAAGGCAAAAAATGGTTGGTTCTTAAAAACGGTCTTTAATTGCACTATTTATTTATTTTTGCTTACAGCCACATCACATTGAAATACCAGTTTTCATGTGTTCACCAAAGTTAAGCAATGTCAAGCCTGGTCAATACTTTGATGGGTGACCAGGTACTGCAAGCTTGGATATGCAGGTGGTATAATTGATGATGGCTTAGAATTGTTAATTGGAGAGCTGAGTTCCAATTCCAATTGGATTTGTTATATTGGCTTACACACAAATACCCTTGGGAAAGGTATGAATTTATCTCTCCTCCACTCAGCTATGGATTAATTAGTAAGACTTGTATCAGTAAATTCGTATTGTCTCCAAAAAAAAAAAGAAATTCTTAGAATCTGAAAATATTTTCTGGCTTTAAATAACCTGCAAAGGGTTGATAAGTCATAAAAAATGAAATGAATCAATCAATCAATGTTTTTTTTTTTGATGTTGAGTAATATTGCTTCTAATTGTCTTTATGATGAATGATATCTTGTAAAAGAATTTAAAACTCCAAAATTTCTGCAAATTTTAATTTCCTGTCAAGAATCTTTGCCACAATATAGTAAGTATTTTTGGTAGAATAAAAGTAAAATTGCTAGACTGGTGCTTCTGCTATTTATTTAAAGATTCTTCACAAAATCCAAAGAAGATTCTGTAATGTTATCAGTCCTGACCTGGCATCTTGGCTTCAGTCACTTTCCTCACTACCATAATGCAGATTCCCTGTACCTTTTCTATAAATATTGTCATGGTAATTATTTGATATCTCAACTTTACACATTTAAGTGCAGTATTAGATTGGCTGTTAGGTCTCCTCATTTTGCAGTTGAAATTGTAGATGTAACTATAACTTCTGTGTTACCACTTTTTTCTCTTGCACTTTTTGCTTATGGAACTCTCTTTCAGCTTCTTGCTTTGATCAACTTTGATCATTAAAAATTTAAATGCAATGTCAATTGTTTTCTTCTGTCTACTTAATTTTTCTTCTTTTATTGTTTTCTCTTGATGTTTTTCTTTTTCTGATATTCTTTCTCACTCAGTAACTCCTTGCATCTTAGTGACTTTATTGGCTTAATTTAATTTTGCATTAGTTTATTTCTTAAATGTATGGAGAATGAATTAGTACCTCATACATGGAGAATCCTCATGATTTTGAACTTTTTAAAAATCTTTGCTCTCTGAATGTCTGAATGATCTTTGGGGAAGGCAAAAAACTGCATGCAATTGCAATGTCCGCTTTTTTTTTTTTTTTTTTTTTTTGCATTTTAGACAAATTGGATTTGAGATTTGAGACTGAAGAAGACAAACAAGACTGGGAAGAGGAGCAGAAACGTCTTGACCGTGAATGGTATGGAATGGATGAGGGTTATGATGATGAGCACAATCCATTCTCGGGCATGTCCAGTGAATACACGCAGAAGAAGGAAGAAGAAATGGAACAAAAGAAAAAAAAGAGAATGTCTGCACGACAGAGGCAAATCAACAAAGTAAGTTTTGACCCTCTCTTAATTATTTACATTATCTAACCTGGTGGTGGCATAATGGATAGTGGCTCAGATTGAGGAATCTGAGAGCTGAGTTCAAATTCCAGTTGGATCCATTACATTCACTTATGTACTAATACACTCAGAAAAGGTATGAATCCAACTCCCCCTATGCTATGGGTAAATAGTAGGAGAGATTGGGTTCTGTAGCCTTGGGTGGTGACTAGTCTAGGAGAAGGATAACTTTGAATTCAAAACTCTGTTGCCCTAGTGAAGCACATACAGGAAAGGATCATTTGCAATGACTTGATGATCCTAACTATGACTGACTCCTTTTGTGGACATGGTAGAGTATCCGGTTGTGGCTCGGATTGAGGTATGAATCTATTTCTTCTTTCCCCAGCTATGGATAAATAACAAGACAGACTGGGTTCTATAGCTTTAGGTAGCAACCAGTCTAGAAGAAAAACTCTAAATTCAAACCAGTTGCTGTACATGTGGTGCCTGTACGACTCTAATGAGTTACAGGACTCGTGATTGTGATTGATCAATTATCTAATATACCTGATCTCAAAAGCCATTAACAAAGATTTTTAATTTTGCACTTTGCACAATTTCATATATAAATTCTACTGAAAAGGATATGAAAATTTGCATAGCTAAAAAGACTGGGCTGCCTTGAACAAAATGGATGTAATCTAGAAATCTGATCTACAAGACAACCTCAAGTGGAGATTCTTTTGAGCCACTGAAGAGGGAGTTTTAATGTATAGTGCCCCTGCTTGGACATTACCTAAAACCCAAGAATCTAAGCTTGATGGAACCTGCATTCAGGTACTAAGAACTATATTCAACATCTCTTGGAGACAAAATCACAGCTCTATGTACCCATATTTTTAAAATCTTACATGAACACAGAATGCACTTTTCAGGACACTGCTGGTGAGCAAAACAAGAACTTGCAAGTGATTTACAGCTATGGAAACCTAACCATGGCACAAGATGGGCTGCATGCTTAGCAGTCACCTACACTGACCAGCTACATTAGGACACAGAATATCATCCTAATGACCTTCTGACCTTGATGCATCAATGTCCAAGCTAGCTCAACTGAATGATATAAATAACTTAGAGATATGAATTGCTCTACTTTCAAACAGGATAGGTTTGTAAGCTTTCAATGTGACCGTCACCTGAGCTTTCCACCGTTCTTTGATCCTGACAGTGTTCCCCAAAAGCTGGGAAAGAGCACAATTCACGATGAAAGAACACTAACCTTGTTTTCCATATCACATATAAATGTTTCATTTAGGGCTTAGCCTGATTGTCCAAGTGGGTAGGTAGGTGATACTTAAGGAAACTTCTGCTCTGTCAGCTCTTTCCCTTACCAACTCGTTGCTCATCTACTCATCCACATGTGCTGGCTGGCAATATGAAATGGAGGTCTTGGAACCACAACAGTGCCAAGAGCAAACTCAGTCTCAAGCATGATTGTTAATATAGACAAGCACCTGGATGTACTGTATTTCCAGTTTTGTTGCCGCTTGATCTCCAAAAATTCCTTTACTTGCCATTCCCCTTCAGTTAAAATGAATGCTGCTTAGAAGGCCAAACTTCAAAAGGTACTACCTGCTGTTCCATCAAACAGAAACACTTGAGATTGTGATAAAACTATATGTTCCATTTCTATATGGATGTCAATCGTATCATTGCAGGTTTCTGGGGTATGCAAGTCAAAATATTTGGGAGTCTATTATAATAAAATTATTTATAACTAGTTAAGTATTGTTTAGGTATCTCAACAAAAAGTGATATCTAAAGTTTAAAATGCATTTTTAAAAATGCAAAATCTTTCTTGAAGCTTTAATTTTTAATTTCAAGCTAATAGATTACATCTAATACTCCTGATAAGCAAAATACTTTGCTGTATTTCATACTGAAAGTTGATTGGAATCTATTTTTTTGTACTTTTAGAGAAAAAAAATTTTGGGAACCACTGTCTTAAGCAATACAGAGTAAACATTACCTCCTCCTCTTTTTTTAACAGTAAAATTTATATCAAGAAGCACTTTTCTTCAATAACACTGTTGATCTTTCAAATGGCTGACATTAATTTCATTGTTTCTCAAAGAAACCCCAAATACCAGGTGCTGTAAGCTTAAATGTGCAAGTGTTGTAATGGGCTTATAACCATATCACATTGAAACATTGGTTCCTGTACAATCACCAAAGTTAAGCAATGTTGAGCCTGGTTAGTATCTAGATAGGTGACTGCTTGGGACTACCAGGTGCTGTAAGCTTAGATGCGCAGGTGTTGTAATGGGCATATGACCATATTACATTGAAACATTGGTTCCCATACAATTTCCGGTTAAGCAACATTTAGCCTGGCCAGTACCTTGATGAGTGACTGCCTGGGACTACCAGGTGCTGTAAGCTTAGATGTGCAGGTGTTGTAATGGTCATATGACCATATCACATTGAAACATTGGTTCCCATACAATTTCCGATTAAGCAACATTTAGCCTGGTCAGTACCTTGATGAGTGACTGCTTGGGAATACCAGGTGTTGTAATGGATAATAGCTTGAAATTGGAAAGCCAATTACTGATTCCAGTCAGGTTGATTATATTCACTTACATGCAAATACCCTTGGGAAAGGTATGAATCCACCTTTTTCCTCCAGCTATGGGTTAATTAGTAAGACTTATATCATTAAACTGTTATTATCTCCAAAATAAATAAATTCTTACAATCTAAAAACATTTTCTGCCTTTAAATAACCTGCAAAGGATTGATAAGCTGTAAAAAAATGAATCAATCAATCATCTAAATCTTCTTGTTCCTTTGTTAGTAGTCTATGGTTAAATTGGTTAAGCAATGTCATGCCCAGTCAATACTTAGATGGGGTAACATTAGGTACTTTAAGCAACCTCCTACAATCCAAAATATGTTTCAGCTTTAATTAACTGATAAATGGTTGATATGCTGTAGAAAACAAAACAATCAATCACTCCTCTGTTAGCATATATGTTATGCTCTGCCATTACCTCAGATAAATAAGGGACTGTTCCATTTTCATTGCAAGGAAAGACTGAATAAAAAAAAAAAAAAAGAGAGAAAAACTTGGATAATGTTTGAAAAGATAAATGATTGAAGACAAAGGAAGAAAGAAAAAACTCTGAAAGTAATTTCCTTTTTTTTTTTCCCCCTCTTCCTTACTTTCAGGATATTGAGCTTTGGGAGACAAACCGGATGCTGAGAAGTGGAGTGGTCAGCAAAATCAGTTATGATGATGATTTTGAGGAAGATAATGAAGCCCGAGTGCATCTCTTGGTTCATAATACTGTTCCGCCGTTCTTGGATGGTCGAATTGTATTCACAAAGCAACCAGAACCTGTTATACCTATCAAAGTAAGTAGTCTGTCCTCATTCTTTTGCAATTTTGCTTGGCAATTTTTCTTACACCTTTTTACTGTTATTGTTCCTATTTTTATTTGTTTCATATTTTGCATTATTATCATACACTAGATTTGAAAGAGCATCTCCTGAAACCTCATAATTATCATTCATTCTGAGTCTATTGCTGGACAAAGGTCTTTCTAAACTCCTCCCAGGACAACTATTCTCTGCTGTATCTTATGAGCAGTGTTCCCTCCCTCCTATTTTTCTCCTGTATTTACTGTCCAGGTTGTGTTGATGACACTGTTTCTGGAGATGAATTCAAATTACACTTAAAAGAATTAATAAATTAACCTCTTTTTCTTCTTGATTGGATTATGCAGTCTATATTATAATGATCTGTTATTTATATGTCTGTGTGTTTGCTGTTGTAAAACAGCAAAGACAACACTTCCAAGAGCAAATATTGTTAGTGCAATACTATTAAAATGTCCTAACTTTAAGTATAAAGTGATTTCCAGTTCAATTAGGCTACCAGTTTCTGAGTACATTTAATGAAATAGAAGTTCACTGAAAAAAAATTATCCAATGAAGAAAACTTTAGGTCTATTAATTACCAATTACATAGTTGTTTCCTTTAATATCTGTCTATATTTCTGAGATGAGGGATTGTAATTATTTACATTATTTGGACATGTTCACGATGTTTTGGCCATTGTCGCTCTGGCCTTCTTCAAGTGATTGGAATTCCAAACTGAACCTTTTATTTTGTCCACTGGGGTATACTGTTCTTGTTCCACGTGCCATGCCTCTTCCGGATGTCACAGTTATCTCCCTTTAACTCAACTCTCCAAGTTTTTGTTCACCACTACTGTAGCCAGGTATTGAACTCTCAACTCTTTGGGTCAAGTCACTGGATCCAACCAATGCTTTTATCCACTAATAAGAAAATAGAAGGGATAAGGAAGATTCTTCAATTCATCTGCACTTTCTTTAGTCAGCCATAGTGGTGTAGCAATGACAGTAATTTATTTAGTGATAATTCGCATTTGTAAATATATATAAATTCTAGAAATAATGACTTAACATTAAGTACATGCAGCTGAACATTAACAGCAGAATTACATCAAAGAATCCAAGCATTAGAAATGCAATGCTGCGGAAGCATCCTTGGCATCTCCTATGTAGACCACATCACAAATGTAGTTTGAGGTACCATTAGTCAAGAAACAGGCCTGTTGTAAGTCATCATGTCCATTGTCAAGAAGAGAAAATTGAAATTTTCTTGCATTTCCTATCTTTGCAACCATCACATCTATTTCAACATTTTTTTTTCACACTTCTCCACCTGTGGAACTCCTTTCCTTGATTACTACAATCTTCAAAAATTTAATTGCAACATCAATTGCCATCTTTGTCTTGAACCCCTGTTCATATTTTGTCCTCTCTTCAACTCTCCCTATTCTTAGTCTTCTCTTTCATTCCCTGTAACCCCCCCATATACTAGTGGCATTTCAAACTTGCTTGGGGTGAAATGATTAAAAACAAAAATTTATGGAGATGTCACAAGAGCCAATAATCTTTCCTCTACCATCCTACACAGTGCCACAAAAGAAGAAGAGGCAGATGGAGGAAAAACATGGGCTGATGACTGGACTGGAAGATCATTTATGGAGACTTTGGCATTGGAATGCAGTTGAGACACATATAGGTTGCTGATCAGGTGCTCAGATGTGTAGTGGCCCTTTGACCATGGGACTGATGATGATAGGCCTCTGAAAGTGACATTTAAACAAGTTTACAAAAATTGAAAGGATTTTGCAATATTTTTTCAGCTAGACTGTTTGCATGTATTCGGGACTGATGTGTGGTCATAGCATTTGTTATAATATAAATGAATTATTTACCATTTAATCATATTTGTTGTTTTAGGATGCAACATCTGACATGGCTGTTGTGTCGAGAAAAGGCTGTCTGGTGGTGAGAGCCCACCGTGAACAAAAAGAACGGAGAAAAGCCCAAGTGAAACACTGGGAACTCGCAGGGACAAACATTGGTGAAATCATGGGCATCAAGAAAGAGGAAGAAAAGGTATTTTACTTTGAATTCTGTTTCTCAATTGATAATAAGGTTTAACAGGTAAAAAACAAATGTCAACTGACAGTTTCATAACATTAAGCAATTTAAATGCCTGGCAGGATGGACCTATCTGCTATATGGGTAAACATAATGAACCCTGAATTAAGTCTCTCTTTTACCCTTTGTTCTTGTTACATGTTTGTCATTCTATAAATTCTTGTTACTTAAGTATGTAATCTTACTTATTATAAAATGCAGATTGTGTGTGTCTGTGTCTGTACATTTATATATTGGATTGGATTTCCTACATTTTTCAACCGATTTCAACAAAACTTCACAGGACTGCATAAAATTACCTTGTGGTGGTTCTGACAGCACCAAAAATTGGAAAAACAATGGTTTTTGCACGAAATCAATTTGAAAACACGATCGAGACATTACTGTCGCAAGAATGAAAGGGGGACAATTCATATCGAGTTATACTTATTATAAAACCCAGGTTGTGTGTGTGTGTTTGTTCATTTATATATGGGATCGGATTTCCTACATTTTTCAACCGATTTCAACAAAACTTCACTTTTTTTTTGCCAGGTAGTGTTTCTTATTGCCTTGCACACTTTTTTCTTTATTTTTACATTCAGAATGCTTTAAAAATTCCATTTACAAGACAATTGTTTATAATAAAATTCTATTCAATTGGTAGACTCATAACGATTGAAAACAATGTTTTTGTTTGAGTTTGGGTTTGACCAATTCATAAAAAAAACCAAAACAAAAAAAACTAATTAAGACATGCGTGTCTGTCAACCTTAAACAATAATCTTTGTCAATTTTATTTTTCAGTCTTTATGATGGTCGATACTTGATCTATCTCTTACTGTTACATCCCCGGGCAACGCCGGGCTCTACTGCTAGTATATATATAATGTGTATATGTGTGGGGAAAACAATATATAGATTTTTATATACTAGAATAATTCTTGGAAAATCTGTGATACATTTTGCTTTTTATGGCTTCATCAGACTAAAGTTATGTTTACGTTGATATGATTACACATGTGCATAAAGGAGAGGGGACACTGAAAGTAAAAATAGTATATAGTCTCACTAATTTTATTTAGTTTCTTTTTTTACAGGTTTCCATCATTTTGGTTATTAAATGTTCCACATAGCAATAACACTGGTCAACAAAATTAAACTTTTTTTTAATCATCAGAGTTGAAAGTTAATTGTCAATTTTTCATGATGATTACAAATCTGAAGTCAGTTTTTCTCTATCAGGTCACATTTTTATGTTACTGATACCTGTAGTTTTCACATTTATGTACCTAATTCATGTACTTATAAGTTATAATAAATACAAGATGTGACATTTTTGTGGCCATTATTGTGTAGAAAATCAAAATTATTGTGTGCAAAATAAAGCTATAATATTTGCTATTGAAATACAAGTTAAAATCTTTGGGATTTAGACTTTCTCTGGTACTTATTCTTAGGTTCATCCCTGTATAACATCCAGCAGCAGCTAGCCAGCATGGCTTTATACCAAAATCCTCGATATCGTTGTTCCATTGATGCTCTATCTTGATGAAAGTGTTCCCCTTGCTCATCAGACACTGATCCAAAGTTCTCTGTAAAAACAAAAAAAACCCCAAAAAAGTCCAGATGTGAATCAAGGAAATGGATTTTCAGTGACATCCAACAGCCCATTGCTGCAAAAGACATTTTACACCATTTTTAAAATCTAGGGATCCCTTGTTACCCAGAAAATTTTCACAGATCTTCTTAAAGGATTCCCAGGTTTTAAGTTCAGTCTCATTCAGGATTTTGATGAAGTTGTCCTTGAAGAGTTTGTTTATCTACGGATCTACTAAGACGCCTTCTTTATTTTTGCCTTGGTGCTTTTTGGAAACTTGGCCATCATGTATTCAAAACATTCTGATCTTTTCCTGGCAAGTATCTTCACATATTGTTTGATGAGACCAAGCTTTATGTGAAGAGGGGGAAGGGCAAAATTTTCTGGCTGTTAGAGACACCTGGATTATATGATTTTTGCTGTGGCCACTCTGATTGCATGTAGTGCTTGGCAGTTGCACAAAGGCATAAAAAGCAGCAATATTTCTTGAATCCTGACTGCATTCCTATCGATATTCCAATTAAATTTCCACATATATTTCCATTATATTCTAAGTACTTTATGGTATTGAGGAGTACCTGCATGTTCTCATATACCCCTCCTTCATGAGCACTGAATGTCATATAGGAATTGATGGTTTCTTATTGTCGTTTTGTTGTAGTGGCACTGCTTTAAGACTTCTCTTGGATGAATCTAAAAATAAGTGCCATTTCGATGGAACATATTCTTGGCATGATGTTATTACAGAAACAAAGTTGTCCATCCACAGAGAAGAAAGACATCAGATCCTTATTTCTCTTTCTGAAATGATGAATACAAACATCGTCCTTTTCTTTGAGACAAGATGCTAAAAGTTCAGCTTTATCCTTTGTCAATACCAAGTTTCTAATGAACTCTCCTTTCTGTGGTTTGTCTTCATTTTCAATAATAAAAATTGCATCCATTTTAATTGTTTCCTCACCATCAGTAGTTTCCTCGCAAAGTAGCTCTTTTTCAGACATTTGAAGGCCATACTGGAATACGAAGATCATCATTTGTAGTACTGGTCTTCTTGCCGATTCTAAGTTGGGATACATGATCTTATGCTTGGTCTTAACTATTAACAGACATACATTAGCCATACAGAAATAAATCTTTGAAATGACTTTTGGTTCTTGCTATATCATAGGTATTATAAACGGCATTGCTCTTTTCCTTTTATTAAGCAAATCTCTTAGTCCATTGCAACAAACTGAGCAGATGAAATGTGGTGCCCACCTCTTATCTTGATCCTCAAGAGGGCATCCAAAGTATAACTAATAGATCTTCTTGATTTCAATTGTGATGACACATTGTTGAGCTTTGCTGGTAAATGAACTACAGATATAACAAAATATATCAGGACTGTTCTTACAATGCATTGATGTCTTGAATAGAGTTTGATGATGGTGATGATTATGATGATGAGTGGACACTGGACAAGTGACTAGTACTGGACAACTGAAAGGAAAAATAAAATTATGGAGATACTGTGATGACGTAGTCCACATGTCGTTCACTGCACAACCTGTGGTGACATCCAAGGTCGGCTGTGTCTGCATATACACCCGACTCATTATGCTTACAGGTTTGTCTCCTTGGCCATGATTGTATTCAACAAAAAATAATGACAAATGCTTTTCAGGACACTGGTTGGGAAATAGCAACAAAACAATTTCTCACTTAACTGTAGTATTCTTTCTTCAACTGGTCAAGGGGGTGAACTGCTATCTTACTAAATTCTAGTCACAGAAGTTGCTTTACATATATCCATTGATCCTGTGTGTCAGTGGATCATACATAAATGGCTGTACAATGAATCTCAGGATTTTCAACCCTACACAAACAGGAAGGGTGTCCTGGGCATGATGATAAACTACATTCGCGTCCTGGGTATGATGATAATCTACATCCCACAGCAAGGCCTCTGATAATACGTTTTTGAAAAAATAATGCTGCCAGCTATACGCCTTTGAAAAATAATATTACCAGCTATACGTTTTTTGGAAAAATAATATCAGCTATACATTTTTGAGGAAAAAATATTAACAGAAATAGATTTTTGACAAAACAAAAATATTACCCCCCCCAAAAAAGTTGTTGGCATTAAATGACCCATTGAGGTTGATATGCCATAAAACAAACTAAACCAAACAGGAAGTAGGAGTTATCAATACAATTGGGTTGTGTTTTATGGGGATCACAAGTTGTTATCTCTGCAAAGTGTCAAAATACCTTGCTTAACGAATTACATGAAGATCACCCAGGTATTTCACGGATGAAGTCCCTTGCTCGTTGTCATATCTGATGGCCTAATTTGGATTCAGACCTTGAACTGTGTGTAAGAAGTTGGGTTATATGCCAGGATAAGACTAATATATCCCAGACGAGCATGTTACACCCATGGGAATGGTCAGGAAGGTCGTGGTTTTAAGTGCATATAGATTATGCAGGCTTGATCAATGGTAAATGGATTCTTGTGATAGTGGATGCTCATAGTAAATATATAGATGCACATGTTGTTTCATCACCATCAGCAGTGGTAAAAGAATGGATGTTGTGATGCACATTTGCCACACATGGGAGCCCTCATGTGATTGTGTCGCACAATGCCTGCAGATTCTCTAGTGAAGAACTTTCCAAATTCTGCACCTTGAATGGCATTAAGCATGTTTGATGTTCGCCATACCACCTATTGTCAAATGGACTAGTTGAATATGCTGTACAAACCATCAAGAGTATGTTAAAAAAGTGCTCCTGGTGTTCTCAAAACTTGACTACTGCATGTCTTGGCTTGCTACCATCTTTCCCCACAAACTGGTCAGTCACCAGCTATGTTGTTACTGAGTCAATAACCCAGATCTCGGCTTGACCTGCTTTATCCGGACTTATCTGCCAAAGTCACCGGTAAAATAGATAACACTAAAATGTTGATGGACAGGAAGTGACAGGAAAACAGACTCTATTTGGGAGATGCTGTTAATGTTATGAACTTTCAAGGAAAACCAAAATGGATGTCTGGGGTTCTAGAGGGGCAACTTGGCTCATTGTCTTTTCTAGTATGGCTGGAGGAAAAGGCATGTGGGTTATATTTGCATGAATATTCCAACAGAATACATGTCCTGGAAGAGCTAACCAACCAAGAAGAACACTGAAGAGATACTTAGCATTGACTACACAGTGTCATGTGCCCTACAGAGATCGACTGAGGGAGGAAAATCAGTAACCCAAAACGGCTGTTAGAACATGTTTTCAGAAATGCCAGGAAGCAGAGAGATGTAAGTGAGTGCAAGAAATTGCACATGGGCATAAAACTAGACCCCACAGGAAAGTGGTGCAGTGCCTGACTCTTAGCGAGGGAACTTTCTGAAAAGGAATTGCCAGATGATAGAATTATAGAAGACTCAGACATGGAAGATGATGATGATGATGATGATGTCATAACTATGATAGGAAGTGAAACAATTCTTGTAACAACCCCCCCCCCAACATCTCCTTCTCAGAGTTCTTTTGAAACACCCATGAACCTTACTACCTACATAATGGTTTGTGAAAGATATATTGCTTAATTAAAATTTGACTAATTGGCGAGGGATGTTTTAACAGCAAACTAATGAAACGAAAGCACCATTTCTGCTATTGTTCAGACACAGAAGTATGGTGTCGGCCATATTGTTTATTTTTGAATAAAAGAGCTGGAGATTGCTTCAGCGGACAGAAGACTTAGGTCAAAACTGCGTTGGCATTGTTACTACAGACCCTCCCCCACCAAGTTGTGACATATACATTAGCTGTTTTAGAAGTCCTCCCAAATTAATGTTTTTTTTATATATATATATATATATATATATATATATATATATATATATAGTGTCAGATGAAAACACTAGAAAGCAAGACAGATTATAAAAGAATTGTATATAAACAAACACAAATATTGAAAGGTTTGGTAACTGTGGAAAAAGATGGCAGAAATAAAAATATAAATCATATATAAACCTGTCATTTCTCCTTGAGTTCAGAAAGCCATAAATTATACACACAAACTCTGCTCAACAAGTCAAATGCACATGAAGCCTGCTTAACCAATAAAAAACAAACAACATAAACCTAAATTACTTTTCCATATCTTATTCTCTAATAATCAATATGGTGTAATGATTAGCAGAACAAAAGGATCATTTCATTCAATCCTTGTGTTTCTTTGGAAGAATATTAATTTTTTTCTTTTATTCTATTTTATACTCTTCATAATCTTTATTTAAATATATATAAAGAACATTGTCAGGCAAATTAATGATAGGGGAACATTTTTTTGTCTCACTTTTTGTCCTTTAGGACCTCATTGAACTAAAGTGATATTTTTGATGATGGAATTATATATATGCAGGAAGTTGAGGAAAAATATAAAAATGCAAACATTGGTTATAATTATTCAGAGACAATAAATGCTGAAAATGTTGGAATGCTGAAATTAAAATGTTTTTCTTTTTCTTTCAGGATGAGAAAGTGAATGAAAGTGGAGATGTAGATTATAAAGCTGACCACAAATTTGCTGACCTTATGCCAGTTGCAAATGAGGCTGTCAGTGAATTTGCCAAACGAAGAACAATTTCTCAGCAGAGGCAGTTTTTGCCTATTTATGCTGTGCGCAATGAGGTGAGTTTAAAAACAAAATCGCTCCCTGCCATTTAATGCAGAATCAGGTTTGAGCACATTTTTTTTTGTCTTAGATGAAATACCATTTGTGTTTCGTCAATGTTAATCAGCTGTTTACATGTATCTTTATCTGTATACTTGGAAGGAAAATAAAATTTTCGGTTTTTGGCTATCGTGTGATATAGTAACACACAAACCAGTACACCATCTGTGTCCAAGTTTCAAACAATGACACATGCTTCAATGTAATGAAAGAGTTCAGTGCAAGTGCTCCTTTTGTTCAATTAGACTCCACCCCATGGAATCTCACCATAGTTATTTTATCAGGGAGGTTATTTCTTGATGTTATCAGCCTGAGGAGGCAATCCTAATATTAAGATACTGGTGGGAAGTGTCTGAAAACTGTACCACAGTTTCTGAATGAAATTGGATAGAAAAAGGCCATTTGGAAGCCACTGATGTTTGTACTAATACAACAACATAAGTTATTTTTTGACTGAGGCTTTCAGCGTATTGGCCTTGTTCATCTACTAATGATACCAGATTGTGAGCTCTCTCTTAGAAACTGTATCTAAGGTCTGCTCAGTATAATCATACTTTTTTATAAAACCCAGGTTGTGTGTGTGTCTGTACGTTTATATATTGGATCGGATTTCCTACATTTTTCAACCGATTTCAACAAAACTTTACAGGACTACGTAAAATTACATTACGGGGGTTCTGACAGCACCAAAAATTGGAAAAACACAATTGTTTTTGCACAAAATCAATTTGAAAACACGATTAAGAGGCATTGCTGTCACAAGAATGAAAGGAGGACAACTCATCGAGTTATACTTATAATAAAAACCCAGGATGTTTGTGTGTGTGTGTGTGTGTCTCTCTGTGTGTGTGTGTGTGTGTGTGTGTGTTCATTTATATATGGATTTGGATTTCCTACATTTTTCAACCGATTTCAACAAAACTTCACTTTTTTTGGCAGGTAGTGTTTTATTGTCTTGCACACTTTTTTTTTATTTTTACATTCAGAATGCTTTAAAAATTCCATTTACAAGGCAATTGTTTATAATAAAATTCTATTCAATCGGTAGACTCATAACGATTGAAAACAATGTTTTTGTTTGAGTTTGACAATAATATTTATCAATTTTATTTTTCAGTCTTTATGATGGTTGATACTTGATCTATCTCTTACTGTTACATCCCCGGGCAATACTAGGCTCTACTGCTAGTTTCATAATAAATCATAGGTGTCTGCAACAGGGAATGGCTGGTCACTCTACACTGGCGTGTAAAACCTTTGGGCCTTCTTGATAAATCAATTATTTTTTTTTAATTTTACCCCCCAAAATGAGAGTGATTAGTAGTATGCTTTTCTTAGTACATTCTGTGAAGAGCAGAAAACAAGTTACTGCATTTTTGTTAATGCTGTATGGTGGATGATATAGCATCCTAAGCATAGTGAAACAGAAAAAAAAGGACATGCTAAAATACTGGACCAGCAGTGATAATTTCCCCTTTCAGCTCCTTAAGATACAAAGGATTTCTTTTTTCAAAAAAGTGATCTTTATTATTACAGAAAGTTCAAAAAAGCATCATGTTAGTAATTAGTGTTTCTATTTTTGATTTGAATAATTGCCTCAGTTCGATGTGGCATTGAATGGAACAAAGTTTAGATTTTCTCATTAGGAATTCTTTCCTATTCTTCTTGGCAGCAATCTCAAACATCTTGGATATTGCATGGTTTTCATTGGAGCACTTATTTGTTCAGTTCCAACCACAATAATTCAATTAACTTTCAATTTAGAACTGAGTCCCTATTGTGTGATATGCATATAACCCCTTTTCTGCTATCATCTCTGATCTTGATCCCCATAAAGCATGTGTACATGATAGTATCTCTGTAATAGTCCTTAAGAAGTGTGCTCCTGAATTGGTTCCTGTTCTCTTTAAACTGAATGCCCCACTGCCTTTTCCTTCTCTGCTCGTTGGAAATCCTAATTTTTTGTTCCAGTCTTTAAGAATTCAGGTGAAGTACTTGACTCTTCCAACTATTGGCCTATTAACCTTCTATCTCTTTTGGGTAATCTACTAGAGGCTCTAATCAATGCTGAATTAGCCAAGCATCTCACAATGTTGGACCTTCTTTGGGACAAGGTTTTCTTTGCACTTAATAGTAATAGTGAAATTCTTTTGTGTGTTTTGAACCCTGTTTCTAGAAATTTCCAGCTCCCTGATTATTTTTCATTGAGTCATCTTCCCCTTCAAAGTCACAACCTTCATTTTTGTTTTAGCAGAAATTTTAGCCATGATATTAATGAAAAAAAAGCAAGCTTATGTTCAGCTTTAATGATTTGACAAAGCACCTTACATTCATGTTGATAAGATGCAATAGTTCCTATTTAGAAATGTGCATATTATCATGACTTTATCAGCTCAGATCTTTTATTGGTACCATAGTTTTGCATGACTTTTTTTTTTAGTTATAAGTTGCATATCTTCTGTTAGATGGCACCTACAAAAAACTGCTACAACTTATTTTCCAATCCACAGACACTACTGATAAAAGCATATTGCTAAACAATCTTCTTAATAAAAGTGTATAATCATTTCATATAGTTGGTCCAAAACTTTTGCATGCAAAGATAGACTTCATCACCTACCAAGACTGATGGATGCCTACTGTTTTTTTATTTAAATATCTGCCCAGTCTGTTTATCTACATGCATGTATGTTTATAATTGTATGTTATATAAGGCAAATGTTGTTAAAGACAACAGACATTTGGTGTCAATTAATTTTATTGATTGACTTTTCCAAATTACAAATAATTCTTCTCAGATGAGGAAAAAAATCCTGTCAGAAATTATCCAAAGTTCATTTTGTAAGAATTATTGGCCAAGCTTTTGACATCAGGATAGGTACAGACAGATGGTATGTTTTGTAGAACTGATGAGTGTAGTGAGGTAGGATGTGTTTTATTTTATTTATATACATCTAAGGATGCTGGCTCTTAAGTTATAATTGTTTGATTAATAGATGGTTGTTGGTTCTTTGTATGTTGGTTCTTCAAGAATTAGAAGTCTGTTTTTACTATTTTGATTTTGCTTGCATTTTGGTATTGTTTTTGAATAGTTGTCTAAAGTTACTTTTACTGATGGCACTCTGATCTGATAGGTGAGTCTCCATGAGAGTGTGGTTGTAGTGTATCCTATGTAAGATGTTTTGTGTTTTTTATTTACAGGGAAACATTCTCCAAATGGGCAAGTATATTCATGCACAACATGGTCTTATATAGGTGGTTAGAAGTTTGGGATATATTATTTTTAATAACTAGGTTACTAGAGTTTCATTTTTTTGTAGTAAATAGTGAATTTGATGTATTTGTTTTTATCGACTGATTTTATCTATGTATGGTGTTTTTTTATTGTCGTTTCATCTTTTTTTTGTAATTGTGGTGCATTTGATTTTGGTAATATATATTAATAGCGTTCTTGTCAAGATTATGTTTATGACTGTGGTTTTTATTATTAAAATTGTTGTTTAAATTAAATTTGATTTGCTTGTTGATTATGTAATTAGGGACCCATTATTGATACATGTTTGTTTTATATTATTTTATTTTTTAAGGAATTTTATTTTAGATGAGGAAATTAGTTTGACTCTTTGGATTAGGTTATTAATGACAGTAGATTTATATTTTTCAATGTATTCACTATTATAGTTTAGAAGGTAAGAGTTAGAACTAGTAGACTTTTTGTACCAAGATGTGGTAAAATTATTGCTGTTTAATAACATTTGCCTTAGAGGACATTTGCTACCTAAATACACACAATTTAAATTGTATGTTTATTTATATACATGAAAGGGAGATAAAATTGCAACAATCTGAAGGACAATGCTAATTTTGGCATGGATATCATATTTCCACTTGAGTGGGTATTCTGATAAAATTTCCACTCTGCAGCTATCTTGTGTTATAGTAACACTCATACCAGTGCACAGTCTGTACCTGAGCTTTAAACAGTAATGCATGCAACAATAAATGCTAGTATGGTAAGAGTAAGAGGCAAGTAGGTGCCATGCCAAATGTGTTCTTGTTCAATTGGAGCTCTTTTTATAGGGTTTGGATTGTGGGCTTTCAAGTGGTTAAATGGTCATTTCAGAGAATTGTCTTCAGTGGTCAGATGAATATCCCTACAATCATAGAACAGGTGGTCCTGGACAACGGCGTAGTACAGGTGTTCATTAAGATTGGTACATTGTTAGAGTACAGTAGTACACCACATGACCTCTACAGCAGAGATCAGAGCAAAATTGGGTTTCATGTTGATCAGTAAGAACCATTGGTTCTGCCTCTTGCCAGACTTTTACCTATACCACCACCACCATCTTTCAGTGTGTAATTGCCAAATGATCACCAGAGGGTTTTCAGTAGTGTTCAGCAGTAAGAATAGTTTCTGCCTTCATGCAGTTGGTTGTTTGCATGTTTGAAGTAGACCTAGGGAGCAACATCTTCCCACAATGCACATTCTCAATCTCAGGTGTGGTTGCTGTAATCTACAACTCTCACTCACTTTTAGCACTTATGGAGAGAACATTGACCAATACACTGTTTTGCCCAGAACATTGTTTGACTTGTTCTGCAATTCTATTACTATGAAGTAATAATAGTTATAGGAGAGCTAATTGAATGAGACAGGCATAGTCCCATCATGTCCTTATGCATGTTCTAATTGGAGATCAGTCTGGTCATTATTAAATTATTGAATATCTTACAGAATCTGATGCCCATGCTATTCAACATGTTCGACAATTTCTATGACTGGTATAATGACTAGAACTATCTCCAACTGATCATGATGGGACAATGCCTGACTCATTCAATTAGCTCTCCTACAACTATTATTATTTTCTCGACAATGTGCATGAGGCATGGAATAATATATTGTGGGATGATATGAATGTGAGAATATAGGCTTGTGTTAAAGCCCCAAATGGATATACAGTGTATTAATAGGGGGATCTGAGTACTATTGATATACACCTTACTTTGAAACCTGTCTATGAATTGTTCTGCATATGTGATCATTTACTGGAATCCAGTTATATCACCTGTACACTTTATATTTAATATATATACATATATATATAATAATGATAATAATAATAATAATATTCTGGATGTTATAATTTTATCATCAGTGTGTGTGTGTAATTTGTAAGTTCTGTTTCTTACATATATGAGTGCTCTATTTTAAATTCTTTTCAAAGAAACATATTTTTTTTCAAAAGTAACATTTTTATTTTATTTGCTCATTAATAGTACTGTTTGATGCTTTATGATTTTTCAAAATGGGTGACTATTTTAACAGATCTCTGGAATGTGATTAAAAATCATCTATTTTAAAAAATGAAATGGTGCTGTAAAGAGGTAAATAAAACTAAAATGGCCATTTTATGTTTCACTAAATATGACAGACAAGGAAAATTTGATTAATTTTTTATTGAGTTTTTAAGTTCTTAAATTTTTCTGTTTGGTGGGGTTATGGGAGTGTAAAAATGGTCCATAGTGTCTATTGTCCCAAGCACTTTTAGGCAATTCTTTAGTTATTTTCAAGGGGTTTGTTGTTAATTTCTTTTCTCGATTATCTTTTAAGATGTAATTGTGTGATGTGTATTGTATGATAGTAGTTTCTATTCAGAGCCTTGCGAATGTGGTTGGAATTCAAGATGGAGTCCTATTTTTAAAAAAAAAAAAAATTAGTAAATTGTTTTCATTGTTAAATAAAATCAGATTAAAATTACATATTTGATAAATTTGTTTGTGAAAAGCTTTGCTAACTTCTTAAATTTTTTTCCTCCAGCTTTTGAATATTGTACGCGATAACAATGTTGTTGTAATTGTGGGAGAAACAGGATCTGGGAAGACCACACAACTTACACAGGTGAGAAATGTTTTCATTCAACTCTTAACCCTGCACACTTTATATTTAAAAAAGTAAAAAGTTACCCACAAATTTTTAAAGTATTTGTAATTCCAAGTTGGCAACTTTTTGCTTGTGTTCCCTCCCACCACTCTCCTGATTCAGTGGGGGTGTGTAGCATGCGGTTTGGCACAGTTGTAATTCAGTTGTAATTGGAGGCAGATGTCACTCTCTCTTCTTTGAAGTGTCCTGTCTGCCCACCTAACAAAGGTAACTTTTCATGATTTATATATAAAAAATATTTGAAATGCCAATCTTTATTCTATCACAGTTTCTACCAGAAGCTGTTCTTTTTGACAAATATCACTTTTTCCAGAGATTGAATTTTTATATATATATATATATATATATATATATTGTTGCAGCATATTTTCGTTTTAAGCATGTCTGATTAAACAATTTAGGCATGTGTTTGTTTATTTTTAATAAGATGCTTTTGTAATCACATATAAGCTTTGTTGAATCATGATTAAAGAGTTCCAGTAAGGTACCATGGTTGTATTTATTCATTTTATTTTTCTGAGTATTTTTAATATATTAACAATATCATTTTCAGAGTTATGGTGGCTAGGGCACTTAGTTGAGTGTCTGAAAGTAGTAATTCTGTTAGGAAAGGTTATATTAGGGAAAAAAAACCTGGGTGTAGATTAATATTTGGATAATATTCAATGGCGGCACTCTTGAGGATTTTCCTTCCAAGTGAGTTATTTTCTTTTTTATGAGTGTAGCATTTTTATAATCAAAATTGTGGTTGAATTTATTTCTCCCAAGTCAACATGCATAATTATATCAAGAAATCAAAAGAAAATGGTTGAATCCATCAACACAGCAATAAAAACAATATTTCTACACTTGAAAGTACTTGACGTAATCTTCAGTTGACAATATGAATACAATAGCATTTTCTAAATTCTTTTAGTTGCCAAGGACATTTTGTTTGTTGTTAATAGTTATTTTGTTTTCAATAAATTCATTTCTTTTTTGCCTTGAAAAAGTCCAAATTGGACGAAATGTGTCGGCTAATAACACAGTTTTCCTATTGTCTTTTACCTTTATACATATTGTCTTTTTCTACAGGTTAACCCTGAGAAATATTTCATATATGTATATATCTTTACCCATGCTGTCAAAAATTTGTTATTGAATTGTATCAGTTTTCAACTTGCTCAGACAACAATTTTAATTCGAAAGATTTAATTGGCCTAGCATTCGAGAAATCTTATTTACAAAAAAATGCATCCCTGTCCCTGACAATGATTGGACATGTGTCCTTCCCTTTGTTTGAGCCAGTGTGCTTTACCACTTGGCCATGGAGAACAAAGCAACAAGTAAGGCTCTATTTGAAGAGGATGTTCTACCTTTAAAAATGGGAAATAGAACTTTGTTTGCTGTGATGTTCTCTGGAACCAAGTGGTGAAGTATGCTGGATTAAATGGTGGGTTCCCATATAAATTGAATATTAAAAAAAAAAAATTCTTTTCTCTTTTTCTAAGATTATGTTTGGCAGATAGAAATGACTTTAATATCAATCTCTTTTGCAGTATCTTCATGAAGATGGTTATTCCAATTATGGAATGGTTGGCTGCACTCAGCCACGTCGTGTGGCCGCAATGTCTGTGGCCAAACGAGTATCAGAAGAGATGGGTGTTAAACTTGGTGAAGAGGTTGGTTATGCCATTCGATTTGAAGATTGTACAACTGAGGTAAGGAGTTTAATTCACAATGTTTCAGAATTTTTTTTAACTTTCTTAAGTAGATTTTTCTCATCTGAAAAAGTACACTAAACAGTTGTTAGTTCTCTCAAGCTACAAAATCTTTTAGTATTTACACTATTTACATTGTATGGACTATTGTCCTCATCCTTATTACCATTATTTTCACAACATTTTGGCCGTTGTATGCTTTGGCCTTCTGCAAGTGATATTCATTGGAATTTCTAACCTGACACTTTATTCAGAATGCCAGGGTGTACAACTACCAGACTGTACACTGGAAAAAGGCTGTAGAATACATTGGCTGAAATGTTTTTGACAGCATAATTAAAATAAAGAATGGGTGATCATGACTTTTCCAAATTATACAGAGTATGGCATAAATATTCTTACAAAAGAAATGCTCAAAACTTCTGAAAAATCATTTATATCAGAATGCAACTTTAACACAAAATTTTGACATCAGAGCTTCAATATTGTGGTGCAGAGTAGAACAGGCTTCACCCTCATGAACTGCCCACAACCAATAGTTAAGAGTGTTGATACCTGGCAATGAAGGAGGCCTGTCCTTGGGGATGTGGCCAGGACAATTGTCTCTCCCCCACTGCTGGGTTACATGGCACCCGGTTTAGGAGACTTGGGTGGCAGCCAGTCTAGAAGAAGGAAAAAACTCTGAATTCAAACCAGTCAGGAGAGGGTTTGGATCCATCAGGCTATCTTGCCCAAACCTCACCACTTGTGGCTGCAATACATGTGATGACCCTATGACCCTCATGTGTTACGAGACTTGTGATAAATGATATAAAAATGGTCATTTTTCAAGGTTTATTTTAAAAAAAATTTGATTTGGGTGATATTGTGTTTAGGGTGATTCAATTATGAATGTTACAAATTGTCATAAGGTCTACATTATATTAAATCTTTAAGGAGAAAAACAAAAATGTTTCCAGATTGTATTAAAAGTTGTAATTTACTTTAATTCTTGTATTTTAACAAGAAATTTCTCTCCATTGCCTTTTCTCTTGTTTTTTTTTTTTTTTTTTCAGAATACTTTAATCAAATACATGACAGATGGTATTCTTCTTCGAGAGTCTCTCAGAGAATCTGACTTGGACAACTACAGTGCCATTATCATGGATGAGGCACACGAACGGTCGCTCAACACGGATGTTTTATTTGGCTTACTCAGAGATGTAAGTTTTTTTTTTTCTGTTTTAAAATTTTAGAAGCAATTTTATCATACCATAAAAAAAAAAATTGGCTAAATTTTTGTCCATATCAGAAAAAGAAAATGGTAGCTTACAGTTATATTCCTTGTGTTGCATGCTGCTACTTGTGGGAATCACCACTTGTTGGGGTTGGAGAATGTTTTTAGTAAATGTTTAATGGCTCCTGGTACATTTGTCCAAAACCAATTTTGTAAAAATAAGGAAAAAAAAAAATATGAGGATGCCTCACCACTATTTATATAAGAATAATTTTATAATTACAATATTCTAAAAAAACTAATACAATTAGAATTAATGCAATATTTATTATTTACCAATTTATAAAGAAATAAATATGAAAACAATTTTTTAATCATAAATTTATAAACATTGATTAAATTATTAAAATATATGAACCAACTCTAAGGAAATCCTTATTATTTACCATTTTATAAAGTTTGAATAAATCGGCAGTTAGCCAATGTTTTGTCAACCATTTCAATAAACAATCTAAAAAATAAATAGGGTAAATAACCAATCTAATGAATAAATAATTTTTATTATTTTTGTTGTAAATTTTCAAAAACAAAGTAAGTGTATAAATTCACTTTTGTAATATGTTTAGGTTTTATTCCAATTCTCATCATTGCTTTTTAAAACAATAAACATGAAGGTAGTTAAAAACATTGTCAGCGGGGAGGGGGGATGTCCTTTTGACACTGTGTTATTGCAGCTATGTTTGTCCATCTTTGCAAAAAGATTTTTGTCATTTGTACATTTTGCGAAAAAAATGAAAAAAAAATTCTTTGTTGACTCTTGACAAATGTCATATTTGACTTCAGAGATCGAGATGTCAAGGCTGTGAATAATAGTTATTTAAAGAATAAGTTTCATAAACAGATTAAAAAAAAAACAAAACCATCAATATTTTGTTTCCATTTTTAAAGGTTGTGTCAAGACGCCAAGACTTAAAGTTGATTGTAACTTCTGCAACAATGGATGCTTCTAAATTTTCCACCTTCTTTGGAAATGTCCCTATTTTCAAAATTCCTGGACGCACGTTCCCTGTGGATGTATTATTCAGCAAGAACCCTGTAGAGGATTATGTTGATTCTTCTGTAAAACAAGCTCTGCAGACGCATCTACAGCAGGCCGAAGGTAAGCAGGGAGAATTGGGTTCTTTTTGTTTGAAGATAGCAAGAATTCATAAATGATTGTTGCGATATGTCTGACATTTCTTTTACTAATATTCACTCAATACAAGGCCCAAGAGCCACTCGAGTAGAGTGTTATTGAATAGGCTTTTTATACGAACAAAGTAATTGTAGATTTCAAGGATATGTTGTGGCGAGGGATATTTCTGACATTTTTTTTACTAATGTTCACCTAATACAATGCTGAAGAGCAACTCCAAGTTGAGCATTACTGTGTGGTGCCAGAGGAGCATATAAAAAAAGTTTTAATTATTGATATTGTAAAGGAAATTCTTGGAAATATGCAGGAAAGATAATGGTCAACTTTAGATATGAAGAGGTCAAGATTTAATTAGTGAATAACATTTCCAAGTTCAATTGTAGACGTTAGAAGTATAGTGTGGAAGTAAACTTTAGAAGGAACTGGAAATCCAATCCTTAACATATTTTGTGACTTGTGACTTTCTGAATTTTACATCGTTTTCATGAAAATGGCACATTCGACTTATATTATGATTTTCCCAGACACTATAGCTTGAGACGCAGGGTTGGACATTGGGGATCTGGGGATAGCAATACAGGACTGAACAGTATGGAAAGAGATTGTCAATGGAGTTCTGACCAACCATAGAGAGGTCAAAGGATGATGATGAAGCGTAGAAGATAGCAGGAGGAGTCAGGTTCTTCATATTATAATTTGCTTATAAATTATTATAATTATAAACTGCCACCAAGTGGACAGGGAAATAATTTCATCCTTACTCCTATGGCATCCTCCTAGAAGTGTCTTCTCATAAAAACCAACTTCCCCAGACAACATAGATTGGTACTCAGGGTGGACACTGGGGATCTGGGGACAGCAATACAGGGCTGAACAGTATGGAAAGAGATTGTCAATGGAGTTCCGACCAACCATAGGGAGGTCAAAGGATGATGATGATGTATTATGCAAATTGATATTTAGGTTAGATCATATCCAAGAAAAAAATTTAATGAACCAAGCAAAAGGTATCCCAATGTCAACTAAAAACTAAAATTTTTACAGATTAAAATTAGTATTTTCTCTATTGTGATTTCTAGTCTTATGATCAGCTAGCTTGATTTTTATATACAGTAATTTTTTCTGCTATAGCTAAAGTGCCCTTGTAATGTTATAAACATTAAACTTTTTCCTGAACATGTTCTGTTGAAATGGAAGATGTGTGTCTAATGTGCTGTGTGTTTGCTATGCTATTGAATAAGGAAATTTTCCAGTTAAATCAGGATAACTGTTTAACTTTTATCTGAAGATGATTTCAGATTAGAATCTAAAATTGTTTCCAGGATTTTAGTTGGTATTTTATTTTTTTTAGGGAAATAAGAAAAAAAATCCCCAATTTTTTTATAACCTTTTCTTTGCTGTAATTACAAAGTTTGTATTTTTCAGGAGATATTTTGATATTTATGCCTGGGCAGGAAGATATTGAAGTGACATGTGACCTCATCACAGGTAAGTTTAAATAAATGGGGAATTTTTTACTGATTGACTTCCATATTTAACAAGCTTGTCTCACTAGATGAGTATTTCTCAAGTGGTGTACCTGGGCACATTAGTGCACCATGAAAGAGACTCAGGTGTGACTGAATTTAACAGAAGAATAATTTGTGAATTATTTTAATACTATCGGGTGGCAATTAAGCTAGGGCTCTTGATAGGGCCTTGTTCAGGGGTTTCAGAGTCCCTAAGTCTTTGCATATGCTCAGCAATTGGAAGCTCTCCTGGCTGCTGTTTCACCTGGGTTTTCATTTGCACGGGATTTTCTTTTCCTTGCTGCAGCTTTGGCTGTTTTGATTACAATTTGGTCCTCTGTTGGCAGAGATTTCTTTTTGTGAGTCATACTGCTGCCGTATGCGATAGGCAAACAATAAACTACAGAAGAACTCAAAATTGATTGCTGCATTAATATCTAAGCTTACCTTTTAAAAGTTCAATCATAATTCTTCTGCTGCCACTTAATTTAAAGACAGTTTGATGCGTGTAGGATCTTACTTTCTATACAAACAATTATTTTTATTTCATGAGTGACTTTTGCTGGTTTTTGCAATTGATTTTGATTATTCCCAAATTTATTTCCATTTGTTATAAAATTTGATATCATGCAAAAAAAATTGTTGCAAAAAATATAATAATAAAATAATTGCCAAATACAATTGCAGTAATGAAAATATTGGAAATCAAAAATTTCACATATGCAGGTCTGAACCAGAATGTTTTTAATTTACTCACAGAGTTAGCCTGATTCCAAAACGGTATGGTATGTTGGGTTACGGCTTCTAGGAGTAAAGTTGAAAAAGTCTGACACACTGACATTCACTTTTATTTATATAGATTAAAAAAAAAAAAAGTCTCTTTTTTAAAATCTAGAGACACTAAGGACATGGCTTCTATTTCTAAAGTCTTTGTCATTTGATATTTTAAACTGAATGCTAAATTCCTTAATATTTAAGGAATGGATAATCATTTCCTTTTTGCCTTCTTCAAAGGATTTAAATCAATCATTTTTGGCCTTTATAAAAAAGTAAATTCCTCATAAATTCCTTTTAATGAAAACTGTGCCACTAATCCTCTTTGGGGAATGCTAAACCAAAAATGACAACCATTAATGATAATTTTCTTCTTTGCCAAAGCACATCAAGTAGAGGTTTCATGCAAGAATACTTAAATATACAATGTAATGTCTTAAAAAGAAATGCTTATTTCAGGAGACTTCTTTATTATTTTCCTATTTAAAAATTTCATGACTAAATTTTTTCTTATTAATGTGATACTGTTTGGCGCTGGTAAAAGAAAGAAAGGTTTAATGAATAGAACGATGGACAGACCAAGAGAATGGAGATTTCTCTTTTCAAAAGAAGCTTAATTCTCAAAAATCAGAAGAATTACTTAAGGAAAGGCGATATTATTACAAGAAGTTATGTGGCGATCTTTAAGCTGACAACTGATTAATGACTCAGCTCCAAAGTGCTGATTATGAAAACAAATAAATAGGACGGATAAGATTTGATCGGTAACCAAAACTTAAGAATAGAGTTTCTTTGTAGTTGGAGTGCAACGGCCCTGACAGGGTTGGGGGAATGGCTGACCAGAGAACCATCTGGTAAATATCTTATTTTGAACAAGGCCAGGATGGGAAAATCTGCATTTCATTTGAAATGATAATTTTTTTTAATTAATGACCATAAGTTAAGTCATGCCAAGAAGTCAAGAGGCAGATCAGTCGAATGGTAGCCAAGGTAGCAGGCACAGGCAAAGGTGGAGGATTGCCCATGCACATTGGGTATTATTGGTGTGAGATGCCAGCAAGAGATTGCTACCTGTGGCTGCTACCCATAGGAAAAGGGGATCTTCTGATTTGGAAATACAATTAATTTTCAAGAGTCAGACAAAAAAAGGGGTTTTGTTGGAAAATAGGGGAGTCACTGAGTCTCTTAACCATGTCATGCTTCACGCCAGTTTTAGGTGAATGTCAATAAATGCAAGGGATCGAAGTGGCCAAAAGCAGTTATTGCAGACGCTGAGATGAGAGACAACCACGTTGCCTGATATCACGTGACTGCCTGCCTAAAGAGAACCTATGACATAAGCTTTGTGCCAGCTGAAGTGTCACATTCAACTTCAGAAGCAGGTTGGGTTGATAATTGTCTGCATGAAGAATTGATAAATTCTAACGTCAAGATTAACCAAGCACTGAAAAAAAGAAAGTATATAAAAGCATTTAATTTTATTCAAGTTATTTTTTTCATTTGTGTCTACAGTCTGCCTGGACCAACTCAATACGACGATTCTTGATGACGACGATTCCATCTCATTTGTTGATGTTTCTCTTTTTTTTTTTTTTTTGTTTAGAACGTCTTGGCCAACTTGATGATGCTCCTCCATTAGCCATACTTCCCATTTATTCTCAACTTCCGAGTGACCTCCAAGCTAAAATCTTCCAAAGGGCACCTGATGGTATCCGTAAATGTGTAGTTGCTACAAATATTGCTGAGACTTCCCTGACAGGTATGTAAATTTAATAAAATACAAACTTATTCTTTAATATTTACTACTTCACAGAATATTTTGTGCATGTGTGTATCTGTATACAGACACACACACTTTTTTTATTTATGAGTTGTAATATTCCGCGCAAGAGGCTATCAATGCTTGCTAGGCATCGATTAATGCGTTGATAGGATGTTAGGATGGTTGTTGATTGTCCCTTGGGTGATGGTAGCCTCCTATTCCCTTTTGCTGCTAAACTGCTGATTAAGATTAACTGGATGTCAGGAGGGGACCTAACTCTTGTGTCTCTAGTGGTTATCTCCCTTCTGTTGCTGGGATATTACAATGCTTTTTTTTTTTTTTTTTTTTTTTTTGAGAGGGGTTTAGCAATTGAGTCTTTTGGGTGGCCGTCTTGCTCGACCTGTACGCCTGAGGTTGGGAGCATGTTGTGCCTGGGTGTCTTTAGATTTTGGTGGTGTTGTAGTGTGTTTGTAGTTTTTTTATAATGACTGTGTCACCCACTTTGAGATCATTGGGTTTCACGTATGTTTTCCTGTCAGCGTATCGTTTTATAGTTGTCTTGGCTTGTGTGTCATGCTCCCTGATGCTGGGGTCTCCAGCTATGGGTATGATCAAGTGTGGCAGTCGTTTTTTTTTTGGTCCGGCCACAGCCATTCTAAAGCCAAATCTTCGGATGAGCTACTTTCCAAGCCATCTTCGGACTTTCCAAAGCTGTGAGAATCAAGCAAATCAAAATTGGAATCATCAGAATGAAGATCTTCTTCATCACCCTGCAATGTGAGATTCTGAGTGGAAGAAATAGTTATGGTCTGGTTTAGAGAAGAATCAAGGTCTTGGTCAGATGAAGTGTTGGACATTTTCGAACGGCTGGCATCAGTTCTAGAGGTTTTGTTATGAATTTTCTTGCATGACTGTCTAAGGTGTAGCATTTTCTGGATGGAGTTGAGGGGAGACATGACTTGTGGCTCTGGCACAGACGGTTGTGGACAAGGTGCCGACTTACATTTTGTTGACATCTGTTGGACATTTGAAGAGGAGTACAATGGATTTTGAAAATCTGTTGAAGCAACTGTTGTTGGACGTTTCTTAACTTTTTGATAAAACTTGAGAGCGTCTTCATAAACATCATTTTGAGGACGCAAATATATTGCATTTTGTGACAATCGCTTGCTTTGTTGGAAACTGCTAGAAGCAGTTAGCGGATAAGTTGATGAAGGAGTGACAGGAAAATTCTGTTGACAACATTTAAGCTTCAATTCATTTATTTCATGTGACATTCTCTTCATTTCTGTGCACAGCATTTCTTGCATTTGGATGAAGCGTCCCTCCAAAGACAAATGGGATTTTCGTCGTTCGTTATCCAAAAGAGATGATAACTGGTGAATATTGGTGTGGCGGTCATCAATTCTTGTTTATAAAGAGCGTTTTCAGCTTCAAGTTTCTGGACTGTGGAATTGATTTTGTGGAGAGTTTGTGATTGTTCATCAAGTTGCCCTTTTTATTTGGTTGGGAAGCCCCAAAATAAAGATGAACTCCTGTTTGCTGGAGTATCCATTTCAATTGAGGTGGCAAGTTCGAGCTCCAGCTGTGTGGAACACGTATTCTGTATCACTACCGCTGCTATGGGGTTCCGTTGGTCGTTTTCAATGCGGTTCACCGAGCGTCGATTGGTCTGTGTTCGTGGGGGGCGATTTGTTTTCGGTTGTCTGTTTCTGTCGTTTAATCTTCTGAAACAGACGAATGTGAAGTGTCCCCACTTTCTGCAGTATGTGCACTGGGTATGAAGTGCAGGGCAAGATGTCAGTCCCCACTCATGAGGGTATTTTCCGTTGCAATTCCTGCACTGGTATCGCTGGGGATAGTTGCTTGGTCAGCGCTGTTCATCCGCGACTTTGTTTATTGGGGTGGTTGTAGCAGTAGCGGTGTTGTTGTCTTCCAGTCGCATTGTTTGTAGGTGTGACGCTATCGTCTCCGTTGTCCTTGCGTAGTTTATTAAGTCATGTAGTGACATATCTGAGTTCATGAGTCCCTTCTGGCGGACTTTTTCCGACAGGCAGCCGGTAATTAGTTGGGACTTCACCTCGGAATCCATGTCGGAAAAACGGTACATAGCTGCAGCTTCCTTTAGTTTGCGGTAGAAGTCTTCGATGCCTGGGCTATTTTGTTTAATTTTTCGGAACACGAATCGGTTGTATTCCGTGTTGTTTTCAGGGTTGAAGTGGTTGTGCACCGCTGAGACAAGCTTGTTGAAATGTGTTTCATTTTTTTCCACTGTGACTTGCTCCTGTGGTATTTCGTCGATGATGTCATTCGTAGCCTCGCCAACAAACGTTAGTAGGATTGCTTTTTGCCGTTTGTCATCCTCAATGTTATGTGCGACAAAATAGTTTTTCAGTCTTTTTACATATTTTGTCCATCTTGCTGCTTTGGCTGTTGACTCACAATCAAATTCGGGGTAGTGTGGTACGGCGGCCATATTGGTTATATATCGAACACATGTTGAATTTTTGTTTCTTTTTTTTTTTTTTTTTTAAGTGTGTTGATGTTCTGTTTTTGTGAGGGTAACGACTCAGTCCTTGTCGCCAATGTAATATTCTGCGCAAGAGGCTATCGATGCTTGCTAGGCATCGATTAATGCGTTGATAGGATGTTAGGATGGTTGTTGATTGTCCCTCGGGTGATGGTAGCCTCCTATTCCCTTTTGCTGCTAAACTGCTGATTAAGATTAACCGGATGTCCGGAGGGGACCTAACTCTTGTGTCTCTAGGGGTTATCTCCCTTCTGTTGCTGGAATATTACATGAGTGAGAACAAAAAAAGTAATCAGGTGGACAGTAGATAGTGATTGACATTGCATTTACATTTTTTTTAGATGAGTGTTAACTGGAAATGGAAACACTGCTTTCCTGATCAAATTGAACTCATTTGTGGGGATTTGTTTTGTGAGGTGTGGATGTGATGCTTGGGGACCCTTCACAAAAAGCAATTTTTTAGTTTTTATTTTTGCTTTTGTAGCATTCACATCTGCCAACATGTAGAATGAATCAGAAAGAGATCGAATTTGAAGCAGAGTATAGCCTTCGCACACACAGGGGGTCCTTGATTTATAGCTGAGTTCTGTTTGTACGATATGTCATAACGTGATTTTCTATGTAAGTTGGAATGGACCTGTGAATTTCCATGAATAAGTATTTATGTCATTCATCTATGATAATACAAATGATTTGCTAATCTGTTAGCCATTATCAAGAATGTTTTTCGGTTTAACTAAATATGAAGAATGAAGATTATATTATGTATTGTTAATATTATAACTTCCTATTATAAGGTTATTGTATTTCCTATATGTGATGGTTAGGCTATTACAATAATACCTATATAGTTACTATAAAGACTGACTTCAATACAACTACTCTCAACCATGGAACTCTTTATAGTATTGGATGAGTTCATAGAGTCAAAGGTTGTGTACTCTTTACTCCACAACAGTTAAAAAAAGGTGAGGCATGATTTTTATAAAAAAATTTTTATTAAGATTGTTATGAACGCGTGTGTGGTTGCAGTCTCATAACTACCAAATGAAATGCCTTGAACGAGTTTTCATTCACGGTCCGTAAATGAATATGTGTGTGTGTGTGGCACATGGAGAAATGGGTGATGCGATACAGAAAAGAGTAATTTGCTACTCACGGTTGGATTGAAATTACCATTTATTCACAGGAGAACATTACAACATATATTTAGGTATGTACAAATCACGGTCCCAAGTTACTGGGTTGTGTGTCACAACCGTTGGGACAGGAGAATATATAGTGTCCTACTTGTCTGGTAGCCATGTTCCAATCTGCTCCCTTTTTTGCGCATACCACCTCTCAAAGTTCTGTTGATCACATGACTCGCGTGGTTTTGACAGGAGCAAAAGGGAGGTACTCTGTTTGAAACAGGAAAGAGTTATTTCCTTTGTAATATATTTTTTTATCCATCCTAACAAAGATGAAAAGAAAAAAAACATTTTATGATTAAGTTTTGCTTGCCTCAAAATATCCTCCTTTAGCCTTGATTACTGCAGCATGAATTTTTGGCATTCATTGCAAACGTTTCTCAGAGTATAAGTTTGATAATAGATTACATTTTTTTCAATGACTCTAAGAGCTATTTTTTTTTTTTTTTACTCTTCTGTCAAGTTCATCCCATGCTAATTCTGGTGGTGGTTCAAACTTTTTAAATGTAATATATATATATATATTACATTTGTCAGCTGTCAATATACCTCATAACACCCTTGAGCGCTTAGCTTTGGAGCAGGTAGAATGGAGATCAACATATTTTAGTGGACTCAGCAGTTTTCAATCAGCTTCTCTGAATTGTCTTCAAGAAGCGAGAGCAAGATCTAAAAGCTCAGCCAATCTAACAGTGATCTCATTTCACAATTCTTACTCTTGTTCCATATGCGGCTTCCTTTGTAAATCAGTAGCGGGTCTTAAGTGCCACTTAAGATTATCGCATAAAATTTCATAACTGAATCAATAAGCTGTCAGATCATCATACGTCAAAGCCGACGGGAGAGTCCATTATTATTATATATATATGATGGGGATGTCACCATGTTGTGTCTGTGTTCATAATTAATATTGAATATTGTCTGTACTTGGGTGAATGCAAGAAGGATTTAATAAAAACAAAAACTTATCAGTCATCTTCAATGAAACATGTATAAAAGAGGGATTGCTGCCCAAATACACAATAATACTTAATTATATAATATATAATTAGACATTGACTATCATGGGTATTGTAGGTTTTTGAATGTTTTCTATGTATGTTTCTTCTTTAGATAAATATACATAGAAAACACATTCCAAAACCTACAATATCCATATCATTTCATCCTCAATGCAAGAAGAAAGGTATACAAAATATACAACCGCAACAAAAATAACATCATGAGTAATAATAAATTATATGAGAATAGATACATAATGCTACTGACCAACTCTATCACGTTCAGAACAACCTATCCCATCTAAATAATATCGAAATAATCAAAAAACACTTTCAAAACCATTGTGGATATGACCAGATCCTCAAACACTAATAACAATAATATTTCTGAAGCATGCATATATAAAATAAGGTGCCGAAATTGTTCCTCACAATACATTGGATAAACATGCAGAAATTTAAAAACACGCCTATGAGCACAAAAGGGACCTTATAAATAACAATTTAACAAATGCATTAGTCATACATAGAAATAAATTCAACTACAATTTTGATTTTATAAATGCTACACTCAAAAAACGAAAATAATTCACTCAAGCAAAATCCTCAAGAGTGCTGTCATTGAATATTATCCAAATATTAATCTGTGCTCAGGTTTTTTCCAAATATCACCATTCTTAATAAAATCACTACTCTCCCCAGCCAATGTACACAACATAAAGTAATTGATGTAATTTTAAAATTGACCATATACAATAGCATTTCTAAATTCTTCTAGTTGCTAATGACATTTTGTTTCTTGTTTATAGATACTTTGTTTCAATGTATTCATTTCGTTTTTTTACCTTGAAAAAGTCCACATTGGACTAAATGCATCAGCTAAAACTACAGTTTTCCTATTGTCTTTTTTCTTTTATATATATATATATATATATATATATATATATATATATACAGTTTTAATTATCCTTATTGCCATATCCATGATTTTTCAGCTGTTTTATACTCTGGCCTTCTTTAGGTGACATATGTTGGTGTTTCAAACTGAACCCTTAACCAATACTTTCAATAAAAACTTTGGTTGTGTAACCTGAAAAGTAACTTGACCCAAAGAGTTGAGAGTTCAATACCTGGCCACAGCAAATGGAACGAAAACTTGGTGAGTTGAGTTACTAAAAAGGGAATTAACTGAAACTGAAATATCCAGAAAGGACATAGCACATCAAATGAGAAAAATCTAAACCTGTGGACTAAATTGGTTTGAAATTATCACCTGAAGTAGGCTAGAGTATACAATGGCTGAAATGTTAATATAGCAATAAAGATGATGTAAACAGCTACAATATCTCAGAAATATAGACAGATTTCTATCTATCTATCTATCTATCTATATATATATATATATATATATATATATATATACATAAATAAGTTTTTTGTGGTACAGAATTTAATAATTGAGGTGAAATGTGGAGTGGGACCTAGATAAAATTATAAATCGGTCACCACTAAAATTTTCCACACATTCCCTTCTATTTATTAAACGTTCAGCAATAGCAGAACCAGAACTGTTAGTCAGTTGGCCATTCCTGGGGGACGGATTCAAAATCCTTGGGGGTAAATGCTGTTTTATTCTCAAATCCAAACACTGGGACATCCTCCCTATGTAGTCGTGTCCACAACTACACTTGTATTGGTAAATCACTGAATTAACAAGGTTCTAGAGTCCTTGTATATCAGATCCCATGAGCCTTCCCTTTGTAAACAGAGGGAATGCTTGCTGGGTCTGAATATTATTGGACTCTAGTCTCTTGAAATTCATAATCCCACCCCCTTGATTACATTCGTTAATTAAAAATTAATTTACATGCTTTTTTTAAATTCCCAGAATAAATAAACTTGATAAGTCCTGGGACGAAACCGGTTGTTTTTATTTTAGCTTTTGCTTTTAAAAATGCCTTATAAATATTGTCTTTTCCTATCTAATATATATATATATATATATATATATATATATATATATATATAATATATAGTAATTTTCTAAGGTAATTGATTGAAATGTATCAATTCAACAGATTTTTCTCACATTAAACATTATTTTTGGTGAATATTCATATTTGATGAGATGCTCCATTTATTTATTAAACAGTGTGTTTGTTTATTTTTGTCCACCATCCTGAATATTCAAGAATTGTTATGGAAGAAAAATATATGCTCTCTGGCCAATGAGAACATATTTTTCATCAATAAGATTTTGGTTGTTGAAAATAAATAAATATACTGTTTAATAATAAGTGAAGCATCAACTTAAATATGAGTATCCACTAAAAATAACATTTAAAGTGAGATATATTTATATATATATATATATATATATATATATATATACACACAGAAAATAAAGAAAAGAATATTCCTTTCTTTATTTTCTGTACTTTTTTTTTTTTTTTTTAATTTTAATCATTGATCTTCATTCATTTGGCAGAATTCTCTTTCATTCATTGCTTCTTTTCTTTCTCTATTTTTTCTGTATTACTTTCTGTGTTTGGCGGGTGGATCTGCATTGCAACTGCATTTATTAAGCTGGGGGTGGTGGCGTACTCCTGTAATCCAGCTGCTTTGGAGGCTTGTTTGAGTGGACGGTTTGAGAGTGGGGTTCCTGGTCTGCGTTCCATTATGGCGATCGTAGCCCGGTATCTACATGGTTAGTTGGAGAGAGCTCAAACTGACCAGGTTGACTAAGGAGGGGCGATTTGGTCCAGGGTGGAAACGCAGCAGACATGTTCTACCAGCTCTACCTCTTTCTTAATAGCGTCAAGCTATTTTGGCGTTTACTTTGTCTCTCGCAAGATGGCGGAAAGACCGTTCAATATAAAACTGATCCCCGAATTCAGTGGTGATACTAGTAGACAGTCTGTGGTTGAATGGATCGAAAAGGTGGAATTGGTCTGCGAATTATGCGAGATATCGAAGATTGATCGGATTCTTCCTCTGCGATTGAATGGCGGTGCCCTTGCTGTGTATAGGCAGCTGAGTAAAGAACAGAAAAGCGACATTAAGCAAATAAAGCACGCTCTACTAACCGCGTTTGGAAGTGACTGGTTAAGTGCCTCGACCAATTCCAGGCACGGCGTCTGCGACCTGGCGAGACAATAGGCGATATTTGGCAGAATTAAAGAAGCTCGCCATTCTAATCGCACCGCTTCCTGAAGAATGGATGACATGTGCCTTCGTTTCTGGATTGCCCAGTCATGTTAAGCAGATACTCCGCGCATCATCCAGAATGGAAGACCTGACGCTCAATCAATTGTTGACCAGAGCCCGTGCTGTCATGATCGGCGAAAAAGAGGCTGATGAACCAGTGGCGCGGTTATTCAACCAATTGAAGTCAAAGAAGGTCCGACCCCAGCCATTCGTCACCATGGTGTTGCCACCTGCTATTGGTGCTCTGGGCGAATCATTTTGCCAGAGACTGCCGCTATCAACGCCAAGAAATGCGCAGCCCGAATCTAGAAAACATCGTCTCGATCTGATGCTTTCAATGTCAGAAAGTAGGACATATTGCCTCTAAGTGCCGGGAAATGGAATGGGGACACGATGTCAGCGCTGGTCTCTTCCCGCACCGAGCATGAAAGAGGCGCTCCTGTGATTAAGGTACACATCAATGGAATAACGCACCCGAAGTTAATAGATTCGGGCTGCTCTCGGTCACTCACCAACGGTTCGATTTGCCGACAGTGGAGCAGACAAAAGATGGACGTACTAACGGCTGATGGAAAGGCTCTCAGAAGCTGGGAAGTTGGAAACATCAAACTCAGTATTAACAATGGTGACCCTGTCACAGTCAGTGTGTTGATGCGTGGACAGCGCGCATTATTAGGTTCGATCTGCTCCTTGGGATGGACATTATTAAGGAGCTGGGCGGGCGACGCATTACAGAGGCAGGCGAAGTCAAGTTTTTGTGATCCGCCCATCTGTGCTACTTTGAAGATCAACGAGCCCGACTTTAAGCGCAGAGTTCGACCAAAGGATCGAAGACATGGACAGCATTTTGGAAATGGTCGGAAAATAACCCACTAGAAAAGCTCCAGAACCGAGTGTCAGAATATTCGGTGCCCAAACACATCAAGGAAGAATACCAGTGCGAATTGCAGGTGTGGCTGGATAACAGATGGCTGACTCCGTATCCCGAGGAAGAGCTTGGTCCTCCAAGAGGCCTCATCCCGTTGATGGCCGTGGTATAAAAGAAACAAGTCCGTCGCAGGAGTCGCTATAAGAGTATATTAATATGCAAATTACGGAGCATCCTATCCCGGCTGTCGACGAATGGAAAAAATAGGTTCTGCCGATAAAAGCAGTTGGTTTGTCGACTCGGGAGGAAAAATTCGGGCAGTTTTGGCTACAGCGTTCGTGAGTTATTTTCCTGACGTGTTACAAGTGATTTTCTTTCTTTGTGTTGTGAAAGCCACAAATTTGCTTTGAGAACGCTTACACTTCACTTTCTTAGTCTTTTTACCTTCTTTTTTTTCCACTTGTTCCTTTTATTCTTTTCTTTTTTTTTCATCATTTCCAAGATTTATTTATTATTTTTTTCTTCATATTTCCATTTTATATTTTAACGAATTTTTCTATTACTTTTGTCCACATTCTACCTTCTTTTTATTCTTCCTTTCCTGTTTTTTCTTCATTTTTTCCAACCTTTTTTCTTTTCATTCCTGCCTTTTGTTCTTTCTTTCTTTTTTTTGTTCTTTCTTTCTTTCTTTCTTTTTTTTGTTCTTTCTTTCTTTCTTTCTTTTTTTTGTTCTTTCTTTCTTTTTTTTGTTCTTTCTTTCTTTTTTTTCTTTCTTTCTTCTTTTTTTTCTTTCTTTCTTTCTTTTTTTTTGGTCTTTCTTTCTTTTTTTTTTGGTCTTTCTTTTTTTTTGGTCTTTTTTTTTGGTTTTTTTCTTTTTGGTTTTTTTTTTTGGTCTTTCTTTCTTTTTTGTCTTTTTTTTTTTGGTCTTTTTTTTTGGTCTTTTTTCTTTTTTTTGGTTCTTCTTTCTTTTTCTTTTTTCTTTCTTTCTTTTTGGTCTTTCTTTCTTTTTTGGTCTTTCTTTCTTTTTGGTCTTTCTTTCTTTTGGTTTTTTCTTTTTTGGTCTTTTTTCTTTTTTTTTCTTTCTTTTTTGAATCTTTTTTCTTTTTTCTTTCTTTCTTTTTTTGGTCTTTCTTTTTTTGGGTCTTTTCTTTCTTTTTTGGTCTTTCTTTCTTTTTGGTCTTTCTTTCTTTTTGGTCTTTCTTTCTTTTGGTCTTTTTTTCTTTTGGTCTTTTTATTTTTTCTTTTTTTTTGGTCTTTCTTTCTTTTTTGGTCTTTCTTTCTTTTGGTCTTTCTTTCTTTTTTGGTCTTTCTTTTCTTTTTTCATCTTTCTTTCTTTTTTGGTCTTTCTTTCTTTTTGGTCTTTTCTTTTTGTCTTTCTTTTTTTTTTAGTCTTTTCTTTTTGGTCTTTTTTTGGTCTTTCTTTCTTTTTGGTCTTTCTTTCTTTTGGTCTTTCTTTCTTTTTGGTCTTTCTTTCTTTCTTGGTCTTTCTTTCTTTCTTGGTCTTTCTTTCTTTCTTGGTCTTTCTTTCTTTCTTGGTCTTTCTTTCTTTCTTGGTCTTTCTTTCTTTCTTGGTCTTTCTTTCTTTCTTGGTCTTTCTTTCTTTCTTGGTCTTTCTTTCTTTTTTCTTTCTCTGGTCTTTCTTTCTTTTTTGGTCTCTTTCTTTCTTTTTGGTCTTTCTTTCTTTTTGGTCTTTCTTTCTTTTTGGTCTTTCTTTCTTTTTGGTCTTTCTTTCTTTTTGGTCTTTCTTTCTTTTTGGTCTTTCTTTCTTTTTGGTCTTTCTTTCTTTTTGGTCTTTCTTTCTTTTTGGTCTTTCTTTCTTTCTTTTTTTTTGGTCTTTCTTTCTTTTTTTTCTTGGTCTTTCTTTCTTTTTTTTTGGTCTTTCTTTCTTTTTGGTCTTTCTTTCTTTTTGGTCTTTCTTTCTTTTTGGTCTTTCTTTTTTCTTTTTTCTTTCTCTTTTTTCTTTCTTTTTGGTCTTTCTTTCTTTTTTCTTTCTTTCTTTCTTTTTTCTTGGTCTTTCTTTCTTTTTGGTCTTTCTTTCTTTTTGGTCTTTCTTTCTTTTTTCTTTCTTTCTTTCTTTTTTCTTGGTCTTTCTTTCTTTTTGGTCTTTCTTTCTTTTTTGGTCTTTCTTTCTTTCTTGGTCTTTCTTTTTCTTTTTTCTTTCTTTCTTGGTCTTTCTTTCTTTCTTGGTCTTTCTTTCTTTCTTGGTCTTTCTTTCTTTCTTGGTCTTTCTTTCTTTCTTGGTCTTTCTTTCTTTCTTGGTCTTTCTTTCTTTTTGGTCTTTCTTTCTTTTTTGGTCTCTTTCTTTCTTTTTTCTTAGTCTTTCTTTCTTTTTGGTCTTTCTTTCTTTTTTGGTCTTTCTTTCTTTTTGGTCTTTCTTTCTTTTTGGTCTTTCTTTCTTTTTGGTCTTTCTTTTTCTTGGTCTTTTTTCTTTCTTTCTTTCTTTTGGTCTTTCTTTCTTTTTGGTCTTTCTTTCTTTTTTGGTCTTTCTTTTCTTTTTTCTTTCTTTCTTGGTCTTTCTTTCTTTCTTGGTCTTTCTTTCTTTCTTGGTCTTTCTTTCTTTCTTGGTCTTTCTTTCTTTCTTGGTCTTTCTTTCTTTCTTGGTTTTCTTTTTGGTCTTTCTTTCTTTTTTGGTTCTTTCTTTCTTTTTGGTCTTTCTTTCTTTTTGGTCTTTCTTTTCTTGGTCTTTTCTTTCTTTTCTTTCTTTTCTTGGTCTTTCTTTCTTTCTTGGTCTTTCTTTCTTTCTTTTGGTCTTTCTTTTTGGTCTTTCTTTTGGTCTTTCTTGGTTTTTTTTTGGTCTTTCTTTCTTGGTCTTTCTTCTTTCTTTCTTGGTCTTTCTCTTTTTGGTCTTTCTTTCTCTTTTTTCTCTTTCTTTCTTTCTTTTTCTTTCTTTCTTTCTTTTTTTCTTTCTTTCTTTCTTTCTTTCTTTTTTTTGTTCTTTTCTTTTTTTTTTTTCTTTTTTCTTTCTTCTTTTTTTTTTTTTTTTGTTTTTTCTTTCTTTTTTGTTTTTTTTTCTTTTTCTTTTTTTTTTTTTTTTTTTTTTTTTTTTTTTTTTTTTTTTTTTTTTTTTCTTGTTTTTCTTTTTTTTTTTTTTTCTTTTTTTTTTGTTTTTTTTTTTTTTTTTTCCTTTCTATCTGTATCCTTCATTATGCCTTGCATTTTTCTTTTCATTCCTGCTTTTTTTTCTTCATTCTTTCCTACCTTTTTTCTCCATTCTATCTTTTTTAGTTTCAATCAATGATCGTTCATTTGGTAGAATTCTCTATATTTCATTCATTGTTTGCTTTCATTCTTTCTCTATTTTTATGAATTACTTTCTTTTTCTTTCTAACTTCTTTCTTTTCTCCCTGATTCCTTCATTATTTCTTTCCTTTTTATCTTTCATTCCTTGTTTCTTATTTCATTCCCAGACTTATCATCACAATTGTTCATTCTGCAGATTATTGGTCTCTCATGTCAACAATTAATCGCCATTCTTTTCATATTTTGTGAGAAAAAAAAACGTTAGCAAATTTATCACTAAAACTTTGAATTTGAAGCAAAAAAAAAAAAAACAGAATTGTTATGAAAATAGTAACAACAAATAAATAAGATAAACATGATTTTCTTTCAGCAGAAAAAAAATGCAGGCGTTTTTTTTTCTTTCTCAGCTTGATCCAATAAAATACTTGAAATCAGATAAGCATTTAAAATTGTTGAAAGAAATAAGTCATGGGCGGGGGTTGGTTTGTGTCTCATTTGAAACCACATTGGTTTATGTACACAGCTGTCCAAAAAAAATGGGTCAAACAGATTTCATTCATTTTTTTTTAACATGGAGATTGATGCACCAATGATAAAAAAGATCACCCAAAAATCTGTTAGATTAAATATTTAACTGGAAGCAATCTTCTTTGAAAATATTCTATTGAATTAATCAATTGTAAAAAAATGTCATATGCTTGTGATGGTGATATTCCACAAATATATTTTTACAAAAATATGTTTACTTGCTGTATTTGTGAAAATTTCATAGTATTTGAATTTTTTGATGTATCAAAATATTAATGAATAAATTTAATGAATAAATATTTAATAAAGAAATTTAATGACTAAATTGGCTCATTATAAGTTCCATGGCTAGAAAATGCCCATCAAAATTCCCCCAATTGCATCACCAAATATTTGAGCTTAACAACTTTAAGCAAATATTATAACCTTATGAATTAGAAACCCTATTCAGATAATCGTTTGATTGCTTTCCACATAGACATGGGCATATTTGATGAATTGAACAAGATTTTGCTTCATGCATTTGTGTGTAACTCTCTTTGTGTAGTAAGTCTGAACCTGTCAGCATGTTTGTTTTGTTTTTTTAAATAAAATTAAAACAAAATATACCTTAAATAACAGTTTGCAAATTATAAATAATCTGTAATCCTCACCTCTATCAATCTCTTCTTCCCCATCTCTGTCTTTTCAGTTCCTAGCTTGTTGAGTAACATCGACCTTATGGGTCATCAAGCTTTCTTTTTTCTCCTCAGCTGGGGTTGGTGTGTCGTCTCCATAGGATTAATTCATGTTTCCCAAAATCTTACAATTTTGAGATTGACATTGAAGTCTACTGTGGTACAAATGTGTACGTTGTGTATTGCAGTGAAGAAATGAATAATTCTTGATTTATAGCTGTGTTGTTTTTCTTGACAGCATTTTTTTGATTTAATAAAACTGTAAATTCATGGAATTTAAATTTTTTAATATATCATAATAATTAATGAATAAATTAGCTGATTACAAGTTACTTCCAGTACCGTGGAAATTTCTCTATTTGAATTGGCAAACATAAAATTTTGTTAGTGATATTAGATAATCATAAAAGTAAAACCTTTAAAAAAAACTGATCATCCATCCAGCTTTTGGGTTGTCTCCTTTTCTGGAACACACATGGACAGATAGGTGTTGTGGGACCTCAACCAGTGTCCTTATAATGAGTAGTCAGTGATGGTCAGTCATTGAGGAAAGCATCATTGAGCAGTGTGGAATCAGCAGTTGCCTAGATGGTCAGTGAATGTCAGGGTCCTCTTTCTGTGGACGGAATTTAATAAGATAGCGGTTCACCTTCTCAAAGCTGAAGGAACACAATACCATAATCAAGTGGGAAATCGTATTGTTTGCTATTAGGTTGTCCCAAAAGTTCGTAAACACTTGTGAAAAATTAAATTTTTATGCAACACAATCCAGCACAATCGAGACAAGCGATGGGTTCAGAAAGGGCAAGAGACACCATCGGTTCCAAAACAAGATCGATTCGGCAAGAAAGTCATGTTGTGCGTTTGGTGGAATTTTGAAGGAATCATGCATTTTGAGTTGGTTCCGAATGGTCGTGACATCAGTGCTGAACTTTACTGTCAGCAACTGGAGTGGGTCTATAAAAAGTTGAAGCAAAAGTACCCGGCTCTGATCAACTGAAAGCGCGCTTTGATGCAGCAGGACAATGCCAAGCCACACACCGCCAGGAAGACCAAAGACAAGTTTGAAGAGCTGGACGGCGTTGAGGTTCTGCCACATCCAGCCTACAGTCCTGACTGTGCTCCATCATATTACGGCCTTTTCCGCTCAATGCAACACTTTCTGAAGGGCCGCTGATTCGACTTGTTTGATGAAGTCGAGGAAGCGTGTCAAGAATTCTTTGATTTGAAGCCGGCTGAATGGTACTTTCACCAGATCCGAAAGCTTGCAGTTCGATGGTAGAAAGTCTTGGAAAATGATGGTCTTTATTTTGTGGAATAATTTTTGTTGTTTTTGTTATTACTTGGCGAGTAAAATTTCAGTTTTTTGCAAGTGTTTACGAACTTTTGGGACAACCTAATATTTCCCAATCAGAGTGTCTTGAAAAATATTTGTTACTATTCTTTGTTGAATTTGATCACAGCCAAGGAGACAAACTTGTGAACATAGCTAGTCGGGTGTATATAGAAATACAACTAACCTTGAATATCATCACAGTTATGCAATGTTGGATGTGCAGAACTCATCATCACAGGTGGAAGCAAGATTGCCTGTCATGCATGTGTTTGTGTGTCACTCCAGCTGTGACACTGGTAAATGGAAAGAAAGGGTTAAAATTAAAATATAACTTGGAATAACATGAAAAGGGTTAAAGAATGGAACGATAATCTAAGTGAAGAAGCAAAATTGCTTTTATTTTTCAAAGTCTATTTTTTAAGCAGAGACGGCTTGAAGATTTTTTGGATATTCAGGACAGTAAATGAAAATAAACATATTGTTTAATAAATAAAAGGAGCGTCTACTCAAATACATGTCTCTACTAAAAATGACGTTTGAGTAATAAAAATCTATCTGATTAATAAATAAAAACATCCATCTCTTTCTTTACAAATTGCTTTCTTTATGTTAGGATACAAAAAAAATGTCTATTTCAAGAGTCGGAGAAAAATCTATGTTTACAGGCACTATTCATCTTTGCTTGGTCATCAACGCACTCTGTAGCTGAGAGGTCAAAAGCATGTCAACTCTAATGATCTAGAGGAACACAGGTTCAAATCCTGCCGAAGAGAGCATATTTTTTCTCTTATAAGATTCCTCAAATATTCATGCTGGTAGATGAAAATAAATATACTGTTTAATAAATAAACAGTGTGTCTACTCAAATACAAGTATCCACTAAAATATTGTCTAAATAAATAATAAATATATATATATATATATATATATATATATATATATATATATATATATATATATTCATATTCACTACACCCTAATACCCTTGGGAAAGGTATGAATCCTCTCCCTCCAGCTATGGGTAAAGTAGCAGGACAGACTGGGTTCTATAGCCTTGGATAGCAACTGATCTAGGAGAAGGACAACTCTGAATTCAAAACCTGCAGAGGGTCATTTGGGAACCTTGTGGCATTCGTGCACCAGGTCTGTATTCGTCCCTTTAAAAGTGTGGATGGTCCTGCACGTTTTTCTTCACCACTATAATCAAATCTCATGTGCTGGTGTCAGGCTTCTGGAAACTGATTTGCTTGACCCTCATACGTTGAATCTCTGGATGGGAGTTGTTTATTATTATATATATATATATATATATATATATATATATATATATATATATATATATATATATATATGGTTCAGCACATTGCTTACGGTCAAATCACGCTGAAAACACCGGTTCTGCTCGATCACGAAAGTTAAGCATCGTAGAGCCAGGTCAGTACTTAGATGGGGGACCGCTTGGGAACACCTGGTACTGTAAGCCCCCAAAGTCCAACCCTTACCTCACAGTCGGTGGGGGGTGTAACAGTAGTGTCAGAGCTATGCCGCCGGAACTTCGTTCCTGGTAGGGCCACCAAAGCGGACAGGTCTGACACACACGCCCCGCTAACAAGGGTTCTGGTGAAAATCCAAGAAGCGTCTGCATTGGTAACCGGCGGCTTCTGGTCGTTCCTGTCTCTGCGTCTGTGGGAACCCCGCGGCAAGCAAGAACGTTATCCGAGTAGGCCTGGGTACCCTACTTCTGTAATTTATCCCAAGAATCTTCTACTCATAACAGGAAGAAGCCGGCTCAATCTGCCCAGGGTGAATGCCACATCAGTACAGTCAGTAGTAGTACATTAGATCTAATGAATGACAATTTCCCCTGGATGAACAGAGGTCCAAATCCTTATTTTTCTCTAAGATCTCTTGAATATTCAGGCAGGTAGATGAAAATAAATAAATATACTGTATAATAAATAAATGGAATGTCTACTCAAATATGATTATTCCCTTAAAGTGATAAAAATACATGTGAGACAAAGTGTGTATATGTATATATCTGTATGAGTTTATCTTTTTAATAAAATGTTGTTTTATTAGATTTTCTTTTGTTATTTGCTGTGTTCATATTCTCTAAAGTAATTTCTTTTTCTCTTGGTTTTAGTTGATGGTATTATGTTTGTCATTGATTCTGGGTATTGTAAACTGAAAGTTTTCAATCCCAAAATTGGTATGGATGCTCTCCAAGTGTTTCCAATCAGTCAGGTAAGATTGAGTCTACTTTATTTTTTTTTTCCAAAACTGGATTTAGCATCTGATCTGGTGCTTCTGGTATATATCTAGAGATTCTTGATAAAATACAAATCTGCAATGTTATCAGTCCTGATCTGGCATCTTGGCTTCAGTCACTTTTCCACCGCCATAATGGTAGCTTCCCCAGTGCCTTTTCTCTAAATATTTTCATGGTAATTGTTCTAATGATCTTTCCTCTTTGGTAGCTCGACTTAAAAAAATTAAAAACAGCACTAGATTGGCAGCTAGGTCTCATCGTTTTACAGTTGAAATGGGAGGATGTAACCGTAAGTTCTATGCTAACAGTTTCTTCTATCACACTTCTCACTTGTGGAACTCTTTTCTGGCTTTCCAGCCAACTTTGATCTTCAAAAATGTAAATGCAATGTCACTTGTCATCTGCCTCCTTAAATCGTCTTCTTTCATTGTCTTCTCTCTTTAATAATGAATTTTCTCACATTCTTTTCACTCTTGGTAACCCTTTGTGTTTTAGGGGCCCCCATCACCTTGCTTGGGGGTGAAATGATTTTAAAAAAAAAAATAAAAGAAGGGACAAAATGAATGAACTTAATGTAGATTAATTTCTCTCTGAATTTCTGTGATTATTGTCCTCATCTTTGTTATCAGAACATTTCGGTCATTGTGCTCTCCAGCCTTCCTCAGGTGCTTGTCAATGGAGATAACAAGAACTAGATGAGATATCCCTAGATATAGTCAGCAGAACAAAGAAAAAATATCCATAGATTAAATAAAGTGTTCAGTTTGAAATTCTCTGAATGTTGCCTGGCTTACAGCTGCATCACATAGAACCATCAGTTTCTGTCCAGTCACCAAAGTTAAGCAATGTCAAGCCTGGTCAGTTCCTGGATGGGTGAATACTTAGGTATACCAGGTACTGTAACCTTGGATGTGTGGGTGATTTAATGGATAATGGCTTGGAATTGTTAATTGAATAGCAGGGTTTCAATTCCATTTGGGTCCATTATATTCACTTATGTGCAAATACCCTTGTGTAATGATGCATTTCTGCACAAGCTGTGATGAGATCCAAGGTCGGCTGTATGTGAAGACACTGGCACTTGCTATATTCCATCAATTTGTCTCAATTATGGCTATGAACACAGTCAGCAAAGAAATAACAACAAATGTTTTTCAAGATACTTATTGGGTCAGGAAGAAGCAATAAAAAAAAAAATGGATTTCTCACTTAATCGGCAATCTCTTCCTTTTGACTAAGTTCTGGCCACAGGAAACAGGTCCTTGTTTCACTGACCACTCATTATATGGATACTCACCACCTCTTTCCGTCCACTTGTGTTCCACCAACTGGCAAGGGGGACTGCCCAGACAGGTTTTCAGTGTAAGTTTTTCAAAGGTCCTTACTTTTTTGACTATATCTAAAATCACTAACAAAACTTTGTTCATTCAAAGGTGGGCTGGAGACAGTATTCCTGAAAAATCCTGGTCATTAAATTGACTTAAAAGGAAAGAGAATCTATCTATTGATTCATCTCCTAAGGAAGCGTGAAAAATCATATTGCTACACTTGGGAAAGGTATGAGTCCACTTCTTCTTCCCCAGATAGGGTAAAACTTGTATCGCTAAAATCATGATCTCCCCACACAAAATTCTTACAATGTAATAATATTATATCTGGCTTTAAATAACCTGCAAGGGGTTGATAAGCCATAAAAATGAAAAAAAAAAAAATGAAATACTGATTAGATACACAAGCATGTCTTTTAGATTTATTTACATTCTCTGAAATATAAATGTATAGAAATTACCCTAGCCACAGGTAAGGCATCAGTTTATATATCGATTTTAATATAGAATTGATCCCCCACTTTATATCCACACTATAATTTCTTGTTTGTTGATAAGCCGTAGAAAATGAGTCAATCAATGAAATACTGATTAGCTACACAGGTTGTCTTTTAGATTTATTTACATTCTCTGAAATAGAAATGTAGAGAAACTACCGTGACTATATTGATTATAATCTTATATTGATCCCCCACTTTATATCCACGTCATAATTTCTTGTTTATCAAATTCTGATTAGGTATGAATCCACCACTTCTCCCCCATCTATGGGTTAATTAGTAAGACTTGTATCACTAAATCATTATTATCTTCAAACTACTGTTCACCTGATTACTCTCTTCTCTTTCTGCTCATCATTAATGTTTCTGTTCCTAATTCTTCCACTCCTTGTAACCCCTTGTGTTTTAGTGGCATTACTGCCTTACTTGGGGGTGGATTCCAATTAAAAAAAAAATATCCTTACAATCTAAAACTATTTTCTGGCTTTAAATAACCTGCAAAGAGTAGCTAAACCGTAGGAAATGAATCAATCAATGAAATACTGATTAACTACACAGACATGACTTTTAGATTTATTTACATTCTCTGGAATAGAAATGTATAGAAACTACCATGGCCACAAAGTGAGAGATCAGTTTACATATTGATTGTGATATAGAATTGATCCCCCACTTTATATCCACATCATAATTTCTTGCCTGTCAAATTCTGATTAGGTATGAATCCACCTATGAGTTAATTAGCAAAACTTGTATCACTAAACCATTATTATCACCCCCCCCACCAAAAAAAAATTTCTTACAATGTAAAAATATTTTCTGGCTTTAAATAACCTTCAAAGGGTTGATAAAATGTGTAAAATGAATGAATCAATCAAACATTAACGTCACCTGGATTGACAAGCCCTTGATAAAAGTAGGTGAGCACAATGGCTGAAAGATAGTGATAATAGCAAGAAAGATGCGGACAATAGTCTGCATGTAAATAATGTTGATTAACTTATGATTAATTCATGAAGATAAATATAACCAAAGAAAGAAAGAAAGAAACTAAAAAGTACTTAAGTTTTTACTGTAATTTGCATTTTTTTAACTTTCTCTCCAGACACTGTTTCTATCTGATTGCCATTTGCAAAGGCAGGGAAACTGTTGATTCACTTTGGAGATAAATTCCTCTGTTGTTGGCTTTTGACCACAGTTATTATAAATATTAATGAGTCTGATTTTAAAGATTAAATTGCAGAGCGATATATTAAATCCATTAAGCAATGTCTTCTTAGTGCAGCCCCAGGGTCAGGACAAAATTAAATCTTGTCTGAGGATGGAATTATGTGGAAACCAAATGAACAAACGTAAATTTGGGAATGGCATAAAGAAATTTTTTTGTTTTAATTATTTTTTTTCTTTTTTGAAGAGGGTGTCTCTAAAAACACATTTGTCATTGCTCTTGTATAAAAGCAGCCTAATAGATAACACACAGGGAGACAGAATCAACAGTATGATTTAAAATATGAATATTTATTAGGGCATTGAGAACTGTCCCTAACCTCAGTCATATATTATGAACAATTTAGGCTTTGTACCTAGGTAAAAATAATTAAAAGGCTGATGAATCCCTTGTCATTAATAACAAGTAGAAGCTTTATGTGTACCACTTGGGAATAATAGACTTAATAAATACAAGGTTATATAAAAAAGGAATTTTTTTTTAATTGAAAAACAACTGGAAACAAAAATAAAATAGTGTGTGTGTGTATGTATATATATATATATATATATATATATATATATTTTTATCATACAAGATTATAATAAAAACATTTTACTTTGTTATACAAAAACTTTCATGTTTCAATATTATGACTGTACTTCCTTAGGTGATGGTTGGTAACTGGTGAAAAAAATGATTTTTTAGGGAAATTTAAAAACAAAATGTTACCTCTTTTCCAAAAGTTAAAAGTGGGGCATAAGGTCAGAATTAAAAATATACTTGTCGGTATGTCTCGATTAACCAATTGAAAGTTAGATCTATGCTAAATAGAAAAATATGATCGGAGAGTAGAGCTGGGTGAGTTATCTTTTCATGTCACGATAAACTGGTGCTTAGGCATGTAATCATTGTGGAGAATTTGACAGCGACAAATATATCATGGATGTAGCCAAATATGATGTTCCATTTGTTGAAGTGGTGGTGGAGGTTAATCAGATGTAAAGTTATCAGAAACAAATTTAAGATTTTTTTTTATATATTTAGGAAGGGGCCTGTTAGTAAAATTGAAAATGTGGAACATCTATAGATGATGCTAATAATACTAAATAGACAGCAAAACCTAGCAATATTAAAGTTGAATAAACCAAATAAAATAATTACTCATAGAGGGTGGACCATTATATACTAATAAAATGATGGCTATGAAATTGTAATATGTAAAAGTTTTTATTAAAAATTTAAAAAAATATATTTTAAGGTAAGGGATAGACTGTGCTGGCATCTTGCCATTAATTCACTTCTTTGGTTTAACAGACCCTTTTTGTTAGCAACATTGGTTATATGGAATTTTTCCTGTAAATACAGGAAACCTAGATCATGTAAAGATTTACAAGTTCTAGTTTTTTTTAAATATATATATATAGTCTTAAGATGTGCTATATTTATGGGATAAAGTGCTCAATATCAGAGATAGAGCATGTGTAAATATAAAAGTGAACATAAAAGTCAACACTTAGAGGTGACAGTCTGTTTCATGCTAGATGCAATCATCAGGCCACTGTGTGCTACAGTTCTAAAATTTGAGGCTACACTTAGTTATTTTTTTAAATTGGTCCCAAAAGTAGTTGTTTTGTACTTTAAATAAGAGAAAATTATTATACATAGTTAAAAAAGGGAGACATCATTTTTTTATTAGAAATTTGATGATGGAAAAAAAGGATTTTACAATTATATTCTGCTCTCATCAAAATATCCTCCTTCAGTTTTGATTACTGCAGCATAAAATTTTTGGCATTTGTTGCAAAAGTTTCTCATAGTATAAGTTTGATAATTGATTCCATTCTTTTTTCAATGACTCTAAGAGCTCTTTTTCATCTTTTTTTCACTCTTCTGTCAAGTTTATTCCATGCTAATTCTGGGGGTGGCTTCAAACTTTTGAACTGTAGTGTATATATATGTACAATGTGCGATGAGTAAATTGTCGCAATTTTATATTTTTTATTTTGCGCATGCATGTTGTTTTTTTTTATTTTGTTTTTTTTTTTTGACTGCACAGTATAGTAGGGTCAGTTAGGCACCATTTGTGAGAAAAAGAGCACCATGATGCAATTCGCTCTGCCAGAAATTTGGAAATGGCTTGTTGTACTGCTTGGCATTCATGCTGGAAGCTCTAACATAAATATTTCAGAGTGTTTGGGTGTCGGAAACAGTTGGATGAGTCTCATGGTGATTAAGAAAGTACAGCAGCTCAGAAAATTCACTATGATCATTCTGATAAGAAAAGAATTTCAAAATTTGTTGGTGAGGGCCTGAGACTCAACACTGAGACCTATATCAAATGCCTTGAGGAGGTAATGTTGACCTGACTCAAGAAAGTGGCTACTAGAAGACCCTGTGTCTGGTAACAGGACTCTCCACCATGCCACACAAGCAGGAAAAACCAGTCATGGCTGTCAGACAATTTATGTGGCCACATCATCCTTTACATCTGGTCACATAACTCCCCAGACTGGAACCTCCTTGATTATTATGTGTAGGGGACAGTTTAGTGAGAGATCAACAAAACTCCTTGTAGCACCAAAAATGAACTGAAGGCAAGGATTATGGCAGCATTCACCAACTTAAACAAGGAGACCGCCCAGAAGAGTTGCAGGAGATTCTAAAATCAGCTGGAGGCTGTGATTGGAGTCAATGGTGATTTTTATTGAATTAATTTACTGTTTAGTATTTCAAGATATTTTTGTGTAATTTTGATAAATATATCTGTTAAAATGAGATGTCAGTGTTGTTTTCATTTTTGTGTAAATTAGGCACCCTGTTTCTAAATATATATATATATATATATATATATATATATATATATATATATATATATATATATATTTTCAGGTAGAGCATGTCTGTAAAAGGACAGTATGAATAAAGACAAATGGAAAACTTCTCTTAGCCGGTGTGTTTTGTCCTCTGAGGGACTTCATTGAGGCAAATGCAAGGATTTTATTTTGTAACAAGTATTTATATACAAGAACAAAAATGTTATTGGATTTTCAAAATTTTTAAGTTTAAGAACACTTGTAAGTATTCTTCAGGTTAGCTAAAAAGTCAGGCAAACTATGGAGGACATTAAGTGACATAATTTATTGTCAAAAACATCACTTACTGACTCTCGTTGATTAGACATCAAATTGCATCACTTGAATTGTGTACATGTTAAACTTATAAACGTTCTCTATTTGGTTCTTAATCTATCATATATATACAAAGTCTGATCTTAAACGCATTGGGACTGTGACTATAAACAGAAAACGGCAACACATATCAATTCAGTGTTTAATCTCCTTCGAAGTAGTCACTTTCAGAATTCACATAATTTATCCAGCATCATTTCCATTGATAGAAGCATTCCTGGAGCTTCTTTTTTGGGATAGTGAGCAGCAGCTTTTTTGTTGCAATTCTTTTGGATTTGCTCATCATGAAATCTTGTTCTTTTCAAGTGGGATTTTATTTTTGAAAAGGAAGAGGTCGTATAGGGTGAGATCTGGGGTATATATATTTGTTCTTGGACCTGGGGAATATTGCAATTTGCCAAAAACTGCTGTTCCAGCCAGGATTACTTATAGAAAATTTGTGTTCTGGTGAGATAACCACACTCTACACACTTTCCTTCTGCCTTCCAAGCACTGCTATAAATAATGAAAATGAGTGAGAATGTAGTGTCAACAGAGTTCAAGGTCCATCTGCACCAAGTGGCTTCAATGCTTACTTTTGCTCTGTTACCATAGCAACAGTCATGGTGATTTTTGAACAGACCTTGTGTGTGTGTGTGTGTGTACATACATACATACATACACACACATATATATATATATATATATATATATATATATATAATATGGATTTTCCAAGCGTAGCTTAGATATGGCACAAGGTCGAAAAGTATGGGCTCCCAGTGAGGATCAAACTTACTACACAGTCGTAATTGTTCTAGCAAGACAAGCTTGCTAACTATTACACCACCCCAAGGTGCCCAATATATATATATATATATATATATATATATAATTTAAATAAAAACAGACCACTATAATAAATTATTTCACCACAGCCCTTTTAAAGGACTGCGGATCATCAGACTTTACTTCCAAACAAAAAATGAAAAGAAAATTTACACATTTTTGATGGGCTGTATTAAACATATATAAATTAACGAAGTGAGGGGGCGAGAGAGAAGCCATGAGTGAGTTAGCAGATATTGACATTTAAACGGTTAAATTTATCCTCCTTAGGTTTACCCATACCGATTACCTAGTTTTTCATAAACTATATATATATATATATATATATATGTGTGTGTGTGTGTATTTTTAGTAACAGATCCCTCTTCGTCAAATAACATGATATTTGTAATTGTTCATTTGTAAGATGCTTAGGTTATGCATGCAAACTAAATATTAACTTTTTTCCAGCCATGTATTTTGTCATATTTGTGACAGTATGGTCGAAAGTAAGTTATACCTGTCGTCCAAACTAATTAATACATAACATACATTTTAGTTCACTAACTAGACAAGGTGTTTTTTAATGAAATTAATTATTCATATAGATTTTATAAACATTTTAGTCTGCATCACTTCTGCTTGTGTCAGAAGTCAACATAGTGAGAGTTTCTTCTATGTTGTTAGCATAGTAAATGTTTTTTTATCTTTTTCGATGACATCATTGTTCACAGTCATCTTGTTGTTCTCCCTCAAAAAGGAAGTAGCAGTTGAAAAAAAACACAAACTAAAATATGAATTTGTTTATAATTTTGTTTTTGTTAGTGTGATCTTCATTTCTGTATCAACATATTTGCACTTTTGTTCAAAATACTTAGCAAGTGTTGTGTTTCAAAACACAATCTAAGCTATGTAAACTGATATTTTTTACTTGATACAAATTGAATAAAAATGGGAACAAACTTTAAATCTAGCTGCTACAAATTCTAAAAGTGAGCGTTTATTATATATGAGACTTTTTTTTTTCATAATTTTGTAGGCCAAAATGTAGGATTGCATATTATACATGAATAATTATAGTATGTGATCTCATTATTTATCTAGTTTAGGCTTCAAAATGCCAGTGTATATCCAATTATGTTTGATTGTTGATTATCCTTCTTCTATGTGCTATGTCAAGGACATAGGCGATCATGGCTCTCCACAGTTTTCTGTCCTTTGTAGCTCTTAATAAATTTTGTCTTATGTTCTGCCATCCATTTACTCAAGATGACTATGTAAATTATGTGTTGTTTTCTGTGAGTGTCAAATTTTCCAAGCCCTCCTTCCTCATTATGTGCCTTCAAAATTTCAGCTCTCTCTTCCTGAAGTATAAAGTTTCCTTTTTGTTCCCATTTTCTCAAAAAATTTTATCGTTGCTCACATGCTTGTTTCCTGCTATCCTCAGTATCCTTCTATAGAACCACGTGTCTGGTGCTGCAAGGCTCTTCTTCATTTGTGAGGAGATTGTCCAACATTCACTGCTATATAGAAGGACAGATATCATATAACAGTTCAGTACTCTTTGCTTCTAATGAAATTTTTCTGTGTCTTAATACTTTGCTTATCTTTGCATTTTTGGCTATCCCAATGCACCTTTGAATTTCAGTGTAACACTTTCTAACCTCTTTTAAAACACTTTTCAGATATTTCATTTTTTGTACTTGTTTGATTTTGATATCTCCAATTTGTAATCTGCATTTGGGGCTGTCCCTTTCGTGACAACTATGCATTCTGTTTTCTTGCAGTAAAACCAAATTGCTTATGGTTTGGTTTTAAATTTTGAGCAGATTATTGATTATGACAAGCACCGGAAAAGGCTGAAATTTGTTTAACAAGTTAGATGGGAATATTAGTACAAATAGAAAGTTAAGTAATCAGGGCTTCAGGTGTATATTGTTTTGGGTCATCCAGGTCAATATACACCTGAGGAAGGCCATAATGGCCAAAATGTTGTGATGAAAACAACAAAAATGAGGACAATAGTTTGAATATAAACAGTGTTAATGATGATAACTTCTCATCTCAGAAATTCAGGCAACAAACAAAATGTCTTCCTATCGCTGTCAGAATTTTTGAGATCATTGTTATACATGTTGTTGTTCAGGCCAGCATACTTGTCTTGCTCGTTAGGCTTGTACTATTTTAGCTGCTGTCTCTTCTAACCTTCCCTGCATGTCTGTCATCATCATACTTATTATAAAACCCAGGTTGTGTCTGTGTGTCTGTACGTTTATATATTGGATCGGATTTCCTACATTTTTCAACCGATTTCAATAAAACTTCACAGGACTACGTAAAATTACCTTGCGGTGGTTCTGACAGCGCCAAATATTGGAAAAACACAATTGTTTTTGCATGAAATCAATTTGAAAACACAATTAAGAGTCATCGCGAAAATGAAAGGGGGACAACTCATATAGAGTTATACTTATTATAAAACCCAGGTTGTTTGTGTGTGTGTGTTCATTTATATATGGGATCGGATTTCCTACATTTTTCAACTGATTTCAACAAAACTTCACTTTTTTTTGGCAGTTAGTGTTTCTTATTGTCTTGCACACTTTTTTCTTTATTTTTACATTCGGAATGCTTTAAAAAATTCCATTTACAAGACAATTGTTTATAATAAAATTCTATTCAATCGATAGACTCATAACGATTGAAAACAATGTTTTTGTTTGAGTTTGGGTTTGACTAATTCATAAAAAAAAACAACAAAACAAAAAAAAATAATTAAGACATGCATGTCCGTCAACCTTAAACAATAATCTTTGTCAATTTTATTTTTCAGTTTTTATGATGGTCGATACTTGATCTATCTCTTACTGTTACATCCCTGGGCAACGCCGGGCTCTACTGCTAGTACTTGATAATCCTTAAATCAATCTGTGGAGGAAGTAAAGTCTTGTCATTTTGATTTCTATGCTTAGGAGATATTTCGTATTAGTTGATCCTTTCTAATCTATTTGACTTTTTTTTTTGTCTGTTTCTTTCGCTGGACCAGAATAATTTTTCCATATTACCTAACTGAGAGATTAAACTCACAACTGGCAGGAAATTAGATGCACTTTAAGCAACTAGTTTATGTGTTTCTTGGACAATCTAGTTTCATTTTGGAGCATTAGACCTAATACCTGTACACAGGTGATGCAATTTTTAAATATCCTTTCTTAATTAGAGGCTCTCTGATGGTGTTCATCTATATAAACATATATATGTCCTTATATGAAAGGACACTCAAAATTTCTCATAGAGTACATGAATTAGGTTTAATTCTCCAAGTGTCCACTTGTCCAAGTGGCTTAGTGGATTAATGTATTGGCTTATATTGTGTTTTGTAGCAGTTGTTATCTCAGTCCGAGGATGTCTATTGTAACAATTGCAGTTAAAAAGACAAAATGTATAAGCAACTCTAAAAAAGTGATTATAGTAGAAAGAATCAACTGATACTAGTTATCTCCCCTAAGTATTGAACGTGAAATGAGAACATAAATTGTGTAAAGTGATGGGTTCAAAATTCCAAGAAGGTTATCGCGTATGATAGACACCTGAAGAAGGATGGAGAGTATAATGGCTGAAATGTTGTGAATATGACCAAAATGAGTGTTTTGATCTGAATAGTAAGAAATATAATAGGACTTAGCATTTATTGATTAAGGAAGATTCTTAGAATTCTTTATAATATTGTTGTGCTAACTTTTGGTGATCTGTAACACAGTAAGAATAAATGATTTTACACAATTTATTTTGGTAAAATGCTATCAACAGCAAAAGGATACAGAAAATGATGTCCTAAATATGTGCAAAAACGTGTACTGAAGATGTTATAACAATTACATACGCAATTTTATGTGTACAAAGCAATATGATAAGGCAATGTATATACTCGGATTGTTAGAAGCTTGTAAGCCACTGAAGCTATTGGCTTAGTAAGTCTAAATTAGTTTTACATATGATAGACAATCTCTTGCTGAATCACTCCTTAATATATACAATACTGTGTATCTTTCTGAGAGGTTTTGAGTTAAAAAAAATCAATTCAAATGTTATAGCAGAAGCCCAGTTGGCAGTTACATTTAGTGGGGGGGGGTGTTCATGGTGGTAAATATGGAGAAATCAATGACTCTTGTGGCAACCATTTTCTAAATAAGAATAACGAATGAACAGTTTTGTGAAGAGAAGTGTTTTTTTGTAAGTGATCTTTGTGTACTTACAAGATTTGGTGTCCAATAAAAGAAAAACCTAACAGCAGAATCTGTTTTCTTTTTTGAATCTCCTGTGGATACAAAAGTAATTTTAGACTTCTTGCTTTGTTCACAAATTCATAAGACATCAAAAAAATGCTGCTTAATGCTAATTAACATACATTTGCAATAGTTTGTTTAAAATCCAGGCTCTAACTGAATTTTATACACTCCAGATAACAGCGTATAGTTTTGATGACTGGCAATTAAAAAAGAAAATGGTTGGTGTTCAGAAATCATTATTGCTAGATTCTTTTGGGGTCATTTTTTAAGAATATTTCAGGTCAGGACTTCAGATTCTTAAAATTCCATTTTTATTACCACAGATTCTCTTTCATATTATTTCAAAGTCTTTTTGTGAATAATTTTATTTTAAGTTAGTCTTGACAAAATGTTATCAAGATTTGTCAATTTTCTGAACTATTAACAGCTTTTACTTTTATTTATTAAACAGTGTGTATTATGTTTTTCTACCTTTGCATTTAACTAAGAAATGCTAGTAAAGAAACAAAGGGGAACACCAGCTGATTCAATCCCTGCTGGGGGAACATTTTCTTTACAAGAAACCCAGCCTGATTAGATGGAATACACATTCTTTAATAAATGGAACATCTATTTCAAGTATGAAGTATCTACTATAATATTTGAAGTTATATACATATATATATATATATATATAATTAGGATTATGAATTTTTTGTGACCCTATATTCCTGCATCATAAATAGATGAACTTTTGTTCAAAAATAATGAAAAAGACATTAATTTGTTTTATTTCTGGTAAGATATCACCCCAAAATAAAAATTTGATTTTACCATATATGCAATAAGAGTAAAAAAAATCAGAACATTTCAGAAGCTTTATTTTTCAATTTCCTAATAATGTAATTGGATAGAACTTATGTATTTTTAATGTTTTTACCTACAGCATAATATACAAACTTACAAATAAACAAAAACAAGTTCTAGAAGGTTCCATAAAATCATAGTACTACTAATATATAATTTTAGACATTTCCTGTTGGGGTGACATTTTTTTTTTTAAATAAACTGAATTAAACCCTTCTTCATTATTTTTTAATAAATGTTCATCAAATTATGATATAGGAAATCAATAAAATGTAGTCAGTCTGTTCAAAGGCAGATACTACACTTTGATCCCATCTCTATGACCAGAAAGTGAGGATAAGTGTAATTCGAGTAGCACTGGCAGCTCATTCAACAAATCCTGAATGTTTCTTTATAAGGAAATGACTAATACTATCATTACTATGAGAAGAATAGATACTACACTTTGATCCCAACTTGATGGCCAGAGAGTGAAGACAGTAGCAGTCAGTGAATAATGGATGTTTCTTTATAAGAAAATGGTTAATATTATCATTATCATACAAAATTCAGTATTAAATAACCCGACAAGGGATGACATGTAATAAAATCACCCGGCCTCTTATAATTGTTGGTGTTGGTTCTATTTGCACAAAATCCTGATTCATTGAAATATGGCAGTGGGTCTGCAAATGATTTACCAACTGCTGAATGTTATCTGGAAGCAAGCAAGTTGAAACATTGAAGTAAATAGCTTTTGTTATCTTAATTATTCTGTCAGAACATTTGCTAATGTTTGACATTATCTTTATTTTATATCATTTCTTAATGTTTGGAGGGGGGGCAATATTGTCAGATTTTTTGTTTTGAATCACGCTCATTACCTAAAAAGATCTAAAAAATACATTTATTCATTCATTTATTCAAGAATCTTTTTTGCTTTTTGCCTGAAAATGTGTTAAATATGCACAGTTTAGTCACTTTGGAAAAATATTTTGGTTGGTATGGGGGGGAGGCATGTTGTAGACTAGCAGACATCATGTGGGAGGTGTGTGTGTGTGAAACTCCAAGTAGTGCTACTATATATACACACACACACACACACACACACATATATATATATATATATATATATATATATAATTTCATACCATTTTAAAATAAAACTTATCTTCTTATCTATTTTCCAGGCAAATGCTAATCAGAGATCAGGACGAGCAGGAAGAACTGGACCAGGGTAAGTATTTTCAGAAATATTTCTTCGATATTAAATGCAAATGCAGATGATGCAATTTAACCAGATGTGAGCCATGCTTATTAAAAATCTCATGCTTTTTTCATCTGTCAAATTGTTTTCTGACTTTTTTCCATCATTTGATTTATATGAATTGAGAAGTTAAAATTATGCTGAATTATGCTATAACAAAAAAATATTAAACTTCTCCATTGAAATTAACTTGTATCTCCCCTGTTCAATCAACATTGATTAGAACTGCTCCAAAGATCTTTAATATCTTGACTCTAGCAATGGATTAAGTATTCATCTTTCTGACTCAGAATTTGGCAGATATACCATCTGCTTATCAAGAAGTTTGGTAGTAAAATATAAACATTTATTTTTATTTGGTTCTGTGACGATGCCCCCCACTTTTTTTTTTTTTTTTTTTTTTTTTTTTAGTATCGTTGCTTCATAAATTTTTATTTCTCCTAATCTATAAACTTTCATACCTTTACTCTATCAAAAAAAATTATCCTTTCTCTTACAAACCTTTCTTACCTTTATGCTATAAACGTTTTTTTTCCTTTTTCTATATCCAGTCAATGTTTTCGTTTGTACACTGAGCGGCAGTATAAAGATGAAATGCTGATTACTACGGTTCCTGAGATCCAGAGGACCAACTTGGCTAATGTGGTGCTTCTCTTGAAATCTCTTGGGGTACAAGATCTCTTACACTTCCATTTCATGGACCCTCCCCCTCAGGTATATATCTGCCAATGCTTTTAATTACAAACAAATTATGCATGCAGCTGAATTGGACTTATGACTGTCAATCATCTTATTTCAGGTAATAATAGCAAGTGATGATCTTCATTGGGATAGAGAGCAAAATTTTTTAAATTATCTCTTTGGAGTTATCCAATTGGGTTGCTTGGGTTGAAATGATTTCTGGATTAGCGTACCTGTTGTAGTGAAATACTCAAAAAGCACTTCTCAAAAGAGATTAGCAGTGAGTTTTATCCTCACTAAATACAGGTTTTCCTTTGTTACTTAAAATGGCATAAAATGAAAAAATAATTACCATTATTTGATTTAGGATAAATTTTTGAACATTTCCAGTTGTATGTTTAATGTTCAATGTCAAGAATTGTCCTCTATTGTAGCTGATGAGGAAGACTTGAAATTTGGCAGTCCGTTTAACATAGACCTCCACAAAAAATGCAATACTTAAGGTTTAAAATTAATTTTTAAAAATAAAAAAAAGCTTTCTTGAAGCATTTATTTTAGTTTTAATTTCAAGCTAAAATTTCAATAAGCAAATAATATGTATTTCAAAAACTAATTTAAATTGATTAGAAAGAATTTTTTTTTTTTTTTTTTTTTTTTTGCTAAAATATCTGATTTTCCACCCTTTTTAGTCATTTTTCATTGCAATGTAATTCTCTTTTATTAAAAAAATCTTCCAAAAATAAAATATACTTTTCTGAAACTTTATTTGAGGAACATTAGCTAATTTAAATTATAATTAAACTGATTTGAAATAAATATTATTTACTTTAAGTTCAAAATTTTTAGCCAGACAGTAGATGTGTTGACAGATCTAATGTTCTACGGAGACTTTATTTGTAAAACATAATTGAAGAAAATGGCATGAGTGCCATTTTTATTTAATTTTTAAATACTCAGTGATCTTAAAAATTTAGGAAAACATTCTCCGTAATCTGATGTTTTATTGAATTTTAGAAATTTTGGCTTTAGATTTACTATAGTTATCACTCTTATTTTCTGATAATGTTATGTACCATCTCCTGTACTTACAAAAATCGGCACATTTATGCACTAATAAGAAAAATTCAAAATTCTTTTAAAAATATTGGTGTTTGATGATTTATATTAAGCTTTTCTGTTTATGATTAGTAAATATAGTTTTCACTTGATAATATCTAAAAGGCTGAAATTTATACAAAATTTTAAAAGATATAAAACTTAATAAATATATCTAATTAAAATTAAAAAAGAAATGAAAACAATTCTTGTAAAAATTCATTATTCATTAAAAACAATTTTCTTAAGACAATAGTGTTCCTAATATAGGTACCTCCATGAAATCGCTAAAAAAAGAGCATAGCTTGATGTGAAAAGACGCCCACCTTGCTGAAAACAAAATTTTATCGTCTAAATGCTTGTGTTATTATTAAGAGAAAAGACTAAAGTTTTTTTTTAATTATTTTAAAAAATTTTTCCTTCCTTTTAGAACATTCTAAATTTTGATTAAAAAAACCTTCTTTCTCTTTGTATCACCAGAACTAGTAAAATAACAGACAATTTTTAACATGCTTTTTTGGTATGATACACATTAATTTGGAAAACCTTGCAAAATAAAAATAATTGTCGGATGTTCATGAAACTTTCAGGAACTATTCACAGATGATCGAAATTATTATAAATATGTTTTTTTTTTTATTAAAGTCATGGCAGAAATATTTTTTTTTCTTTATTACCCCACCCCCATAACTAATTTTATGAAAACGCTAGAAATTCGATCGCATCGGGTTTAGTGATTACAATAGTTAAAAGCACAAGGCTTTGAGGAATGCAAATCATGTTTTTTTTTGCTTTTAATTGGACCCCCCCCCCACCTGAAGATCAGCTCTGAATTGTAACATAATAAAACAAAGATATTATTTAATTTAAAATGCTTTTATTTGCTTTTATGAATATGGACAATATTTTGTGAAAGCAAAAAGTTTTTTCGATGAAAAATGAATTTTTAATACAATTATTTATTTCTTAATTATAATAGATTTTTACATTTAAGCTGTTAAATTATAAAATTAGTTAAAAGCCGCATCGGGTTTCCTAAGTGTCCTTATGAGATAGATCGTTTTTTAGCACATTGTAAATTGTATCATTTTGACTCATCAGAAGATCCGCAGTAATTAAGAAATGTAATTTTGTGTTTATAATCGGGCTGTAATTATAAAGTATGGAAGACCAACCAAAATACAATTGAGTTAAGCATTGTTCTCCACTGTTAAGGCCTTTACTTTTGCAAAACACATGTGGAGAAGTTAATTTGATTTTTCAATTTTGACTGAGAAGTATCAGTATCATCTTATGAAATTTATATGATCTTATTTTTATATTAATCTCAGTTATGACATTTTTCCATAAATGAAATATCAAAATTAATAATAAAATGAATGGAAATACAAATAACACAGTAAAATGTAATAAATGTACATAAAATTATAGTATTTTATGTACACTTCTGATAAAATTTCATAAGAAAGGTACCTAAATTAATTAGATACCTTTTTCTTATGAAATTTAATCTCATTCTTAACAGTCTTATTTTAATTTCTTTAGAATATATTTTCCATAAAGCATCGTAAAGGTGAAAGCTAAGTACAAAAAAAAAAAAAAAATTAGAGCGCTGAAAGTTTTCTTTAAAAATAATGAGGTAAATAATTTGTTCACTTAAATGTAAATTATTTCATTTTTCTCCTTCCGTAGAACAAATTATCCTCACGGAATCCGTCAATATGTCATTCATCACCTGTCAAGTGACACGAAAGTTTATGACCTGCTTTGTTTTATTTTCAAATTATTTCTTTTCGGTGCAGAAGCTAAGTTAAGCTTGGTTCAAAATATTTTAAATAAACATTATAATTTCTGATTTTCTTAAAATTTCTGATTTTGAAAAAATGATAATTGATATTTAAAAGAATTTCAAAGTGAGAAAAATGGAAAAAAAATGATCAATTTTGCTGACTCAAAAAAATAAGATTTTTAATGAAAAATTTTGGATGTGTTAGGAATGATTAAAAATGTAAAAAAATATCCCCAAAATACTTTGATCTTTCCTCTTAATAATAACATAAACATTTAGATGATAAAATTTTGTTTTTGTCAAGTTTGGCGTCTTTTTCATCATGCTATACTCTTTTTTTTTTTTTAGTGATCTTGTGGAGGTACCTATCTTAATATATCTTATTTATAGAAGCAATTAAAAACTTTTCTAATTAAATAATGTCATAGTTTTATTGCATTTTTTTATTTTACAATTCAGAGCAGATTTTTAGCAAATGGTGTTTCTGTTTGACAAAAACAAATTGATGATTTAAATAATGAAGAAGGTGGAATTTTAATTACTCAAAATTTCATAAAATTAAGTGGAGTTAACAGATGTAAAAAAAATTAAAAATATATTTTTACCAAGATTTTCCCAAAAAATTTAATAAATAATTCATTTGTGAATAAGTCCTGAAAATTACATTAAAATCCAACTATTATTTGATTTTTTTTTTACAAGAATTTTCAAGACAATGTGATTTTACCATAAAAAAAACACTAAATTTCTCATAGTAATTTTTGACCCACCAACTGACACAAGAAAAACAAGATTTTTAATCAAAATTTCAAATGTGCTCGAAGAAATTAAAGAATTTAATTTAATAATCAGAAAATACTTTGGTCTTTCCTCTTAATAATAACATAGATATTTTAATGATAAACTTTGTTTTTATCAAGTTTTGAGTCTTTTTTCATCATGATATGTTCTTTTTAAGAACATTTTTGGTGGTGGTACCTAATTTAACTCTTTCACTGCTGCATTGTCATCACATTGTATCCTGGCTGTGCTCACCTATTTTTGGACAAAATTGGAAATTGCTATTTACTGGGAATAAATGACTATAGAGACACGGACAGCAATTTCTCACGGGTGCTGTCAATTTGGTTTTGATTAGACACTCTGTAAGACAGATTAAACTAAAAGACACTCCACCATAGAATTTTAAAAGACCTGTGTTGCCTCCAGTGTTGATTTAGAAGGTAACCTCAGAGCCACCAAGTATAGAATTGGGCCTTAAATGATGTCACTGGGTGCACTAACATAAAACAAACAAGTGAACCCAGCCGAACTTAGGATATATACACACAAGATGACTGGATTGTATAAATGACTGACCTATGAGGGGAGAAGCAGAATCTCTCACTTCCTTGCAAGAAGATTGAATATGTTTGAAGAAAGACCCTAAACCACATATCATTGATTTGGTTGGCGTTAATTTGATTGAGTCCAGAAGTAAAAAAAAAAAAAAAAAAAAAAAAAATTGTTTTATGCCTGAAAAATTCAGTCTCATATTTTTAGCAGATAACATTACAGAAACGCACAAATCTCAATCAAAAATATTTCAAGCTGAGGTCTCAGATCCAGTACTGAATAATTTAAAAAAAAAAAAAAAAAAAAAAAAACTGAGGTTGAGATCTCCTACTAAATATATAGAACAATATATTTCTTCTTAATGCAATGGAGTGGTACACAAGTAACAGGTTTTAATTTGCTAGCAAATCTGCTAAAAAAAAAAAAAAAAAAAAAAAAAAAAGTATCTGTATTTCATCAGTGATTTAATTAAAATGATTCTCTATTAGGCGTTATAACTTTTTGACTTTTTCTAAAAGAATTATTTTCCTGTATCATAATTTGAACTTTTATTTAAAAACAATGAAGAAGGGTTTAATTCAGTTTATTTAAAAAAAAAATGTCACCCCATCACAAAATTTCTAAAACTGTATATCAGTCTAGTAGTACTATGACTTTCTAGAGATCTAAAAATTTCTTGAACCCTCCAGAACTTCCTGGAGCCTTCTAGAACTTGATTTTTGTTTATTTGTAAGTTTGTGTGTTATGCTATAGCTATAAACTGTTAAATGCATTAAAAATAAGTAAATAAGTACTATCTAATTACATCATGAGCAAATTGAAAAATAAACCTTCTGAAATTTTTTTTTATGCTTATGTATATGGTAAATTTGAATTTTTGATTTGGTGGCACCTTTTTCAAGAACTAAAATAAATTAATACTTTTTTTATTACTTTTGAACAAAAGTTCATCGATTTATGAGACAGGAACATAGGGTTACAAAAAAGTCATAACCCTATTCTCCATTTTGTATCAGTAAAAGTTCAAAGTGATTACGATTTGTTAAACATTGTCATGTTGTAGGTTTCACTAGTGAAGTGTGATACGAACCTTTTGCGAAACTAAATAGTTGTCTCTGAGAATAACGTTTATGTATCTTTTCTCCAGGATAACATATTGAATTCCATGTACCAACTTTGGATTCTTGGTGCTTTGGATAATACCGGAATGTTAACACCACTTGGCCGTCAAATGGTGGAATTTCCTTTGGATCCAGCCTTGTCAAAAATGCTGATTATTTCTATGGAGATGGGATGTAGTGCTGAAATCTTGGTAAGTCAGTCTGTAAGAACCTTTTTTCTATTTAATACTGTTGTCTGTTTTTGTTTGAAACTGGCATTTGTTAACTTTATTTCTACAACCATGTAATAGTTATCAAGGAGGCACTGTGGCGTAATGGATAGCGGCTTGAATTGAGGAATCAGAGAGCCGAGTTCGAATTCCAGTCGAATCCAGTACATTCACTTACGTGCTAACACCCTTGGGAAAGGTGTGAATCCTCTTTCTTTTCCCTCCAGCTATGGGTAAATAGCAGGACAGACTGGGTTCTATAGCCTTGGATGGCAACTGGTCTAGGAGAAGGAAAACTCTGAATTCAAACCTGCTCTTAGAGGAGGGTGAATGGAGTCTCTCTGATCCTTGGTTGGCAATCCATTTAGTGATGGTGTCACGATAAAAACACCCTTGGTAGCCCTAGCGAAGCATCAAGAATTCAGCTATTTGACAAGATTATGAACTACACCAATCAAAGTAATGGTGAGTTCAATCTCGGCTGAGGCCGCAAGATGATGAATACTTATCAATGTGAAAAGATTGGTGAGATGAGTTGATACATACACACACACACACACACACAAACACACACACACATATATATATATATATATATAATTGAATTTTTTATAGCTTGACTAGTAAAATTTTGAATAGACTCTTTCAGCTTAAGCCAAAATTTAAGTTACAGACGTTTAGATGATAACAATATTTGTATTAAAAAGTTGATGATTAATACTTTTTTTTAACTTCTTTCAACATTCTCATTTGAAAAGTCAAGGAAATTAAATTTCATTTGAGGTTTACAAAAGTTTTGAAATTTTTTAAGTACAATTAGATCAAAGTGTGTTAAGAATGGAAAAGCTATGACAAATTATTTGATGAGGCTATTCAGAAAAGGTATATCGGGCAAAGTATGTGTTTGCTTAGAAAAGGTTAAATGTATATGTGGAGTACAGTGTGTGTGTTTACGTCTTTTGATGTTTATCATCAGTCACCATAATCAATAGACTTAGTTTTAAAATGACCTGCCTTGAAAACAAAATCGACTCCTGAGATCAAAAAAAATGATTTTTGACTCAAATCAAAGAGGAGTTTTATTTTTTTAATTTCTTTCTTTACTTTTTTCTTTTTTCTTTCTTTTTTCTTTCTTTTTTCTTCTTTCTCTTTCTTTGTTTTCACTCGTTCTTTTTTCTTCCTTTTTTCTATTATTTTTTCTTTCTGTCTTCTTTCTTTTTTACTTTCTTTTATTTCCTTTTTTTTATACCTACCTTTTATTTCTTCTCTTACTTTTCTTCTCCTGTTTTTTTGTTCTTCCTTTTGAAATGGAAGAAAGAAATAGGAAACCAAAGAGAGAGAAGTTCCTTCTTTCTTTTGTTCCTTCTTTTCTTTCTTATTTTATTTTCTTGTTTTTTAAATTTTCTTTCCTTTTTCATTTATCAATACTTCTTTTTCTCTATTTGTTCTTTTTTTTCTTATTCTTCATACTTTTTTCTTCAGTCACCCAATCCTTTTTTATTTCTTTTTGTTTTTCTTTCTCTCATTTTCCTATCTCTTCATTCATTCTTTTTTTCTCATTCTTCCATTCCTTTCTTTCTTTCTATTTCCTGTTCTTCTTTCTTTTGTTCATTCGTTCTTTTAGCTCTTTCTTTTCTTTTTCCATTTATCATTCATGTCTTCCATTTTTATTTTTTTCTTATTTTTCAGGCTTTTTTTCTTTTTTTCAAAATTATTCTTTTTTTCTTCAGTCATTCACTTTTTATATATTGTATAAAACACTAAGCTAGTCTGACACAAGACCATGAGTGAGTGGTATCCACTGACAATGGGAACCAATTCATTATAAGCTACAAAACTCACCTGCTAAATCTTGCTCTATGGAAAGTCTGGAAATTGTTATTTTTAAGTGCAGCTTAGGTTGTCCAAATTTCTAAAGCAAAGTCTCATGATTTCGACTGAATATATAATATCTCGGTTAACAAAATTAATATGATCCACTTTCTTTTCTTTTTTTTCTGAGAATCTTTGAAAAAGAATTTTATGTAAATAGGATTTTTGAATTATTCAGGGAATTCGACATTTAAAATAAAATAGACTTACATTTATAGGAGAAAACCCTTTAAAGAGAATAAGTTTTAATTTTACAAGTTTGATTTTATAGTGATTTTTTTTTTTTTTTTTTAATAAATTGTGAAATTACTATACACATGGTGCATTGTAATATAACTGAATGCTTGTGAATGTAATCGCAAGCCGGATGTGACTCATTGCGTTCTTTGATGTATGCCATTCAAACAATGAAATGGTTGTTTGCAAAGTGGTTTAAAAGGTAAATTCTGGGGACAAGTAAGCAATAATTTCTTTTATGGATATGATTTTTCACTTCTAAAAAACAGATGTTTTTGATATAAAGTATCTTACTTATTATAAAACACAGATTGTGTGTGTGTCTGTATGTTTATATATTGGATCGGATTTTCTACATTTTTCAACCGATTTCAACAAAACATCACAGAACTACATAAAATTACCTTACGGTGGTTCTGACAGCGCCAAAAATTGGAAAAACACAATTGTTTTTGCATGAAATCAATTTGAAAACACGATTCTGTCGCCAGAATGAAAGGGGGACAACTCATATCGTGTTATACTTATTATAAAACCCAGGTTGTTTGTGTGTGTGTTCCTTTATATATGTGATCAGATTTCCTACATTTTTCAACCGATTTCAACAAAACTTCACTTTTTTTTGGCAGGTAGTGTTTCTTATTGTCTTGCACACTTTTTTCTTTATTTTTACATTCAGAATGCTTTAAAAATTCCATTTACAAGACAATTGTTTATAATAAAATTCTATTCAATCAATAGACTCATAAGTCATAATGATTGAAAACAATGTTTTTGTTTGAGTTTGGGTTTGACCAATTCGTGAAAAAAAACCCAAAAAGAAACTAATTAAGACATGCTTGTCTGTCAACCTTAAACAATAATCTTTGTCAATTTTATTTTTCAGTCTTTATGATGGTCGATACTTGATCTATCTCTTACTGTTACATCCCCGGGCAATGCCGGGCTCTACTGCTAGTATTATATATATATATATATACATATATATAGGCAGCAAATCTTCATTCAAACATGTTTCATTAAATAATATATTGTATCTACTTATTTTTATACTGATCCTTTTCTTCATAAGTTCTATTGCACAACATTTAATTACACATTCCTGTCTCCCTTCACAATTTTGTTTTGCAAAAAATTCCATAATGACAACGAATAAATCTAAAATTTTAAAACCATAACAGAACACGTGTTTTTAAAAATCACTATTACAATGGAATGCAGATGTTATTGCAGTTATAATAATTTTGTAATTTACCCTTGGAGATGATCTTAGAAAAGATTGAAAGTACTTAGGTTAAAAAAAACTATGGCGCCTTTCTTGATGAATTTCATCTTAACATCAAGAAACTGATTAGCAAACTGGAAAGGATCAGTATAAAAATAAATTAGTCAATGAAACATATTTGAATAAAGATATATATATACCCCACCAAAGAAAAGTGATGTCTAAGGTTTAAAAAGAAATTTTAAAAATGAAAAATCTTTGTTGAAGCTTTTATTTTACTTTCAAGCTAATAGATTAAATTTAACATTTCCAATAAGCAAAATATTGTATTTTAGACGGAATTTAAATTGAGTGGAATGAGTTTTTGTTTAAATCGCTAAAAATCACTGAAAATAATTCTTTCTAAAATAAAATATACTTTTCTTAAACTTTACTTGAACAAGATTAGCTAATATAAAGTTTAATAAATCTATTTTGAAACAAATATTACTTATATTTAATTTAAAATATTGTAGAAAAACATTTTTTAACATAGAGGTGGGTGTTTATTTAACCTTTAGCATTCTTCTTTATTAATATTACTTCCCTTTTCTCTGCATTTTTTTCAAGGCCTCTCAGTTGAAATATCTTTATTGTTAAATTCACTCAAAGTTGTTTCTGTTGCCATAGCAGGATATAACAGCACAACTATGAAATTCAAACACGCCATTGTTCAGGGAACACTCACCTTCAGTGGTAGAATAAAATTTTTGTATAACAAATGAAGTCACATACCGAGTGATGAAGGTTAAGGTCTTGAGAACTTGGCATCTTGACTGACAGCCAGAAGTTTATCTGATTTTTTCTATGGGGTGGGGAGATATATCTGTAAAAATTACTTCTATAATATAATGTGAGCTCCTTCTTTCTATAATATTTTGACTACCCAGTAATCTTAAAAAATTAAGAAAACATTCTAAATAATTTAATGTTTATTGAATTTTAGGTACGATGGCAAAATGGTAGTAGAGCTATACAGGTACGAGTTGTTTGCATGGGAATAGTTATAACATTATTATTGGACAATCATTGAACTAGTCTTATATATATATATATATATATATATATATATATATATATATATGCATGCATGCTACCCAGAGAGAAGCCATCTTGGAGTGAAGGTGACCAGAGTGAAAAAGGTAAATCCAGCAGAAGTTTAACACCATGTATAGATGAGAAACGTTTTATTGCTTTAGCAAAACAAATGATGAAGTCTATAAAAAGAGTTGTGTATATAAAGATATCTCTTTGGACATATAGAGTGTGTAAAGAATCCACTGTACTCTTGACTGACTGAGCTACAGAGAACTTAGCTGATCAGGCTGAAATAATGCCTTTAAGCCAAACTTCTCTCATTCTAGACTTCTTGTAATTTTTTATATTTGCTTCGTTTTATATCCAAACGTAAACAAAGTAATTTTCTAAAAAAACATAATAGATTTGTTTATTCATTAATCTGATAGATTTTTATCAGTTTAAATAATTTTTTTTTTTTAGTGGATACTCATATTTGAGTAGACATTTTATTTATTTATTAAACAGTATATTTATTTTTATCTACTGGATAGACAAAAATAAATATACTAGTGGAATTTCGCTTACAAGCACTATTCAACAGTGTAAAATCTGATTGAGTTTTCTACAGATTTATATTGAAGATTGTTGGTTTTCATAGTTATCAGTTGAGGACATTTTGCATGTTTTGCTGTGTATAATGCAACATGTTGTTTGCTGGGGAAAGTGAGACACCTTATTTTGCTGTGTATAATGCAACATGTGGTTTGTGGGGCGGAAGTGAGATACCTTTTGCTGTGTATAATGCAACATGTTTTCTGGGAAAGTGAGACACCTTTTGCTGTGTATAATGCAACATGTTTGCTGGGAAAATGAGACACATTATTTTGCTGTGTATAATGCAACATGTGGTTTGTAGGGGAAAACAAGACATCTTATTTTACTGTGTATAATGCAATGTGGTTTGTAGGGTGAAACACGTCTTGCTGTGCATAATGCAACATGTGGTTTACTGGGGGAAAATGAGACATCTTATTCCTATAGTATCCTTTTGGTAAATACTGTCGAAAAGAGTTTGTTCTCTTTTGTTTTATATTGCTTTTTGACAACACCATCTAGTTGATGTTAGAAGTTCCTTGGCAGGACAAGTGGGGTAATTTTGCATGTAATAGTCTTGAGTTATTTGAATTTTTTAGATGAAATATTATCAAATCTTATCTGAAATGCAGACTAAGATTTGATTTTACATTCCCATTTGGGCACTTTATCAAATCATGATCTGGTTTCCTCACTTCTTTTTCTATTTTTAATATATTATAAATCGTTGATACCAAAATCAAACAAGTACAACAATTTAAATATCTGGGAAGCTTTTTTAACAGAGGATGGAAAGTGTGACACTGAAATCCAGAGGCACATTGGAATAGCAAAAGATGCTTTCCAAAAGCTAAGCAAGCTATTAAGAAACAGGAAAATTTTGTTAGAAACAAGAAAAGAGTACTGAACTGTTACATGATATTGGTCCTCCTATACAGTTGTGAATGTTGGACAATCTCCTTAGAGATGAAGAAGGGACTTGAAGCAATAGAAATATGGTTCTGCAGAAGGATGCTGAGAATACCATGACTCAAACATGTGGGCAATGACAAAGATTAAAGAAAATGGAAATCAAAAGGAATTATATACTTAACATCAGGAAGAGATAGTTGAAATTTCTATGGCATATAACGAGGAAAGAGGACTTGGAAAATTTGATACTCACAGGCCAGAGTGAAGGCAAGAGGGATAGAGGAAAATAATGTATAATTTCCCTAGAATAAATGGATAGCAGAACATGGTTTAGGAGAGATAACAAAAAGATAAAATTTATTAAGAGCTACAAAGGGCAGGAAATTGTGGAGAGCCATGATTGCCAACATTCTGAGGGGACATGGCCCATGGAAGAAGTTGAGGAGTCTTTCAAGTTATTGAAAGAATGAATGTTGATCCATTCTCCAGAATGCTTACTTCTCTACCTTGGGGAATAAAATTGTCACAAACTTTTTATATTTCTGCAAAAGCAAAGAAATCAACACAAATCTCTTGTTTCTATTTCTTTCTTTTGTTTTCTATTTCTTTCTTTCATTTCAAAAGGAAGAAAAAGGAAAGAAAAGAAATTTCTGAATACTTTTTTTTAATGAATCTTGATTAAAAACGTACATTTGACAGATCGGTAAATATTAAAGTCTTGATGAGAGAAACTTGCCTTAGATTTTATACACAAATCCTTTAATCTGAAATAGAATTGTTGAGATAATCAAGGGAATAAAAGGGATATTACCAGACAAAATTTTACTTAAGAATTACCTTTGTTTATATACACAAACACACACACATGCCATAAGTAATTACTCTGGGTAGGCAGCTTGTAATCTTTATATAGTTAAATGTCATCAAAAGATTTGTCAATATATAAAAAGATAGAAATATTTAAGAAGTTTATCTACTATATTATTTAATTATATTCGCCTATTTGTACATGAAATCCATTCTCTCTTTCTTTGTAGCCAGAATATGTGTCACCTTTTCATAGTGAAAGTAGGGTCTTGCTCTATTTTATTAAGTCTTTCCTTTTCAAGGGATATTAAAGCAAGTGATGAAAGTCTTTGATTTGCCATTCTCTTCCTAGTGTTACTCTGTTGTTTTAGGTCTGTAAGGTCTGCTGTTGGTCTACCATTTTTTTATAACTTGTTTCTTTTCTTCATAAGCTTGTTTTGAAAATGTCTTAAGTTATTCACTGTCTGTTGCTCGAAGGGAAAAAATGTAAATGAGCTGAAACTGAAAACACACACACACTCACACACAAAATAATAAGTAAAACAGAGACATGCAACCTCAATCCATAGAAGATGCCAAGCGACTGAGTTGAAGGAAGATTTACTCCTACTTTCATAGTGTGTAAAGAAAATGACATTGAAGTGATGTCTGCAGAGTGTGGACTACACCACTACCAGGCATAGCTTAAATCCTGAGATTGAAAGGGAGTGAAACATGCCTACCTAATCCACAAAAAATAAATTATTTTGCATTTTATATTTATTTTAAGTAACCTTCATAATTTTGCTAGATTAGGTGCATATTGTGCCACAGAAGGAAAATGTAGCTGCTGAACTATTTTATTCAGGTTAGCCACTGCTTATCTTGCCTACCCAGAAAGCATGTCCCTTTATATATATATATATATATATATATATATATATATATCACACATTATGAAATGGACAAAGTCTGATAATTATTTTAAGACATTTTTATAGTTATACATTCTTTTTTATAGATACAAATATTTAAATGTTTGTTTATAATAAACAGTATTAAACAACATTTACTGGCCTGAATGTCTGAGAAATTTTCATAGAAAATATTTGTCCTCTGATAGGCTGGTAAATATTGTTTAATACTGTTTATTATAAACAGCATTTACTTAAATATTTGTATTTATAAAAAGAATGTATGAGCATAAAGATGTCTTAATATATATATATATATATATATATATATATATATAAATTATTTTGACCAATATCCTCCTTATTTACATAACTTGCTTGCAGATTATTGACCTTATCATTATTGTTATTATAACGTTTTGGACGTTGTGCCCTTCACCCTTCATCAGGTGTATGTTGACCCGAGTAACTTACAGGGAATCCACTAGACTATTGTCCCAAATAGAAACAATTATAAAATCAAAGAGTTTTATATAATTTTTTTCATTTCTTTTTTTCTTTTTCTTTTTCTTTTTTCTTTTTTTTCTTTTTCTTTTTTAAAAATGAAGCAATATTGTCCCAGAAAGGACTTTGTCCCATATGTGGACCCGATTACAAAAATATCCTGTTTGTGTAGATTTTCTTTATACAAAATGTCTAGTTGTCCTTAAGGGTTAGAAATAAAGTTAATAAGGAAAATTAATTAAAAAATATTTACAGAGTCATTATGGTTTCAACTTGAATCACCAGTTTTAAATGTTGCACTCTTCAAAACAGGAGATAAAAAAATGCTTTTTGTTGTATTGGATATTTGAGCTCATCTCCCAACTGAATTGTGGCATTTTAACAGTCACTTGAACTTCTTGATACATGTTAATTGTCTTTTGCAGTAGGTTCACAAGTGTGTCGATGATGACTGAGATTTAGCATCTAAATTCTCTTGAGTTGGAGGAATGTCTTGTGGAAGCGTTTCAGAAAAGTTCTTGGAGTCTTCGTGTTCAAATCCTTGGTTATGCTTTTCTTTTTTGACTCCATTTGTTCGCGTTTTCTTTTTGCTAATGGGTATCTTGTCTTCGGGAGCCTCGGTAAGCAACTTCATTGTGTACTTTTTGTCTTTGCATCCAATATAGACTAACAAAACGACGCAAGGTAACAGTGCAATGACACCAGCCGAAATTCCAATAATAATGTTTTTATCAGAGATGTAAATGTAATCGCAAGTTCGCTGGATAATTTCTTTTTGTTCATTCACAGCTGCAATACAGATTTTGTATGACATAAATGAATTACTGGATTCAAATTCATATTCCCGGTCATATTTGATATATTTTTGCAGGATCTCTTCATTTGAGGAGTCGTTGATCTGCAACAAAAACAGTTGTGTTTTCAGACTAGTTCGCCATTTGATTTTGATCGAGATGTCAATTGCACTAATTGTGATGTTCAGTTTGGAGAATCTTTCACTACCTGTTCTGTGTGATCTGCAGTTGTGGGAATAGCATTTTGGGTTCAAGCTTTTGATTGGCACTTCTATGATCTGATTGTTGGTAAGGTTCCTGCAGGTGGAGTTCTGGTTTGTGTACAGCTTTGATCCAAAAGAGATGAAGATTCTATAAATATGGCAGTTACAGGATAATGGGTTGCTACCCAAATTCAGATATTCAATATCTTTCAGGTGTTTGAAGGAACACTCATCAAGTTCTTGCAATGAGTTATTATTCAATTCCAATAACTTCAGATGATATGGAAAAATAATGTGATTAATGCTTTTTATACTGGGGTTTTGACCGAGATTGAGTTTTTCCAGTTGTTCAAGTTCGCTAAAAGCATCTGAGAAGATTTTTCTGAGTTTATTCTTACTCAAATCAAGTTGAAGCAGTGACGATTGCAGGCCATCAAAAATTGATTTGGTTATCCGTGTTTGTAAATTGTTGGACAAGTCCAAGGTTTGTAATTTGGTGCAACTTTGAAATGCGTTTGGTTCAGTGTTATAGATTAGATTCTTGGACAAATTCATCATTTTGATACTCTTGAGTTTAAGGTTTTTCAATGTTTTCAGTTTATTCCCAGACAGATCAAGTTCTTGGAGGTTGGGACAATTTTCAAATACATAATCTTCTAATTTATCAAGCTCATTATTATGGAGATTTAACGATGTGAGTGCATCCATTTTCAAAGTTTTGTTCATTTTGCTTATCTTATTGAATGAAAGATTGATGACTTTCAAAGTCTGGCTGTTTGCCAAATCCAATGGAAAGGAATGAAACTGGTTATGTGCCAAATCTATTCTCTCTAGTTGAGCCAAAAAGTCAGCATTTATCTGGACTTCAGGCCATCCACTTTCCCTGAGCTCTGTTTGAGAAGTGTTCATTTCTTGATATGTTTTAATTCTCGAGATGTTATTGCCAGAGAGATCCAGTGACTTGATGCTCAAGTTTGGACAGTATTTTATGAACAGTGATTGGGAACTGGTCAGGTTGCTGCATCTGAGTGTGGCATTGCTCACTTGGCAAGCATTGCTTGGCTGACATGCAGGTACGGATGATACGAAAGTGGCCAAAAAACTAACCAGCAAGAAGAATCTAAGTAGAAGCATTTTCACTTTAATATGTGACAATTTCTGAAAAATAAAAATGAAAAGAAAAATTAGCAAGTAATGAAAGTACAGTATTTTCTTTTGGAACAGAGGTTGAAAAAATATGTTTGGATAATTTAAAATTCTGGATAATTGAACACTGAAATAATCGAAAAAGAACGAATAAAAAAAAAGGGCATTTTCTAAAAGGAATTTAACATTTATATCATCAAATAACATTTTTGAATGCTTTATTGAAGGTTTTATACAGTTTATTTTTTTTAATGGAAAAATGCTATAATTTTTTTTTATCAAAGGTTGTGTATGATTTTCTAAATTCTTAAAATGCTTGTCTGACATTAAGTATTAGACTGGGTTCAGTTCAGATGATTGCAATTTTTGAAAAGTCTGGAAAATCAAGGTATTGCATTTTAGTGTCAGATTGTCTCTGCTCTTGATTGATCAAGTTAACCCATAGAACTAGAACAGAAATCATTACTTGTTTTATTAAGATTTCAGAAACAATATTAACTGATAATCTTAATTGTAAAAAGGTATCTTTTTGACTGCGGTGAAGAAATAATAAATTTTATAATATCTGTCTATATTTCTGAGGTGAGCTATTGTAACTATTTACCATATTATTTGATCTTTATTGTCATATCCAGAACATTTCGACCTTTGTACACTCATGCCTTCTTCAGGTTATATTTGTTGGAATTTTGAACTGAACCCTTTATTTGTATAGTGTAAATTTATTTTATAACGTTTGTCACTTTCAATAAATGATGGTAGTTAAATTTATTAATCAGCTGGATTTATGTTTATTAAACAATCTGTTGTGGATCTATAGGTAAGTGAGAATTTGCTTTAAATGGCATCATTTGAACTGGTGGCCTTTACTGGAGCTCAAAGCAATGAACCCCAGCTCTATATGCAGCTTGTTCTTCTATGTGCCGTGTCCCTTCAGGATGTTGGCATTCATGGCTCTCCACAATTTCCTGTCCTTTGTAGGTCTTAGTAAAGTTTGTCTTTTTGATATCTCTCTTAAGCCCTGTTTTGCCATTCATTTGTTTTCCGCCATCCCTCTTGCCTTCAATTTGTCCTATGTGTGATAAATTTTCCAGCCCTTCTTTCCACATTGTATCCCCAGTTAAAATATATGCAGCTACCTCAGCTAAAATACAGCCCCCCACACCTAGCACGCAGAGATTATTCCATCACAGAGCTACAAACAAGGCAGGCTGGAAGGTGGAACTCATTACACAACCATAACTAACCTGTTAACTGTCCTTAAACTAGATGTTATAAATGGGCATGTTTTATGTACACCTGAAGAAGAGAAAGAAAAAAACAAGCATTTATTTTATAGAACAAATTTATTTTCAACATAGTCTCCTTTCTTTGTCAGTGCACTCAATACAGTAATGAATATTAATCATATAGATCAGACATTATTCAGTAACAATTTCAGATCAAAATTCATCTATGTTTCAAGCTACAGATATTGATTCACCTTCTTACACAGACATGAACACACACACACAGAGATAAATTAATAGATTTTTTAATCCAACATTATTATGGAGATATCTACTCAAAAACATGTATCTACTTTCATTATTATTATTGATTTTTTTTATGGCTTATCAACCTTTTGCAGAATATTTAAAGCCAGAAAATATTTTTTCAGATTGTAAGAATTTTTTTGAGATAATAATGATTTACTGATAGAAGTCTTATTAAGTAACTCATAGCTGAGGAGTGGGGTGGGTGTGTGTAGAAGAGGTGGGTTCATACCTTTCCCAAGTGTATTTGTGCATAAGTGAATATAATGAACTCTACTGGAATTTGAACTTGGCTGTCAGATTTCCAATTCTGAGCCATTATCCATTACACCAGCTGCACATCCAAGCTTACAGCTCCTTCCATTTCTAAGCAGTCACCCATCTAGGTACTAACCAGGTTCAACATTGCTGAACTTTGGTGATTGTATGACACATGTATCTACTAAAATACATATAAGGTATATTTAAGCAGCAAGAATTAATTCTTGTTAAATTTAATTGACAATGTCTGACTTCAATGTTTTAATTTATTCTTTCTCGTTTTCCAATAAGTTTTATATTGGTAGATAAGCTGTCTGAATTTTATGTCTCAGTCACTTTCAAGAACTGGGTATTGTCAGTATGTTAGTCAAGATGTTTGATGTATATCATTTGAACACAATATACTTAGGCAGCAATATTTCATCTAAACATTTAAGATTGAAAAGAACAAAAAATGACTATTGAGCTTTTTATTAAGCTTCTCTGTATTGAATGAAAAGAATTCAAGTTCTCTGCCACTCTAATTATAAAAACGATTACAAATTTTTAGAGAACCCTTTCATTAAAGGAAAACAACCTGCTTCACTCTTGGTGTTCACCTGATAAAATGCTTTTACACTAAAATGTCTTATTTACCAAATGATATTAAATTTGACTCTTTCAAAGTCATAGCACACAAAACCGTGTCCTATATTTCAAAGTTCAAACTGACAATAATGCAGAAGAGATATTGGCCACTTTTGGACTTTTAATCCTTGTTTCTTTGATAAAATGTCATGCACTCTGGTTTCTACCTCTAAATTCAGCAAATGACTTTATACATTTCCATTTAAGGTTAAGGTATTCAACACCAGGAGAAACTTATGAAAAGACTTAACAGACATTCTTTGTTTCAGTAGGACAGGTTTTTATATATAAACTAATCAGCAAGAAGAATTTTATATATATATATATATATATATATATATATATATATATTTATATATATATATATATGTGGAATCGAGTGGAATTCGAATTTGGCTCTCCGATTCCTCAATCCAAGCCGTTATCCATTACTCCACCGTGCCTCCTAACATTCACTTACATGCTAATACCCTTGGGAAAGGTGTGAATCCTCTTCTTCTCCCTCCAGCTATGGGTAAATAGCAGGACAGACTGGTTTCTATAGCCTTGGATGGCAACTGGTCTAGGAGAAGGACAACTCTGAATTCAAAACCTGCGGAGGGTCGTTTGGGGACCTTGTGGCACTTAGTGCACCAGGCCCTTCAAAAGGTATGGCTGGTCTTGCACGAAACCTTCACCACTATAATCAAATCTCATGTGCTGTTGTCGGGCTGTCAGTTTCCTGGAAACTGATCTGCTTGACCCTCATACGTCGAATTCGATGGGGGAGAGTCGACTCTATATATATATATATATATATATATATATAGATTTGCTGCTACAAACTTTTAAGAATCTTATTTCTATTCTCATAGTTGACTTTATTTTTGCCTTTAATTCTCTTATATAAAGGGCTTCTAGGATTTTTATTTGCTTATTATTATTTTGATGTAATATAGATGTATTTTCAATTAATATCTGTTTGATATGTAAGCCTTATCATCAGCATCCTTGTTATAAAACCAACATGGATATTAACATTTTTATCAGAGATGCAATCTCCTAAAGGACATTTAAATTGATATACAAAGTTGGCCATTTGTAAGATGCTAGTTGATGGAGAATTGTTTTTGACAACTAGATTGGTTGTATTAAATTTTGTATAGTATATAAGCAATTTCACTTTTTTACTTGAATCTGTAGGGAATACATTAGTTTTTGAGTCTTTTTAGATTTTTTTTCCTCTTGCTTATAGTTAAAATGCATTTGATGATAGTATAGTAATTTGATATGTTTAGAGTTATTTGATGATATATTCATTTTTATTTATGTTTGTATTCCTAATAGCTTGTCTAATTTATTCATCAATGACATAATTAGGAAAGTCATTATTAATGAGGGTTTTTGTAATATTTTTTTTTATTCAGTATAGAAAATCTTTTTTGCTGAATAATTTGATTTTGCATGGTTTATTAAGTTTTGTATAATAGCTATTTTGTAATAATTTGGACATTCACTTTCATAGTTAAGAGATCACATGTTTTTGTTATCTGGTTTATTATATAGAGAGGTAATAAATGTTTTATCACCATTACTGTCTATCAATGCACCAAGATATGGGATTTTTTTTATTCTTGTTAAGTTCATATGTATGGAGTTTTTTTGTTTTTTTTTAAGTTTTTTTTGTAAGTCATGGATTTCATTTATGTTTTTGATTAAAATGAGAATGTCATCTACATATCTTATGTAAATGGAGTTTTTTTGTGGTATTAAGTACATTATTTTCTCGGTTAGTCATGTAGGAGTTGCTAAATATTGGTCCAAGAATGGAACCCATAGAGATGCCATTGACTGTCATTTTCCTTGAGTGTCATTTTCAATGAAACAAGTTTAAAAGAAAGGTTGCTGCCCAAATTATATATAATACACAGCAAAAAATCCCAAATTATCTCATGTGGGTATAGTCTATTTTAGACCAGCACAGCCATATGCCAGTCCTCCTCAGCCCTAGACTCTAGGGAATAGGGCTGAGAAGGACTGGCATATGATCTGATTATATCCATGACAGTTTTGGAAGTGGTTGTCACTATTTGGCTGTTATTTTGGATAGTGGATGTTATGGAGTTGGTTGGTAGGGTTATGTATGTGTTTTTTTGTTTAATTTGTTATTGTGGATAATGTTGTTATTTTTGTTTTCGTGTGTATTTTATGTGCCTTTCTCTTTGAGCTGTGGATGAAGTAATAAAAATATTGGAGGTTTTTGAAGGTGTTTTCTATGTGTTTCTTTGTTGGGTAGGTATTTGGGTCTGCAAATTCTTAATGCTTTTCCACTTGTCTTTTTTATTCATTTTGTCTCTTCTACAGATACATTCCATCTGAGAATATTTACTCGTGTGTGTATATATATATATATATATATATATATATATATATATATAATGCACTGTTACATTAGAACATGTACATACCCACTACAAAACTGTACATTTTGTTTCAACACTACAAAAAATTTAACGTTTCATCAGGTGGAAAAAAAGAATGCTACTAAAATATTTTTGTACAGTTTTGTAGTAGGTATGTACATGTTCTAATGTAACAGTGCATAATGAATAAATATTTATTGCTCTACATTTCTATTGAGCCCTGTTCTAAATTAATGTTTTGAACACTGAAATCTTATTCTTCATTCTTTTACATTTGGATATATATAATTCTACTGAAAAAAGTTGATAATGCCATGGACAGATCATGTGAATAACAAAGAAGTTTTATGGAATATAGGAAATCTAAAGAAATTGCCATAAACTACTGCTAGGGAAGTTGGTTTAGACAATTTTTCTCTCCAGAATCTATCTCACATATTTATAAGTCTACCATTCATCCATGCATTGAATATTGCAGCCACATATGGTCTGGTGCTCCTGCTATATATTTAGAGATTCTTGAGAAAATTCAAAGAAGAATCTGCAAAGTTATTTGTTCTGACCTGGCATCTTGGTTTCAGTCATTTTCCCATCACCATAATGTAGCTTCCCTGTGTCTTTTCTATAAATATTTTCATGGTCATTTTTTGGATTAACTTGCTTCAATAGTACTTTGATTTTACAAATTTAAATGCAGTACTAGATTGGCAGTAAGGTCTCATCAATTTACAGTTGAACTGACTCGATGCAACCATAAGTTCTATGCTAACAGTTTCTTCTATCACACTTCTGGAACTCTTTTCTGGCTTCTTGCTTTCTAGTTAATTTTGATCTTCAAAAATTTAAATGCTATGTCAATCATTATTTTCTGTTTTATTAATTCCTGTTCTTTTTAATAATGTTTTTCTTATTCTTTCACAATAACCCCTTGTGTCTTAGTAGCTTTATTTTCTTGATGGGATGAAATGATTTTGTTGTAGAGTGATTTCATAGTGGAGGCTTGTATTTGTACTAAGTTGGTCCTAAAATAGGTTTGACATACAAAACGTTAGGAACTTGATATAATAGGTATAACGCAGAGTAATCTAGTTGTGGGCGCTGATACTTTAGTATTCGACTAACGGTTGTCTGGCATCAACTGACTGACCCACTGACTAACCGAACCCCGTTACTCTTACTACTCCTACCTATTATAGGTGGGAGAGTCTATTAACTATAGAATAGGTGGTGTTCCACTATAACAGATTTAAAAAAAAAAAAACAACAGAGAGAGATATTTGGGGGGAACATAATTAGGAAAGTAGATTTGGAGAATTTAACACTCATAGGGATTACTGAAGTCAGTAGAAGCAGAAGAAAACAATAAATTTGCTTGATGACAGAATAACAAAAACGAAGCATGATGGTAAAGGAGCAAAAAATACTTTATGCATAAAAACAAAACCTGAAAGGGGATTGCACCTAGAGATACTGAATCACTTATGTGCTTTTGACTTAATTTAATTTGTTTGCAATTTGTACTGATTCACTGGATATTTTTCATGTAGGATGGGCTTTTAAACAAAACTGTTTGCCTTGTTTGTATTACCTGTGATTCACCAAAAAAAAAAATAATCAGCTATTGCTTGAAGTTGTTGCTTTAGGTCTTACTTTGATTTGATTCCCAGAAAATCAGAATTGAAATCTATTCTTATTTATTTGACCATCAGATTGAATTACAGTCTTAGTTTCCAGTTGAATAGTCAAAGTCTTTCTTGAATACTTTTAAATAAAATTTGCTTTGTGTTTTTTCTTTTTACTTATCAGCATTTCTTAGGGTTTAAAATGAAACCGGTTTGGAAGAGTGTGTAAAGAAAAAAAATGAAATCTTTCAGATTCAAACTAAACAGTTGTTTTGAAGCACCAACATGACTTTGCCCAACCCTTAATTTTAACCTTTATCTAGCTGGAGGTGAAAATGGTCACCGTAGAATTCTCTCCCTTTGCAGCTGTTGGTGCATTCTGTCGCCTTGAGAGGGTAGTTATAAATAAATACGTGTCAGCTGTTAAGCTGGAAATAGACTGCTACCACTTTGGAATGAGGTTAAACTTTTGTTTTCTGACACCATTTCGATTTCTTCTATACTCTGAATGAGATGTGACATTGATTAAACCCATGTTAATTTTGTCGTGATTTTTTGTAAACAAAAATGGCTGTATAAACATCCTACAAAGCCTTTGTTCAGGAGTTTTCCTTTGATTTGAACTCCAATGATGATTTTGAAATCATTACACAAACATATATTGACAGTGAAGTGGTTGGAGATGACAATGATAACCATACTAGTGATGGGGGAGGAAAGCTATGATGACCATTAGGTGTTGAGTGCCTACTGTCATCCATGGCTGACTAATTTTATGGAAGTATTGATCCCATTGATGTACCTGATAGCCTTTCCAAAGGTGAATTATTTTGTCTATTTATAAACGATGAAATAATATCTTTATTTGTCAACAAGACAAATATGCTAGTCAGGTGAAAGAATGACCAAACAAATGTTCGTGTCTTCTCGTATGTAAACATGAGGAAGCATGTCACGTTTATGATGAAATGAAAGCCGCCTTAGCCATTTTGCTTCTTATTGCACTCCAAAACTCCACAAGGAATAATAAAATTTAGAGTATGTTAAATTGTTAATGTACTTGTTTTTTATTTTTTTTTCAATGTCATAACATGCATGCATTCCATCAAAATATTACTCATTCATTCTTTTATTAGTAGACAAAAAAATAAAATCTATACACACAATATAAAGAAAGTTAAAAGAAAGAATTTTAAAATAGTCAGTGTTCATGTTTTTGCACCCTCAGGAAAAATGCAGTGGCAAGGGGAACAATTCTAGAAAGAATTTGGTGGGCTAAAAGTTAAGAGTCAAAGTAAAAAGCAATAAAATATGTCAACAATCTGGTGTGTTTAGTCAATCATAATCAAAATTGATTTCTCAGAAGTTGGTACACTACTGGAAGACGTTTTCAACTTTGCACATATACTGTCTTTTATATGCATTTAAGGCCTCCAAAAAGTGGTCATCGGTAAGGAGCATGTCAGGTTAATAGAAAGGAGGATGTAGAACCTTTTTTTGTGCAACTTCAGTTTTTGTTAAGGGGCTGTGTTATCCTATAGCATGATCACCCTCTTCCTCCCCACCTCTTGAAAAGGACCTTCAATCAGTGGTTAACTGGGGCCAAAAATGGCTTATACATTTTAATGCCTGCAAAATAAAACTGCTTTCATGTAATCATGATAGAGAATCTTTTCTGTCAGCCATCAGCATGGCTAATGCTAACCTGCAGGAAAGCAACTTTTTGCACCTTCATGGGCTCAATTTCTCACTGACTTGAAGTGGGGTGACTATATTGAAGCACTTGTTAGGTTGACTGCAACCATGTCTATAAGAAGAGTCAATTATCTGAAAAATTCCAATATCATAATGAGTAGTCTGAAACTTATCAACAATATCAAAATTGATATATTCATTTGGTTAGCCCCACCCACATTTTCCCTCATTTATACATTTTGTCTACATACCTCCAAAGAAACATAGTTTAAAATGAATTTTTAAAAATGAAAAGTCTTTCTTGAAGCTTTCATTTTAGTTTTTAATTTCAAGCTAATAGATTAAATTTAATATTTCCACTTTGTTGTATTTCAAAACTGATTTAAATTGACTGGAAGGATTTTTTTTTCAAATTGCTGATTTTAGTGCCATTTTTTAGCCATCTGTCTGCACAATGTAATTTTCTTTATTCAAAAATAAAACATACTTTTTTGAAACTTTATTTGAAGAATATTAACCAATTTAAAGTTTAATTAATCTGATGTGACACAAATATTACTTTTAGTTTAAGATATTGAAGAAATGCAATTTTTAACACAGCAGTAGTTGTTTTTATTTAACTCTATTGACAACTTGACAGTTGAAAGTTTAACTAATTTTTTTTTCTACGGGGGACATATCTGTAAAAATTGCTTGAGGAGTATAATGTGAGCACCTTTTTTTTTTTGTATAATTTCTAACTACCCCGTAATCTTAAAAATTTAGGAAAATATTCTCCATAATTTAATGTTTTATTTAATTTTAGGTGCTTTGGCATTAAATTTACTATAATTACCACTCTTTCTGATAATGTTGTGTACAGACATCTGTATTTACAAAAAATCAACCTGTTTACATATGCACAAAAAAAAAAAACCTTCAAAATTCTTTTTAAAATATGGGGGTGGCTGAATTGTTGTAAGCTTTTCCATTTATGATTAGTAAATATAGTTTTAACTTAATAACAATATCATCTAACTGGTACAAATTAAAACAGAAATTTAAAACTTGATAAATTATTCTAATTAAAAAAAAAAAATGAAAACAATTTTTATAAAAATTATTATTCATTAAAATATTTTCTCTTCTTCAGTCAGTAGTGTCCATAATATTCATAAAAGCAATTAAAAGCTTTTTTAATTAAATAATGCCTTAGATTTATTGGATTTTTTATTTTATGGTTCATAGCAGGTAACTGGAAGTCTTATTTTACAAAAAAAATTGATGATTTAAATTCTCCAAAGACTTCTGCTTATAACTAATATAAACATTAAACTGTATAAAAATGAATTTCTCAAAATTTTATGAAATTAAATAAGTTGGGGGAGGGGTAACAGCCATTAAAAAAAGAAAAGATTTTACCAAAATTTTCTAAAAAAATAAATAAATAAATAAAAACAACATTTCTGAAATAATTTCATTAATTTGTGAATAAGCTTTTCTAATTGAATAATGTCTTAGTTTTATTTTCTGTCCATATTGTCTATTGTCTCAACCACTTTCAGGTCACTTTAGCCATTTTCAAGGTGGTTTGTCTTTAGCTATTGTTGATTTTTCTTCATGTTTGACTGGTTAAGATGCATTTTTGTGTTGTTTTGAAATCTAGTAGGAGCATTTATTATGAACAGAGGGAAGCTGCATTACAGCAGTGGGAGAGTGACTGAAGTCAGGATGACAAGATGAACACAAGACTTTGTAGCAGGTTGCCATTAGTCAACTCAAAAATGAAAGCTCATCTACACAAATCTACCATAATCTCTTTTACCCCCAAATAATCAAAGCTGGCTAAACATAAATAGACCCATTGTTAACTAACATGTCATGCCAATTTCTTGAATACACTTTATTTTTATTTATCTATTTTTTATCACTAAACTGTGTGAAACTAAAATGTGTGAATTTTCTCTGTACCAGATATGTGTTCATTTTCACAAATACTTCAAATAATAAGACAGTTTACAATGAAAAGATAGATATGCAGAAAATTGATGTACACCTTTGCTTACAAAATCTTAATTGTGAGAATATAACTTGTAGTTTATAATTTGAAAACAATTGGAAGTTATGAGATTAATTGTAATTATGACTAATAACTAGCACCACTTTTAATGCAATCTTTTGGTTGGTTGAAACGTGAAAAAATCTACTTTCATTTCTGAGCTGACTGACCACATCCTGTTGCAAAGTCTCATATTTATATATTTTCAGGAAATATAAATGTAAAGGTTTTTTAATTTACTCAAACCAACAGACAAAATTCTTTTTATTCATTATGAATTTTTAATCTTATTTTAGATTTTATTTTTAGTGGCTTTTTCTGGTTGTTGTGGCATCGAGCTTTACATATGGTTTTTTGACATGCCCTTAAAATCTCTACATACTAATTACTTTAATGTTACAATATCTTTGTTTTGAAACTTGCACTGACTTTATTGCGTTTAGTCCTTTTCTTTTCCCTAGACTGATTAGAATTCAACTACTTATACTAGTTGTAAGTTTCTCTCTTAAAAAAATCTGTGATGCTTTGAACAAATAATAGCAATGAAGATGAAAGACAAGAGCTTGAATGACCACTTGTCAAATTTAATTTCTTCTGCTTTGCACATCACATGTTCAGTTTTATAGTAGCCTTACTCAATTAAACAAAACCCACGCCTTTTCTCCTTTTTTGGTTTGTGACATTTTACATACATTAAAATATTCAAATGTTATTAAGAAATTGTAGTGTTAAAATGACTAGTGTATAAAGTGTGTGTTTCTATGTATTTATATATATATATATAACCTACGCCTGAAAATGGAGTCTCAACTAGGGGACAGAATTAGGGTACCCTGAAACATTGTTACCTACAGGTGATCTGTTTTCCCCCTTACTAAGGTTATGGTTTTTTTTTTTTAGGTGCGGGGTATTTCTAGAGAAACATTATCCTTGTGGGCAAGTTTATTCAGACACAACATTGGTCTTATATAGAGGGTTGGAAGTTTGCAATATATCATTTTTAATAATTGACACTTAAGTTTATAAATTACTGAGCTTATATGATGTGGAGGAAGAATATACAAACAGCTCTCAACATTGGTTGGGATGAAAATACCAGTTGTAGATTTACAGAAAAATAGCAAGATTTGAGACTTTGAGAAACTTGCTTAACAAATCCTCACCAACCCACAGGAGTTGCAGATACATTTCTCTGGGTCAGCCAATTTAGGTTTCTTAAATTGCAACATCTTGGCAGGAATGTTTGACTGCCCATTGTCTAATAATTACCATTATCCAATAACACCTTAGTGACAAACTCATAAAATCCAAATATGTTAGCTAGGACTAGACCCAAAGGACTAATGATGACAATTCCGTTGGTTTGTTTGTACATTGTACTGTTAAAGCTAAATTCTACAGACACCATGGCAAACTCTATAAACTCAATGACAAGAGGAGAGGGAGGTAATTGATACAAGCTATTAAAACTGATATCGATTGTTTTTCTGAATGGGACACATGTAAACAAATTACTGATATCAAATGAGCATATAAATTTGAAATTGATGTCAAAGGAACAATTTTTCATAAAAGCAGCAAAAATGAAAATCTTTAATGCAATGAACAGAATAATACCCAACTTTGTAATAAATTGGCCAACCATTTAGCAAGTTTGTGCTGGTACTGAACATACCATTGACAGGATGGGCCTTAATGGGATGGTTTCTTTGAGGGTCTTTGGCAAATTGTACAACTAGAGCAGCATTGAATCCACTGGCCTAATCTGGAGATCAGAGTTCAAATCCTAGTTGGGTTCATTATGTTCACTTATGCCCAAATACCATTGAGAAAGATATGAATATATCTCTTCTTCTCTCCTCATTTGAATAGTAAATTGTATCTGCAAAATCATTATTATTCTCAAAAATTGTTAATGCAATATTCAGTAGCAAGAAAATACAAAAAAGCAAACATTTATTCTGACAATTCAAAATATGTTCCAGCTTTAAATAATTCACAAAGGGTTGATAAACTGTAAAAAATCACTCAATAATTGATTTTTAAAGACTGGGAAACTTTTACCTTTGGGTTTAGTTCTTTAATACTTTTTAGAAAACTGGACATTTTCATTAAAATTTTATTTCCTGGCATCAACAGGTTCCCTTAAATTAGTATGAGAAATTTCAGTGTCTTTTTTGCTGTAAAATCAGTTGGATTTTTCTTTTCTTTTTTAAATTTTTTGTAAATATTTTTTTTCTACATCTGTTAGCTCCCACTTAATTAATTCTCCTATTTGAAATTTCAGATGAATCTTAATTCTTTGCTCAATGATTGAATAAGCTCATGGCAAGTTCTCAGACAATAAAATTCCCTATCGCGTCATTAAATATTTGAGTTTAACAACTTTAACAAAATAGTGCAACAACTATTATCAATTTGAATGCTGGTCATTATTTTAAGAAGTAAGGGGATACAAATGAAAAGATTTTAAATTGACAACTTTTTTCATTTCACTGAAACAGTTGTTAAACACTTTTATCTTTCTTTTTCTCACTGAAACCAAGTAGCATCTTTAATATCTCTTTTTCATCTTTCCATGTATTTTCAGACTGGATTAGTCCACTATTTATGAGATATTGTCAGGGTGTAAGTGTCAAGCGGGATTATAAGATATTATATACCTACAGTTGGATGAATAAGCATAAACTATGTGACCTGATTATGTGCTCTGCTTTCATAGACCATGTGTACAGCCATGCTCTTGAATATATTACATTGTCCTTAAAGTAGAACATATTTTTTGAGAAGTATGAGTTTACAACAAGTATTCTTACTATTTTAAGGTAAAGTGAGATTTTGAATACATTTTTCTGTTGAAAGAAGTTGAAATATTTTGTATTCTTCACTTTGATAGTAATTAAACCCATTTATCATTTAATGACAACCTTTTTTTATTAATTATCTTGGAAATTCTATTGTGCATTTTGTCTAATGCTGAACGATTCAGATCAGCAGGTCTTGGCAAGTTATTGTCAGCTATTTTGATGTACTGTATTTTTTCAAGTTCCTTTCAATGTTCTCAAGATGATTAATTGGTTTATATTGTTATTTTTTTTATTATTTTATTAGTGATACCCCCCCACCCAAGCAAGGGTGGGGGATGTTTTTCAACCATTGTTTTCATGCTTGTCACACATTTTAACCAATTTATTCTTTGACCTTTTGCATGTGTATTTTGCATCCTCATGGGCTTTTAGAAGTTACTATTTTTCTTTTTTTTATGTCCTCAACTCCAGTCGTACATTTCAACAGAATCACATTCCTAAATGTTAAGGACTTTATATTAGAATATGTATTTTGTAATAGTTTTTTTTTTTTTTTTGCTCATTGTGCCATTGCTCAAAATATTTTTCGGATTTCAGTCTGTTGGTCTTTTAATGTTGAAGATTAGAATTGCTAGAATTACTGCTTTTCAGTACTGGTTTATTTTGCATATATAATCATATTATGAAATGGACAAAGTCCGACAATTATTTTAAGACATTTTTATGTTTATACATAAATATTTGTATCTATAAAAAGAATGTATAAACATAAGAATGTCTTAAAAGTAAAACTCATCTTATAACAAACTCATTTCTGCATCTTCCTTCAATTGAAAAACCAAAAACTGTCATTCAAAAATCAGAGGAGAAATGTGAATATTTTATCTCAAAGCTTCAGAATACAAGGATTGATGTTATGGTTTTAGATTTAAGATTTGCTCAATATTTTGAAGATAATGCCTTCAGCAAAAGCATGAACTCTGAAACTGCAACCTAGACAAGTGTGGATATACACATTTGAATAAACAGACAAAAATCACAAAGAATCATTTTTGGTAAAAAGTATCTGGCTAGAATTGTTTGAAGAAACACACAAGTCACTTTATATAATTATTCTATTTGTAATAATAGTAGATCCCACCATTGTTTTCGATGTATAAGGGTCCACTAGCTCAATTCTTAGAACCAAACAGCAAGACTAATAGAATGAGATATGTTTGCCCAGTTCACACTCCTCCCCAGTTTTTTGAACAGGACTAGAGAAGTTTATCCATTGTTTAGGATTGGGTTTCTGTTTCCTTCTAAAGATTCCTCATTCTCTTTCACTCCCAGTAGCCCTTTGCGGCTTAGTGGTATTATTGCCTTGCTTGGGGTGAATTGATTAGAAAAAAAGCAGACTACCTGCACGTATGATTTGATTATAGTGAGGGAGGCTTGTGCAGAAGCAGCCACATTTTTCAGGACTGAAGACAGAGTACCTGGGGCACATAGTAGTGTGTCACAATGTCCTCAAACAACCCTTCTAAGATTTTTAACTTCTAGACTGGTTGCCAACCAAGGCTATAGGGCCTAGTCTGTCCTGCTATTCACCCATAGCTTGTGAGAGAAGAGATTCATACTTTTCCCAAGAGTATTTGCGCATAAGTCAATGTAATGATGTCAGCTGGAATTTGAACTCGGCTCTCCAATTTTTCATTTTGAGTTACTATCCATCACACCACCCACACATCCATACATATGATATTAAGTGTGTGTGTGTTTTAAAGTTAGTGTCACTTTTACTAGTCCTGAATGGAAAGCTGAATTTCAATCTTAGTTGGGTGTGTTATATTCACTTATGGGCAAATACCCTTGGGTTATGAATCCACCTCCTCACCCTCCCAACTATGGATTAATTAGTAAAAATTGTATCACTAAGTCATTAATTTCACCTCAGCAAAAAAATTCTTACATTCTAAAAATCTTCTCTGGCTTTAAATAACCTGCAAGGGGTTAATAAACCATAAAAAATGAATCAATCAACAAAAATCTAGTCCTCTGGTGAAATCATATATAAAAGAGGAAAATATATAATTGGTTAAGAGTTTATTTTCTTGGTCCATTGATTGTATTGTAAGTTCTATCCTCATTGGATGCTTACAACCACATCATGTTAAAAGACCAATTCTTGTATGATGACTGAAGTTAAGCAAAATTGAACCTGGTCAGTATCTAGATGGGTGACTGCTTTGGAATGTCAGATACCATAAGCATAGATGTACAGTTGGTGTAATTGATAATGGCTCAGAATTGTTAATCAGGGATCTGAGTTTCAATTCCTGTTGGGTTTATTATATTCATTTATGTGCAAATAACCTTGGGAAAGGTATGAATCCATCTCTACCCCAGCTATAGGTTAAGTAGTAAAATCTGTATCAGCAAGTCATTATTATTACAAAAAAATTGCAGTCTAAAAATATTTTCTGGCTTTAAATAACCTCCAAAGTGTTGATAAGTCATAAAAAATGAATCAATTCGTGAAATGCTGATTCACTACACTAGCATTTCTTTTAGATTTATTTACATTCTCTGGAGTATAAATATATAAAAACTACTGTGGTCACTAAGTGAGGGATCAGTTTATATACTGATTGTAATATAGAATTGATTCCCCACTTCATATCTACAATATAATTCTGTGTATGTTTACCATTTCGGATTTGGTATGGATTCACCTCTTTCCGTAGCTATGGGTTAATTAGTAAGATTTTTATCAATAAGCCATTATTATCCCAAGAAAAACAAAATTCTTAGAACCTAAAAAAATATTTTATGGCTTTAAATAACCTGCAAGTGGTTGATAAGTCATAAAAAATGGACCAATCAATAAAAACTGTCTTCAGTTGATTTTTGTGCTTTGTTCTAACCATTAAGCTATCTCCAATGCTAAAACTTCTATCATAGCATTTTTAAGTTTGACTTTGTTAAGCAAGTTAATTACACATCATTACCTGCCCTCCATTTTATGTTGTTGCAGTGAATGAAGTGTTTTTGTTAAATCTCCTAAAAATGTGTCCGCTAAGAGAGTTTATTATTAATTGCACAGGTGTGAAATTACTTTTTTACAACTAACATTGATATTTTAGTATTTTTGAGGATAGCCTGTTTTTCATTGTCAGAACACCAGGTGTACAGAAAAATTCATGCAGATAAACACGCTGACATTGTATAATTTCAGGTGAGCCAACTCCCTCTCCCCCATTTGTTTATATCCATCATCATCACACACACACACACACACACACACACACACACACACACAAAAAACCCCAAAAAACGCATTTACAATAATCAACACTCCAGACTAATGACTCATTTGTTTTTTTTTCTAAATAGATTTTTAACCTTTATCGCTCTGTATGTAACTTGATTTGCTGTTTACCTTATCCTGCCACTGAAAGTGACTCTGAATTTGAATTTCTTGTGTGAATTTCAATTAAATTCAAATGATCATAACTTGACAAATAATTAGTGTTGAAATCCCAAGACGGTCTATTTTCGGGTGAGATATCAGCTGTGAGATTCAAAGAACAAAGACGTGGCAGTGAGGAATGTGAAAAGGATTATTACAGATATATTAAAAATATATTGCTACAGCTAATTTGACTGAAGTTTGTGTTGTAAGGGCCAAAATTCAACTTAATATAGGTAATTTTTTAACCTTTATATGACTTCATTTGCTGTATAAAAAGTTTATTCTGCCACTGAAAGTGACTCTGATCCCTGAATTTGAATTTCTTTTTATTTCATAGTTGTGTTGTCATATCCTGCTATGGCAACAGAAAACACCGTTGAGTGAAATTAGCAATAAGGTTACTTCAATTTAGGTGTCTTGAAAAAGAATGCAGTGGAAGATATATTAATAATATAGAGGGTTAAAGGTTAACCTGCCAGCATTTTGACACTATATTTTTCTTTTTAATCATTTCACCCCAGGCAAGGTGATAATGCCACTAAAATGGGGGGGGGATGTTTACAAGGTGTGAAAGGGAATGAGAAGACTGAGAATGGAGATGATTGAAGAAATGACAAAAAAGAAACCAGGTTCAAAGAGACAGAAGATGGTGATTGATGTTGCATTTAAATGTTTTGAAGATTGTATTTATCAGAGAAGAATGAAAACAGAAGGGTGTTCCACAAGTGAGAGAAAAGGAAATGTTGAAATCGAAGTGGCAGTTACATCTAGCTATTTCAACAGTAAAATGGTAAGACCTAATTGCCAATCTAGTAGCATGTTTAACTTTAGGCAGTTGGGTCACCAGGAAAAAGAATCTCATCAGATCAGTTGCAATGAAAATTTTTGTAAAAAAAATAGGTAGATGGACTCTGTCATGTCATCAGAAAGTGACTGAAATTGAGATGCCTTGTCAGGATCAATTACATTACAAAGCCTTCTTTAAGAATCTCGAGATGTACGTCTGGAGAACCAGACCAGATATGGCAACAGTATTCAATGCATGGATGAATGGTAGATTTATAAATGTGCAAAATGAACTCTGACAAGAAAAAAATTTCTGGCATGGCAGTGAACCAACTTTCCTTGTAGTAGACATAGTAATTGATTCGATGTAGTTGATCCACTTCATGTCAATGGAAAATGTGAGGTCAAGAAGGCATAGTGTTGCTCTTTTGGAGGGTAGCATCAGCCATGTTGATGGCAGGTAAGAAAAGGTTCTCTGTGGTGATTAAATGAAAGCAGTTTTGTTGTGGAGGCATTAAGATTTACAAGTCATTTCTTGCCCCAGTTAACCACTGATTGGTGATCCTTTTAAATGCCTAGTTAGGAACTGATAAATTTGATAAATTCTCCTCACCTGTTTTAAAACAAAACAAAAATTACCAGCAGGAATGTTCTGATGTTCTGAATGACTAAAAATGAAAAAGGTGACAAAGTTTAAAATACACCTCCCTCAAATTGCTATGATGTTTTTTTGTTTTTTTAAATTGACACCATTTTAATCTTTCATACAATCTGTTTGTAATTGGCAAATAATATACTCCAGGCTTATGGCTATATTGTTGAAATAACAATTTATGTACGATCAGCAAAGTTGAGCAACATTGGTCAGTACTTAGATGTGTTACTGTTTGGGAATACCAGATGCTTTAAACTTGGATGTGCAGGTGGTGTAATGGACAATGGGTTGAAATTGGAAATCAGAGAGGTGAGTTTCAATTCTAGTTGTTTTGTCATAGTCACTTTTGCACAATTACAAATATCCTTGGGCAAAGTATGAATCCATCTTTTCTACTTCTAGCTATGGGTTAATTAGCAGGATTTGTATCAGTTAATCCTTATTATCTCCAAAAGATTATTACAAATATTTTCTGGGAATGCCAGGTTCTGCTTTAAGCTTTGTAATTCATATGCTTAACAAAGTCCAACTTAAAAATGCTATGACAGAAGTTTTTCTTTGGAGATAGCTTAATGATTAGAATAAAGGACAAAAATCAACTGAGGATGAAATAAAGGGTTCAGTTTGAAATTTCAATCACCTGAAGAAGGTTGGAGCTTACAACGGCCGAAACGTTGTGAATATGGCAATGAAGATGTGGACAACAGTGCAAACAATGTAAATAGTGTAAATAAATATTTTCTGGCTTTAATTAACCTGCAAAAGATGGATAAGCCATAGAAAACAAACGAATGAAACAATAAATGAAATAGAGATTTGTTCCACAGGTATATCTTCTAGATTTATTCACATTCTCTGGAATATGAATGTTTAGAAACTACTGTGACGACAAAGTGAAGGATCAGTTTATAGACTGATTGTTATATAAAATTGATCTCTGACTTTATATCTACGTTAGAATTTCTTGTTTGTTTATCAAATTATGATTAGGTATGAGTGCACCTCTTCTCCCCCAACTATGGATTAATTATTAAGACTTGTATCATGTTAACTAAAAAAAATTCTTACAATCTAAAAATATTTTCTGGCTTTAAATAAACTGAAAAAAGCTTGATAAGCCATAGAAAATCAATCAATGAACTACAGATTTGCTGCACAGGCATGTCTTTTAGATTTATTTACATTCTCTGGTATATAAATGTATAGAAACTACAGTGGCTACAAAGTGAGGGACCAGTTCATATATTGATTGTAATATAGAATTGATCCTCCACTTTATATCCACATTATAATTTCTTGTTTATCAAATCTGATCAGGTATGAATCACTCAAATTATTCCAGTTTCAGTATAGAACTATTATTCATTTTTATTTAATTGCAAACCATAATAATATTATTGCTTTCTTTGAAAATGAGATGCCAAAAATCCATTTTATGGGTTAGGGGAACTTACCAAAAAAAAAGTGAATGAAACTTTGTTAATTTTGAACAAAGGATTCACTTGGTGAAATGCTTTTTCTATACGATTTCATTTTCAAGATTTTTTTTGAACAAGAAAAATATTTAGAACTTTGAACCAAGTGACCTATTTCTGACCCACCAATAATAATAATGATGTTTTCAAAATTGACTTACTTTCTTCTGACCTACATGTGGAAATCATCATTTCTAAAAGTACACACCTTAAAATTAAATATCTATAACTTTTCTGAGCTTTGAATGCTTGGCAAGTATATAATCTTTCAATTGATTCCGTGATGTTAGAGTGTAGAAATATATTGACTGAGCTTAGTCTGGTACAAGGCTATAATAGTGGAGCACCTAGTAAAGATCATTCTGATCAGATGAATGAATTTTTTTATAAAGTTGAAGTTGTAAATCATTATTCTATAGCAAGGTATCTTGATATGTCCTATAATTTAGTTTAACACAAGGCCACAAATATGGAGATTGGAAGTTTTGAGGAACATGGAACCACTTCTTAATTGCTGTTGTACCCATGTTCAACCTGACTCAGGGTGGTAGCACCTGTTAGGGACCTAGCTATGGGCAAATAATGAACCCCCCAAACAAAAACAAAACACTATGAAAGTATAAAATACATATTTGTAGTGAAATTACCAACACCACATTTTCTGTAGTTGAAGGCATACAATTACATTTAAAATATTTAGATTTGGAAATTAAATAACCCATAGAGGTTGATATGCTGCAAAACCAAATCAACCAAGCAATTCTTCAGGATATGAATGGTTATGACTCTTCACAACTTCCTATCTTTTGTAGATCTTAGCAATGTATTTTTACTATCTTTCCTAAGCCTTATTCAGTTACACAAGCAGATTACTCACTGTTTTCCTGCAATTCCTCTATCCTTCAAATTTCAAATTAATCGTGATCTTCTTCCTCATTGTGTTTCTCCAAAATTTTAGCTGTTTCTTTCTGATTTTATAAGTGTTCTTTCTTTATGAGTAACTAAAGTTACATTAAATCCATGCAAAGTGTAATTTCATAAAAATGACGTTCAAAGGTTGGTTTATTTTTTTGGCCTCTGCCTGTCCAATGCTTAGTGTGCAACAAACCACATGAGTGGAGGTGGTCAGTCAAATTGTTACAAGGTGGTCTTATTTCTTGTTTGTCCTCTCTTTCTCTCTCTCACCTCATCTAATGTAACCAACAAAAATTAAACAAGATGATACTTACTCTTTTATGACAAGACTGTTCTAATTGTCAGTATGATCAACTTAATCACTTGCCCACATTATTACTTTGTAGAAATGTTTCTTTTTTTTCTTCAGAGCCACAGTCTATAATCATTAATAATTTTATTTATTCATCATAAAATGGATGATTATTTGACTGTCCATTAAGTCATTGCTTGTAGAATTAAAACAAAAAATTAAACTTTTGAAAATAGGTTCAGATTTTTTTTATTAATGTATGTTAAAAGGAAGAATGGATTGAGTAATTGTAGAGTTGAGTTCAAATTCCAGTTGTGTTCATTACATCCACTTACATGCTAATATAAATCCATCTATTCTAACCCCCAAATTTTAAATTAAATTAGAGTTGAAACTTAAATTTAATTGAACATCTGAAAAGATTATGATATCTCTCTTTTTAACTTCTCAACAAAAAAAGGACTAATGTTATGCACTTGTCCAAAATTCTGGAGATTTTTCACAGAACTGTCAAGCTAACTTTCCACATTTGAAAATTCTTTGCTCCCTCTATAATTAGGTAATTGCTTTGTTAAATGTCAATCGAACAGTTATCCAGCAAATATTTATAATCAGAGAAATAGCTAATCCAAGACAATGCAGAGTGACCTTGCATTGTTTCAGTTAATCAAATTCATAGTCGTTTTTTTAAGCCATGTTTTTTTTTTTTTCCTCAATGCAATACGACATTTTAGCTCATAGATTTCTAGGAATGTTTTATTTACCAAACATGATCAGCACATGTTCTATATTCTGATACTTGTATTTGTGTCTTTGAAAACTATTAAAGGCCAGCTTGTTGAGGCTGACATACCATTTTGAATACAGGACAAGTAACACCCCCTCCAGTGAGGAGGTTGACTGTTGTAGAAATGAAAATAAACTTGCAAAACCCTGAATATATTATATGAAAATTTACTCAATCAACTCTCTGCAAGCAAGGTAATAAAACGATAAGCATACAGGGGATTTGCAGGGGGTGAAAAAGAATGAGAAGACTTCAGTGAGGAGAGGACAATAAAAGAACTGCCTTCCAGAAGACACAAGATGGTGAATGAGCTTGCATTTAATTTTTTGAAGATTGTTGGCCATAGCGAAGCAAGAAATTGGGAGTTCCACAGGTGAGAAGTGTGAGAAAAGAAACTGTTGAAATAGAAGAGATGGTTGCATTTTGCTATTTCAACAGTAATATGGTGAGACCTAGTTGCTAATCTAGTAACATACTTAAATTCACCTAGTTGAGGCAACAGGAGTAAAAAGCTCATCAGAGCAGTTGCTATGAAAATATTTGTAGAAAACACAGAGAAGCTATGTCAGGTTGCTAGATCAAGTTGTTAGAACAGTTTTGATTATATGACAGATCCTTCTTTGGAACTTGTGAAGAATCTTGAGATAATCTGTATTACATTAATACAGCATGCACAGGTTACTAAATAAGGGGCGGGGTATCAATAGAATTTGGCCCCTAATTTAATGCTGTATATCAACTGTTCCTGTGAAACAGTTTAGTTAATATACTTATTACTTTTAAATTAGTTTGGATGTTCCATTTCCTTTTGCTTCGTTAGGAATGTGTGAAACTTACATGAACTTAAATGTACTGCAATTGTATGTGACAATAGATAGTAAATCCTAAAATTCTATTCAATCGGTAGATTCATAATGATTGAAAACAATGTTTTTGTTTGAGTTTGGGTTTGACCAATTCGTAAAAAAAAAAAAAAAAAAAAAAAAAAAAAATTAAGAAATGTGTGTCCATCAACCTTAAACAATAATCTTTGTCAATTTTATTTTTCAGTCTTTATGATGGTCGATACTTGATCTATCTCTTACTGTTATATCCCCGGGCAACGCCAGGCTCTACCGCTAGTCAACAATAGCTAAAAAATCAAGTACAAATCCAAAATCAAAACATAAGATGTTCTTCAAATGGAAAATAGGATAAATCGACATCAACCAGTCATGATCAGATGCTTTCACAAGAATGGAAGAAAGCAAATTTTGTCTGTATGCAACGAGTGAGCCAGCATGATAGTGATTCTATTTATTTTGGACTGGCAAAAAGAAGAAAAGACAAGATTGCATTTTGAATTGCAATACTTGAATTATCAGCTATATTAATAGACAATATTATACAACCTGTCAGAAATTCTGATAGCTGCCGACATTGTCATTCATGGATGAAAGACCAGAATGATAATAGCAAATAGAAAAAGTGTTGTTTCAGAAATTTAGACATTCTCCACACGATTAAATTGATTTATTCTGCAATACATTTTACCAAACAAACTTCTCAGGCTAAAGTTTTCCACTGACATGAAATAAAAAGATTAAATCAATTGCTAGGTCTGCTGCTAGGAAAGTTGGTTTACCGTGTCATTCGAGACAATATTTCTCACCTAAATCTGTCTTACTTATCTACAAGTCTACCATCTATCCATGCTTAGAATATTGCTGCCACGTATAGTCTGGTGCTACATATTTAGAGATTCCTGAGAAAATCCAAAGAACAATCTGCAATATTATTGCTCCTGACCTGGCATCTTGGCTTCAGTCCCTTTTTCACTGCTGTAATATAGAGCTCTTGGCCTTTTCTATAAATAATTTCATGGTAATTGTTTTTGATGAACTTTTCTCTAGGGTAGCTAGACTTTATGAATTTAAGTGCAGTACTAGATTGGCAGCAAGGTCTCATCATTTTACAGTTGAAATGGCTAGATGTATCCGTAAGTTCTAGGCTAAAAGTTTCTTCTATTGCACTTCTTGCTTGTGGATCTCTCTTCTGGGTTCTTGCTTCCCAGTCATGTTTGATTGTCAAAAATGTAAATCCAATGCCAATCATTACCTACTCTCTTCTTAATTCTTTTATTGTCCTCTCTCCTTAATAGTAGTTTTTCTCATATTCTCTAACACTCAGTAACCCCTTTGCATCCTAGTGGCTTTATTGCCTTTGATCTTCAAAAATTTAAATTCAGTGTCAAATGTTATCTTCTGTTATCTTAATTCTTGTTCTTTTATTGTCCTCTCTCCTTAATAGTAGTTTTTCTCATATTCTCTAACACTCAGTAACCCTTTTGCATCCTAGTGGCTTTATTGCCTTTGATCTTCAAAAAGTTAATTGCAATGTCAATCGTTATCTTCTGTTTTCTTAATTCTTGTTCTTTTATTGTCCTCTCTCCTTAATAGTAGTTTTTCTCATATTCTCTAACACTTAGTAACCCCTTTGCATCCTACTGGCTTTTATTGACTTGATTGGTGTGGTATGATTAAAAAAAAAAAAAAAACCCAAAAAACAACTAAAACTGACTTGCTTCAGTTGAGATAAAATAAAATGAATTCTCAAAATGGCATGCAAGAATGACAATAAAAATGATTTAAAAGAAGACAAATATTTATGCCAAAAATAAAAAAAAAACATGAAAAGTACAAGTGCCTCTACGTTCAGTAAAATAGACAAATGGTAAACGATAATAGAGCAAAAACACAAATAAAACTCCATGCAATAAAAAACAGTCTAGGAAAGTAGAAACCAGGCTTAGGAAGACATTGCTGGGAAGAGGTCATACTGACCCCCACTATTCATCAGCCATACAAGGTTTGCCTCTACCCAGATACTAAAACAGGAAGATCAACCAAGGTGTACTCTATGCAAGACCCTTAACACAGTAAAACACAGACTGATAGAATGTAAAAATCCAATCAGATGAGACAAGAATGCGTAAAAGCAAGAAACATCATGGAAGTGTTTAATGAACTACAAGATATTTTATTCCTAAAAGAAACTGGCCTACCCCTGTAAAAACTATAGCCACCATACACAGATGTACCTTTAAACTAATCACATTAGAGATATAGAAAATGGTAGAAAATTATGTCTATTTTAACCTCTTAATTGTTGTTATTCCCAGACTCCTCCTGAGCTGGGGTGGTAGCACCTGTTAGGGTCCCAGCTATGGGCAAATAGTAACAAACAAAAATCAAAACACTAGTAAAATATAAAAATACATTTTTATAGTAAAAGTAACCAACAATATATTCGAACAGTAAAATTGAAGACATGGCATACGTTCTCAAAACAATTTAAAAAATAAATTTGATGATTAATCTCATTTCCTGTAAGTAGAAATAAATTTTCACTCCTCATTAGATTTTGCAAGATTATTTAGTAAAAAAAAAAGAAAGAAAAAAATGCAGCTAAGTAATTAAAATTCAATCATGAAATAGTCACTCTCTTGAATTAATTACTAAGTTTGAATTTTCATATTCAGATTTTGGGATTAAATGACCCATAGAGGTGTTGATATGCTGCTAAGCAAAAACAACCAAACCAAAACTGTTTGTTTACATCAAGAATATCCCTCAGAAAAAAATGCAGCAGTTGTCAGTAAGGGCAAGAAAATGTGCCTTAAAAAAATGTTCTTCCACAATAACACTGGCTTTGGCATGAAAGAAATTCTGCTGAAGCTTTAATAAAAGTAAAACATATTAATAAATAATGTTTGTCCTATGTAGCTTGGATTTTCATTGAAACTTGTAAAAAAGGGGATTGCTGTTCAAACACACACACACACACACACACACATATATATATATATATATATATATATATATATATATATAATTCAAGGAAGGGATTAATCTCAATATAAGTATAATAATAATAATAAGTCAAGAAAAACCTTAAAAATCTATCTTGATTATAATTTATTTCAAATATTTAAATATTAATCTTTTCAGACCAATTTCTGAAAAAACTCTGCTCTGAAGAGATGAATATTTAAATATATTCATAAATTATATATTTTAAGGAATTCTTGACTTATATATATATATATATATATATATATATATATATATATATATTATAAAAAAAGAAAGAACAAGTAAGATATATAATCCGGTGATAGATATTTTTATTTTTACAAAATAGTGCTCAATGTAAATTTACACATTAATATTATAAATTAATTGATTTAAAATATGTTTTTTAAGCTACACAGTTCTAACCATGTTTCAAAAATGGAAGCTAAAAGCCTCAAATTTAATTTTGTAATTAAATTAAAGACATTAGTTCCATTTCATCCTCAAAAAGCATATAACTGATACATTAAAATATAGACATATTGAACACCCAGACACCCCTAGTCTAGTAAACTGGATTTATCTGTAACCTTGGAAACATGAATTATGATTTTAGCTGTGTATTCAAAACCCAGTAATTTTAAAAGTTACTTCGAAATTCGCTTGAGGATGAAATGGAACTAATGTCTTTAATTTAATTACAAAATTAAATTCGGGGCTTTTAGCTTCCATTTTTGAAACATGGTTAGAACTGTGTAGCGAAAAAACCATATTTTAAATCAATTAATTTATAATATATATATATATATATATATATATATATATATATATATATATATAGTTTTAAAGGTATGAATAGAGTGTATGTAAATATAAAAGTGGATACTGAGGTCAACACTGATGGTCTGAAGAGAGTGTTTATGCAGAAAACAGACTTGCCAATCAGTGTTGACCACATGTTCAAATATATATATATAATATATATATATATATATATATATATATATATATATATATATATAAAAAGGTTAATGGTCAGGGTTGAATCAGACCAGGAAACAGTAGTATTAAAAAGTGCTCAATACACGTGTGAAAAAATAAAAGTAAAAATAACATGTAGATTTTTTAACTTTAAAAATCAGGAGATCAGTTCTCTTCTACTGATCTCCTGGTATTTAAAGTGTGTATGTGTGTATATATGAGAGAAAGTGTTGAGTGCCAAAGAATATTTGTTTAGAGCTGATTCTATCAAAAGGTAGGTGTGAAAAAGGAGTGTTTTTTTTTTTTTTTTTTTTTTGGCTTTCTGATTTTGACTCTTAACATCCAGTAAATCAAAAGAATATTTTTTTTTAAATTTCTTTTTAAGCCGTGGTCAAACTGATAGCATATTTGTACTGTTCATGAAATAAAGGCTGTTGACTAGACTTGCATTTGAGGTGGTGTGGGACATAGACGCAAACATTAAACATTAATCCTGCCATATTTTCTCCCACGTTTCCTTTTTGTCCTCATTTCTAGTGGGGGTGTTAGCCTGCATATTTCAGCATGCAAGATTTTTATACTCACATTCTATAAAAACTGTAATAATTTGTTCTGATATTTTTTTTCCACCAGTTTATATTGGTCTTATTTTATTTGTGTCATGTTATTGTAATTCACTATCTTTTTTTTTTTTGTTTGCCATTGCGCAACCTGCCAAATTTTCTCTGGTTACTAAAAGCATCCCAGACCTCTTTTTTTTTTTTTCCACACATTTTTGAGAATTCCTGAATTTTTAAAGTTTTTACTGACAGTATGAGGGTGAGTCAAAAAGTAATGCAATTTGTTTTATTATAGAAGAAATAAGGAATGTAATCAAGCATATGATACATCATAGGATCACATGCCTACTTCTCAATTATCACCTCTATCAATGCCAATGTTCCACCTATGAAAAGGTACTGTGTTGATATGTAGTGATATGAACCTGTGATGTATTGCTGCTATATATTTTTTATATATATATATATATATATATATATATATTTGTATAGTTATGTATTGTTATATATTGATACACGATATGTTCAATGTACTTAGTGTTTTCCATTGTAAATACTGATAAATCCGT
>CAHIKZ030005454.1:1390000-1402500 GCA_903632075.3 Acanthosepion pharaonis | reverse complement strand
CTGTTTCTTCCTCACATTTATTTCAAAATATTTAATAGCAGCAGACCGGCGTGCATCTATTTATTTACCATCAAGTCATGTGTCATATGTCCTAGTTGATGAGTGGGTTTATAAGGCGATCATACGCCGACTAGAAGATATATACATTCTCACACCTGTGGAGAGATACAAGCTATCTCTCTCAGATCATGACAATGGATAATTGGTAAACAAAAAATAATTTTAAGAACACTGTTTGATTAGGATAATCAAACAGTAATCTTTTCTCAGGTCCGCTTCGTTTTCAACACGAATACTGATCCACAATACAAGGATGAACTATAAGGCTTAGCGATTTTTGATACAAGAACTTTAATATGTACAGATATACAAATATTAAAATAAAAGAAAATATAAGTATGAGTTAAAACATCCAACAACCAGATCTCAAGACTTACGTTGGGATATCAAAATTCGCCTAACTCCAAATGGAAATGGATTCAACTGAACCCGAACATACAAAAATATAAGTATGAATTACTATGAATGCAGAAGCCAATGCATACACAAAAGAGATGGGATAAGAGTTACAATTATTATTTGGACATGTGGAAAGGTGTTTGCAAGAACATAATATTCATGGATGTATATCTTTCTATTACAAGTCCAAAATATGATTACTTATCTTTTATATTCAGTTCTCTTTTTTTATCATTGTCCTTTCTTTTCTTTTCTTGACACAAATACAATTTCACACACTGTCCGGCTGTAACAGAGGTATACACTTTCTTCCTCTCTTTGTTTTGCCTTTTTCTTTCCTTCCTTTTTCTTCTGTAAACAGTTTGGTTTCCAAACCCGACTTACTGCAACAGGGATATACACTTTCTTCCTCTCTTTGGTTTTCTTCTTTCTTTCCTTCTTCTTTACACAATTCAGCTTATAACAGAGGTATACACTTTCTTCCTCTCTTTGTTTTTGCCTTTTCTTTCCTTCCTTTTTCTTCTGTAAACAGTTTGGTTTCCAAACCGACTCACTAAACAGGGATATACACTTTCTTCCTCTCTTTGGTTTTCTTCTTTCTTTCTTTCTTCTTCTTTACACAATTCAGCTTATAACAGAGGTATACACTTTCTTCCTCTCTTTGTTTTGCCTTTTTCTTTCCTTCCTTTTTCTTCTGTAAACAGTTTGGTTTCCAAACCCGACTCACTGCAACAGGGATATACACTTTCTTCCTCTCTTTGGTTTTCTTCTTTCTTTCTTTCTTCTTCTTTACACAATTCAGCTTATAACAGAGGTATACATTTTCTTCCTCTCTGGTTCTCCTTTTTCTTTAAACGCAGGCTTAATCCTCAGTGTATAAATTTCTCTGCATTTTCAATTCGGGGTTATCGAACAGAAATACTTCTTATATTTCTTGTTCGGAGTTGCCTGGGTTGAACTGGATAAGTTACATCACTATCAAATGAGTCTTATCTTTCGATTCATAAACTGTCAGCACTTCGACTTCAGGTCTTGCTCTTTCAAAGTCAAGATAGCAACTTATTCCCAAGTGAATCCCTGACTATCACATGTCTTAAGTTTTGGCACGAATTCCAGCTTACATCAGTTCCCTGTCTAGCTTCTGTCTATGGGTAATTGGGTCAGTCAACCTTTTGACCTGCCTTCCCAAAATATCATAAGACTCCCATGTGACATTTATTCTGTTGCTAGGTGGAAATTAACCTTAATATATGCGTGTATGCGTGTCTATGCTATCTGCTTTTGTCACACATGTGAGATAATTTTCCAGCCATGCAGATATTTGTTTATAAAAGAAAGTTTCTGTTTGGTGAATTGTATAAATATTTGTTGTGTATATTTATATTTATTTAATAATGATGCTATTATGTATTATGTATTTTTATTATATTTCACACACATAATAGTTGGAATATGTAAGTATTTATAAATGTAAATTGATATAAAACTGTGTATCAACAACAAATACTGAATTTGCTATTAAAGATACTATTTAGACAAAAGAATCCTTAATTTAATTTTAATGAAATTTGGCACTGCAATGTTGTTAACAGCACGGCGCTCAAGCAGTGGTTGGGGTATTATATATCATTTAAGATGTATCTCAAGAACACACAGATACATACATTTAAGATTAGAGCTTTAGTGTTGTATAGATTTTAAAAATTCAACATTTAATTTTGAAATCATGACAAAAGCCAGTGTTCATTCTATGAACCTGAAAAAACTTTCTTGAGGTTTATTAATCTGAAGAAGTCTATAATAAAATTTGCAAGCTGGTTACATAACTCTGTCCAACTGCCTTATCCATAATTGATAAGTAGAAAAAAATTAGTACTATCTCAACACTCACAAGATCAGGTGATAAAAATCTGAAGCCCGTTTCAGTTAACAGTGTGTCAGGATGTGTGGATAGATATCTGAAGTATATGTTAAAATAGATATACAGGGGCATGATGGGTAAATTGTCGTCATTTTATATTTTTAATTTTGCACATGCATTCTGCTGGTTTTTGATTTTGTCAACTGCACAGTAAAGTGGGGTCAGTTGGGCACCATCTGTGAGAAACCATGATGCAATTCACTTGACCAGAAATTTGGAAATGGTATGCTGTATTGCTTGGCATTCATGCTGGAAACTCCAATACAAACATTTCAGAGTGTTTGGGTGTCAATCTGAGGACAGTGCAGAGGATTCGAAAAGAGTTGGATGAGTCTAATGGTGATTATGAAGGTGTTTGGAGTGATCACTAGTCATAGACATTATGCCTCCATTCATCTCCCACAGAGCTGCAGACTCAACATGGATGCCTACATCAAGTGCCTTGAGGAGGTAGGGTCTTCCAGCAGCAGCACTATGTCTGGCTACAGGACTCTGAACCATGCCACACAAGCAAGAGAACCTAGTCATGTCTGTCAGACAATTTCTGCAGCCACATTACCCCTTACATCTGACCACCTAACTCTTCAGACGTCAACCCCCTTGATTATTATGTATGTGGCAAAGTTGAGTGAGAGATCAACAAAACTCCTTGTATCATCAAAAATGAACTGAAGGCAAGGATTATGGCAGCATTCACCATCTTAAACTGTTGAGAAGAGTTGCAGATTCTGAAATCATCTGGAGGCTATCGTTGAAGCCAATAGCAATTTTATTGAATAAATTCACTCTTTAGTATTTCAAGATATTTTTGTGTAATTTCGGTAAATATATTGCTAAAATGAGATGCCAGTGTTATTTTCGTTTTTGTGTAAATTAGATGACAATTTATCCATCGCACCCTGTACATTGTCTCAACATTTTGTAGGACACTGACCCAAAAAGAATTTCAAGGAGGAGTTGTATATAAAAAAAGAAGAATGCCATTACTGTGAAAAGCATCACAAACTTTAAAGAAAAAGTTCAGTTGAATGATGATTGAAGTAATATTTGAACCAGCAAAACAAAAATTGGATTTTTAGGACACACCTAACAATGTTCATTGTGAAGAAAACAAATACCACCTTCAGCTGGCTAATCATACTTTATGGGATTTCTTTAGTGCACCAGGTACTACAAGAAAGCTGATGAACTTAGGGAAAAATGGATTTGCTAAAATATCACTTGATTCCTTCATAAAATCTTTTAGCTTCTGTTCTCCAATTGAGATTTGGCAAGCAATTCATTTTCCAGCTAGACAACAGCTTGAAACCTATTTCAGAAATCACCTTGGAATGGTTTAAGAACAGCAGCCCTCTCAGTCACTGACTAATTATTGAACACGTTACAGAGTAGGAGGCACAGTTTATTTACATTTTTTTTTTTTTTTTTTAACTAATGTTCACTCAATACAAGGTCCAAGGGCCACTCAAGGTAGAGGGTTTCTGTGTAGAGTTGTATTAGCATAAGAAAGGGCAAGATAATAGGAAAGTTAGCTAATTACAAACTTGAAAAGGTCAAGATTTAATTAGCGAATAAAATTTCAGAACTCAGGCAGAAATGATTGTCGTATAGATTTGTAGTAGAATTTAGAAAGAACAGGAAACAAAGGATAAACCTCTACTCCTGTTCAAAAGACTGGGGAGGAGTGCAAACTGGATGATAGACAAACCTATCTATTCCTAGGTTAACCTTATAATTCAACAGGTTAAGACTGTAGTGATCAGGGAAGCATCCTCTTGGAAGTTGGTTTGACAAAGCAGTGGTTTATGGGAAGAATCTATTTGAGTGAAACTTTCATCAATGGAATACAAAGGGAATGAGCATGGTTCGCTACAATGGGTGTGGCTTGGCAGATCGTAGCCATAAAGGTTAGAACTGGTGGAATTAAGGAATGTAAATTGTCTGAGCACTTTCCATGGAAATCATGATAGAGCAGTGAGAGGATTGTGATGTTTTGTTTGTGGTAAAGGAGCTCTAGGGTGGAAAATAGTTCATCACCAACAAGGACACAGACATGCTTTTGGACTCTATTGTGACTGGAAAGTGAAGACTGAGAAGCTCCTGTCCATATATGATAGGAGTACTCTGTTTTTTGGCCAGATCTGGCTCTTGTAAAGGCAGAGGATAGCAGGAGGAGTCAGGTATTTACTGGAGCAGTACAGCAAACTTTTCCAGCATCAATTGGAAGTTACAGAATTGGAAATATTTGAAAGGATGACTAAACAGTATCAAATTGAGAGATTCAGAAGCTTTACCAAAAGCTTCAGGAAATATCTGTCTATATTTCTGAGATAAGGTATTGTAACTATTTATATTGTTTGAACTGTTGTCTTCATCTTTATTCTTATATTCATGATGTTTCGGCCATTGTACGCTCCGGCCTTCTTCAGGATCTGTCTATATTTCTGAGATGAGGTATTGTAACTATGTACACTATTTACATCGTTCAGACTGTTGTCTGCATCTCTATTGCCATATTATGATGTTTCAGCTGTTGTACCCACTGAACGTTTCAGCTGATATACAGGAGAATTTCAAAGCAATCCCTTTATTCAGTCCATGGGGTAGATTGTTCTAATTCCATGTGCCATTTCTTTTTTGAATATTTCAGTTTCAGTTAATTCCCTTTTTTGAGACTTATAAACCTTTTCAGTAACAATTTTTTTTGTTTTTACCAGAGCTTGTATTACAATTTTTTTGTTATTGTTGTTTTTTTCTGTATTACTGGTTCCTATATTGTATTCATGTCTATGCGTGGCTGACTTAGGAGATTTTTGTGGCCAAGCATATGTGCTGATACCTTTAGTTTTTATATTATCCAGTGATCTTCTCTGTCTATTATTTCAACTTTATCCCACAGAGGCCAGTGATTTCCCTTTTCCCTTCATATATGGTCAAAAGTCCTCAAAATTCACTCACTGATATCCCCACAGACAGTGATAAAAGCATTGGAGAGTTATGAATTCACTGATACCTAGATAAAAGCATTGGAGAGTTATGAATTCACTGATACCTAGATATCAAAAAATAAAAAAATAAAGGCTTGGCATGTGGAATCAGAACAATCTACACCTGTGGACTAAATAAAGAGTTTGGTTTGAAATTCTAATGTACCTCATCTGAAGAAGGTCTGAGTGTGCACTGGCCCAAATGTCATGAATATGGCAATAGAGATAAGGACAAAGGATGTAAATAGTGTAAATAGCTACAGGAAATGTCTATTAGCAGTGATTGGGAGAGGGGGTGCAGACGTGTCCTAAGTAAGTATTAACTTGGGTGGGGAAATTATTCAATTTTTTTTTTTTTTTTTTTTAAATGTTTTGTTTTTGTTTAATCATTTCACCTCAAGAAAGTTGATAATATCACTATGGATGTTAGGGTTACTGAGAGTGAAAGAGAATGAGAATACTTTAATAAGGACAATAAAAAAACACAACTTAGGAAGATAGAAGATGCTGATTGATGTTGCTTTTAAATTTTTGAAAGATCATAGGTGGTAATGAAGCAAGAAACTGGAAGAGTTCCACAGATATGAAGTGCGAGAAAAGAAACTGTAACACACGGGAAAATGACTTGCCTCCTGGACGAAAATGGATTTTAATGTGTCATGTGTAAAGTGCCTAAAAAAGAAAATAGCAGCTTTACGAGTCATATATTTAAGAAAAGAAAAGCCGCCATTTAATGAGCTGACATAGCAGTGTGACTGTGATAGAGAACAGGAGACATGTTTTGGGATTTATGCTATGCTGTTTGGTGAAAGAAATGATTTAAGGAATTTTATTACCAACAAGAAGAAACTGACTATAAATCTATTAGAATAGAACTTAGTGTTTCATCTAGCTAGTTCAGCAAAAACAATGAGACCTATTTGCCAATTTAGTCTTTTTTTTTTTATATGTGCCATTTCCTTTCAAGATGTAGGCAATCATGGCTCTCCACCTCTTCCTCTATCCCTTGCAACTCTCAACAAGTTCCTTTCCTCTGCTACCTCCCCCAGACCATGTTTTGTCATCCACTTGCTTAAGCCTGCTAGTTATGTTGTGTTGTTTTCCCTTGTCTCTCTTTCCCTCTATTTGACCTGTGAGTAACAGATTCTCCAGGCCCTCCTTTCTAATTATGTGTTCCAGAAATTCCAGCTGCCTCTTCCTGATGTTAAGTATAAGCCTCCTCCTTGTTTGCGACATCTCTAAGACCTCATCGTTGCTCACATGCTTGGTCCATGATATCCTTAGTATCCTTCTGTAGAACTACATCTCTGCTGCCTCGAGTCTCTTTGAGGAAATTGTCCAACATTTGCTGCCATAAAGAAAGACAGTTGTCACATAACAGCTCAGTATTCTTTTCTTTATTATCAAAGAAATGCTTCTGTCTTGTAATACTCTGCCAATCTAGAAATACGCTTAAATTCATGTGGTTAAGGTATCAAGGAAGAGAGCTCATCAGTATAATTGCCATGAAAATATTAAAGGATATATTTAAAAGAAATCGCAGTTGTTTTTTGCAAAATTAGGTAGGAGGTTTTTCTTTTTAAGACCCACTTTAATAAACAATAATAATAAATAAGTAATAAAAAAATCATAATTATGTTAAATGTAATATTAACTGTCTCCTTATATGGAAACATTCAGAATTCATTGACCAAAGTGCTATATGAGTTATGCTTTTCTTCACTCCCTGGCCATTGAACTGCAATCAAAGTGTAGTATCTGTTCTCCTAATCTCTAATTGTAATATTAGATATTTCCTTATAAGGAAGCATTCAGCATTCATTGATCGTGCATCCAGTGCTACTCAAGTTATGCTTTTCTTCATTCCCTGGCCATCGAATCACAATAAGTGTAGTATCTTTTCTAATCTCTAATGTTAATATAGGATGCTTCTTTATAAGGAAATATTCATATATAAATTATGCTTTTCTTTGCTTTTACAAGATCTTTCTATTAAAACAATTTTTCAAGAAAATAGGTTTCTTGAGTTGACTGTTATGGCATTTTCCAGTATTAAGAGAGGCTTCCTTCCTAACCTTTTGTTTAAGATAACATGGAATGTCAACATGTTGATTATGTCATTATTTTTTCACGTTACATGTACTATTCATTTTAGTTCTTGCAGTTGTTGAAATTCCTCAAGTGATGTGTATTTTGCTATTTAGTACAGTTCTTTGTGATTCTGTTGCACCAGTTCACAAGGTCCAAAGAAGTATGGTGCTCATCAAGAAATATGGGCTCCATTCGCCTGAAGTTATTTTTAATCAGTGATCTTAGAAAATGGTTGTATATAGCTGACAGTTTTGATATTTCTGAAGAACCATACATGACATCCATATGAAAATCTCAATCAGAGGAAGCTGTTTAAGAACACAACTATAAGGACAACATATGTCTAGAAAACGCTAAGCCAAGTGGTAACAATTGAAAGAAAATAGACGGAAGTGAGTGCAAAAAAAAAAAAAAACATACAGAGAGGACAAATTATGTTACATATACACTAAGAAAAGAAAAGATGGGAACCAATGAATGAAAAGTGCATATAAAAAAGAAAATCGAGAAGTATAAGCAGTCAATTGCAGATATCCCCTGATGAGTGGATAAAGCAATTCCCGGTGGTGTTGGGAGAGTGTCTATCTATGAAACTCTGAAGTTGGGATGCTGAAGGTAAATCCATTGGCTAAGTGACAAAACTTTTTACAAATCATATATATATATATATATATATATATATAAAAAAACATGCACATTTCACTTTATACTTTTTTATTAAAAATATTTATAATATTTGGTATTTTATTATGTATATTATATATATATATATATATATATATATATATATATATATATATATATATATATAATATAGTTACTATTATATTTTTTAATAATATAGATTGTGTATGTTTTGTATGTATGTATATATATAATTATTGATATATTTTAATAATATCTATATATATATATAATTATTGATAGATATTATTAAAAAATATATCTATATATATATATATAATATAATTATTGATATATTTTTTAATAATATCTATATATATATAATATAATTATTGATATATTTTTAATATCTATATATATATATATATATATAATTATTGATATATTTTTAATATCTATATATATATATATATATATATATATATATATATAATTAATTATTGATATTTTTTTAATATCTATATATATATATATATAATATAATTATTGATATATTTTTAATATCTATATATATATATATATATATATAATATAATTATTGATATATTTTAATATCTATATATATATATATATATATATATATATATATAATAAATTATTGATATATTTTTAATATCTATATATATATATATATATAATATAATTATTGATATATTTTTTAATATCTATATATATATATATATATATATATAATTATTGATATATTTTTTAATAATATCTATATATATAATATAATTATTGATATATTTTTTAATATCTATATATATATATAATTATTGATATATTTTTAATAATATCTATATATATAATATAATTATTGATATATTTTTTAATAATATCTATTTCTATATATATATATATATATATATATATAATAAAGTAAAAGGTTTACCACTTAGCTGACTGATGTTACCTTCATCATCCTGACTCCAGTGTTTTGTAGATGGACTCTCCAGGAATCCCTCTGCGAGTTCAGCAATTGACTGTTTATATTTCTTCTTTTTTTTTACGTGCACTTTTCATTGGTGCAAGATTTTTTTCATAGGATATATGTACATATTCGTGTGCATGTGCCTATCTGTGCATTTGTGTATATGTGTGGAAGGTTATGGTTATTTGTCCTTTTCGTTGTTTTTTTTTTCATTTCACATGCACTCCTTATATATTTTAATCATTTCACCCAAAGCAAGGTAATAAAGCCACTAAGACACAAGGGTTTACTGAGTGTGAAAGAATAAGAAAGAGAAACATTATTAAGGAATAAGAACAATAGAAAAGTCATCAGGAGGACAGTAGATAATGATTGACATTGCAAGTTTTGGTTTTGTAGCAAGTTGCAGTGTTGTGGGAAACTCTTTCTTGTGCAGCCTATTCTATGTTCAGTTTCCTTATTTCTCATACTAAATTTGTTAGAACCGATTCATGCACCAGAGTATTTGAAGTGTTTAGTATTTATTAATATTAGTCATAAATAAGTAATAAATCAATAGTAGTTAGTAATAAGTGAAATAATTTTTTTCTATTTGTTTCCACAAGATTTACAGACAAAAGCAAGTTTTGTTGCTGAAATTTCTGACTTAAATCAGGCACTTTTGAAAATATTTTATGTTGATAGTTCTAACTTGTCAGAATTCATTGGAGGAGAAATACTCGTTCAGTTAAGTAACTTTGGTTTTATTGTCACTTGTTAAATGTTTCTGTTCTTTTTTTTCTCTGTCTTTTTAATGTTTTATTTTCTCTGTTATTCTTTATTTTTATTTTCTATTTTTTCTTTGTTGTTGTTGGGAAAGGAAAACAAAATCGAAAAAAAGTTCTTTGTCTGGTAATAAAGAAAATATGTTGCACTTAAACATTACACAACTGACACAAGTCGGTGAATATTTTTTGAATGAAAAATATTTTTTTTCCTTGGGAAAAATTCTTCTTTCCTTTTGTAGAACAGGGAAAAAAAAACAACAATTACTCGACATTTTTAAATTGCAATATAAAATGCCAAGTTTTGAAAACTTTGGGATAAATTTTCTTGGACATTGATTCTTTCTGGCCATCTTTCTCATCTTTATTGTCTTTTTTTTTTTAATGTTTTGGCTGTTGTTCTCTCTCTGTTTTTCTTCAGATCTTTATTACCTGTGTGAGTCTTCAGAGAAAGTTTAGCAGAACTACTCGTCTGAGATTTGAATGCTTTTCTTTTTATTTCTCATTTACTTGCATGCTGCTTTGTTGTTTCTGTCACACAAGGCTGTTTTTTAAGAGCATTGCAAAACATGTAAATCTGCATTCTTTCTGATGCTTCTCTACTGATCTGATTACAAGAGGCTGAAATGTAACTTTCTGATGCTTCTCTACTGATCTGATTAGAGGTGGCTGAAATGCAACTTCTAATTTAAAAAAAAAAAAAAAGCAACAGAAAGAGATAAAATTTTGATTCATTAATTAATTTGTAGCTAATGGGATAATAATGGGATTTATATTATTAAATACACACAAATATTTTCTACTGGAATTTGAACTTCAAGATTATGCCTTATTTCCATGACCAAAATTTCAGTTATCTGTGCACATGTTTTTGGGAGAAGAGTTTTTGTAAAATCAGAAAATATTAGAAATTTACGATTTTACATTATTTATAGATTATAGCCCGATTTTTTTTCCCCTCTGTCCATATATAATTAATTTTAACCTTCAAATCACAGTATCATCAATTGGTATTTCATTGGAGATCAGTGCACATGATCAATTGGTTATGTTTGGTTATAAAAAAGGTCTCTACCAGCTTCTCCATGAAATAATCATAATGGTGAGCTGAGTGGTGTTAATTATGCAAATGATTCCTTTTGCAAGCCAGGGAACCAGATATGTTTTAACTTTGGTAGAAATGGAATGCAGACAGACCTAATTACTGATAATGGTACCTTCCCCCATTGGTCAAAGACACAACAGTTATGTACTATCTCTGCAGAAAGAAAGCACATAGCTGTCCCTGGAACAAAGCTGGTGTGAACCCCAGGACGTTTGGTTATAAAAAAGGTCTCTACCAACTTCTCCATGAAATAATCATAATGGTGAGCTGAGTAGTGTTAGTTATGCAAATGATTCTTTTTGAAGCCAGCTGCTGAAGTTTTGGGCTTCATAAAAGCAGGCACGTTTTCTGGGAAGTAACAGTGGGTAGAAATGTGTGACGTTGACTGTACAACGTGATTGCCATGCGTTACCAAGGATTTCTGTCTATGTTACCCAGTGTTGTTCATTCATCCTTGTTTGTGTTCCTGGTGTCTTGGATGTGTTTGTCCAATATGTGTGTGGTGTTCACATGCGGAGGGGGGGGTCATGTTAACGCTCTGCTTGTTGTGATCCACTCTTCAGTGACTTGAGTGCTTGATTCTGATGCTGTTGAGTTTTTTTCCATCCCTCCTTGTAGCAGATACCCAACCAGTAAGAAGAAAATACATCACTAACACTTTAATCTGCTATGTCATATAATATTGATGATTCTTCACCTCATAAATCCCAACAGAAAGACATTCTGATTTCCATGCTTAAGAGATTTTCTTGTATCATTCAAAATAGTCTTGTGTTGCTTGGTTCGTTTCCTCTATTAAACCAGAGTAGGTGACTTTTCAGCACTACTAGACCTAGGGATTGAACTCACAACTACCAAGGAACCAAATACATTTTAACTAATACTTTAATCTATTAGGCGATATAATATTGATGATTCTTCACCTTATAAATCCCAACAGAAACACAAAATTTACTTGAAATCCTCCCCACTTTTCCATCACAGATTAATTTTCAATAATCTCTAAATGATGCTGATTATGAAATACTTGTATAAAAGAAAAACTGTCAAGAAATAAAAAAAAAAAGTGTTCAATTATTTTTAAAAAAAATCATGACTTTATTTTATTTTAACCCTTAAATAGTGTCTCTTTTTTTTTTTTTTTTTAAGTCTCCTGTACGTTCAGGCAAAATTTTAATTTAATGTTTAAATTAGGCTATGATGACTGCAGAGGTAAAGTGATTGAAAATTTGTGCTTCAAGGAAAAGAAATAATCTTTTAGCTGTTTGGTCTGTGTGTTGGTAGAAAAACTACAAAATTTTAATTTTTACTAAAAATGACATGAAAAATAAGAAGATGCCATGAATGTGTATATTTACATCATTTGGATTGTTGTCCTTATCTTTATTGCAATATTCACAATGTTTTCACTGTTGTATGCTCTGTGAAATAAATGAAGGGTTTGGTTTGAAATTCCAACGTATACCACCTGAAGATGGTCAGAGTGTACAATGGCTGAAATATCATGAATATGGAATAAAGATGAGGACAACAGTCTGAACGATGTAAATAGTGTAAA
>CAHIKZ030005454.1:1380000-1385000 GCA_903632075.3 Acanthosepion pharaonis | reverse complement strand
ATAATGGGATTTATATTATATAAATACACAAAATATTTTCTACTACTGGAATTTGAACTAAGATTATGCCTTATTTCCATGACCAAAATTTCAGTTATCTGTGCACATGTTTTTGGGAGAAGAGTTTTTGTAAAATCAGAAAATATTAGAAATTCACGATTTACATTATTTATAGATTATAGCCCGATTTTTTTTCCCTCTGTCCATATATAATTAATTTTAACCTTCAAATCACAGTATCATCAATTGGTATTTCATTGGAGATCAGTGCACATGATCAATTGGTTATGTTTGGTTATAAAAAGGTCTACCAGCTTCTCCATGAAATAATCATAATGGTGAGCTGAGGGTGGTAATTATGCAAATGATTCCTTTTTGCAAACCAGGAACCAGATATGTTTTAACTTTGGAAATGGAATGGAATGCTAAATTACAAATAATGAAGTACCTTCCCCCATTGGTCAAAGACACAACAGTTATATTATCTCTGCAGAAAGAAAGCACACATAGCTGTCCCTATTGCAAAGCTGGTGTGAACCCCAGGACGTTTGGTTATAAAAAGGTCTCTACCAACTTCTCCATGAAATAATCATAATGGTGAGCTGAGTAGTGTTAGTTATGCAAATGATTCTTTTTGAAGCCAGCTGCTGAAGTTTTGGGCTTCATAAAAGCAGTTTCACGTTTCTGGGAAGTAACAGTGGATAGAAATGTGTGTGACGTTGACTGTACAACGTGAATCTATGAGGGTAACATTCAGTCTTACATATTATTATCATACTCTAATCCCTCTCTCTCTCATACATGTGCGGGCACACACACACACACACACACACGGAATTTCATTAAAGGTGACTAACAATTTACTGTGATTAAGTGTCCTCCTTAAAATGTGCAAAAATTGTCCAAATGTTCTGCATATATGAACGCTTTCTGGCTCTTCTTTTAGCCATTATCGAGGATGAGTTTTATTTCTAACTGAATGTATGGATTTTTTATGTATCTAGAGTTATAGGAATATTTTTTTTATTTTCCAAACATGGTCAGCATATTATGGCCGTGTTCATCATTGATGTTATTGAGTGTTGGCTTTTTCTTTTTTATTATTAGTGCTTCTATTATTTTTAGCCTCTTTTTCCATGTGGATGAGACTATCTTTGTATTTTCTACAAGTAAATTGCTGATGGACTTTGGTAGATTTACATGTGTGTTTAAATGAGTCCTAATTGAGCTAGTGTCAGAGTGGTGTAACGTGAGCCTTCTTGATAGGCATGTCCAATATAATTATTCATGAATTTGCTTTGACGAAGGATACGGTTCCTTAAAGGGCATATGAATTCTTAAATAATATTGGTTCTCTGTAATTTAAATCTTGTTTTAAATTTTTTATAGTAGATAATTTAATTTTCTTGTTCTGGTCAATTTGGGTTGTGTATTTCTTCATACTGTTCCTATTGAAAAAAAAAATTTGGGAACAACTGCCTTAATTTTCTGTCAGGATTTACTTCCAAAGCCTTTTCTATATTAGGATATAGTTGCAAAACAGCAGAGGTTTGGATTTAGGGTTTTTCTTCTTTTAGACTGACTGTCAACCAAGGCAAAAATAACACAGTCTGCTCTGCTATTTAACTGATATCTAGGGAAAGATGGTTTCATGCCTTTTTCAAGGGCATTAGTGGGAAGTGAACAAAACATTGTCAGAATTTGAGCTTGGCTTATGAATTCCACTTTATCATTATGCTACAAGAAGATTGTTGTGAAAAATGAAAGAAAGTGAACAATTGGGGTGAGGGGTGGGCAACCACCAGAACTTTGCCTGTGAGTTGAGCAAATAGAAAGGTTATTGTCATGTTGATACATTTGGAACTGAGCTAAAATCTCTAGAGATGGGTATTAGAATCAGTGATTTGCAACCTCCACTCTCCAAGTACCTACCTCTCACACCCATATAAATTAAAAAACAACTAATCTAACACTTGACGAACATTCCATGGTTGGTACTCTCTACAAACCTAGAGAAGCCATGTTCCTCGGATGTTGTCCATCTGATATGGATGGCATGTGCTGCATGCTGTCTAGGTAATGTCAGGTGCATTTATACGAGAGTTTTCAAATATTTCAAACCACTTTCACAACTTTATTTTTTTCCCAAACTTTTAACTTTAGACAATGAAATAAAATAAAAACCAGACATTTGTGTATAACTCTGATGTAAAGTTTATTCTTTTTAAAGCATATTTATTTGTTTTGGGTATAATGATAAATTACATCTGGCTCAAGGCCTCTGATCAGGAGATTGGAGTTTTTGACGTAAGTGGGAGAAATTGAGGACAGGTAGCCAGGTGCTTTTAGAACCAAGTATTAACTTTTATTTACAAAATCTGTATAACTAAATATAAGTTAAGGCCACTTTGCTACCCCTACACTTTTTTCCTAATTCCTGTTATTCCCAGATTCAAAATGACCCACAGCAGTAGCACCTGTTAACTTTCAAACTGGGTTCAAAACACTATGAAAGTATGAAAATACATTTTTATAGTGAAAATACCATCAATACATTTTTGTAAATGAAATTACTAAGGTGCTCAAGAAAATTAAATTTTGGCATTAAATGACCCATAAGGTGTTGATATGCCACTAAACAAACAAGCAAATAAAGTAAACCTTATGTTTAGTCATATAGATTTTGTAAATAAAAGTTATTACTTGGTTCTAAGGTCACCTGGCTATCCATCCCTTAGGACTTCTTTTTTTTTTTTTTCTAATTGCAACTCACTTACAGCTATATCATGTTGAAACACTAATTTTTGTATGAGTCCCAAAGTTGTGCAGTGGTGGAACCTGGTCAGTACTTAGATGGGCCTTCGGAATACCAGGTGCTGTAAGCTTGGATGTGCAGGTGGTGTAATGGATAATGGTTCTGAATTGAAAATTGGAGAACTGAGTTCCATTTCCAGGTTCATTATATTAATTTACACACAAATACCCTTGGAAAAGGTATGAATCCACCACTCCCCCAGCTATGGGTTAATTAGTAGGCCTTGTATTGGTAAAGCATTACTATCTCCTTGAAAAATTTCTTACAATCTAAAAACATTTTCTAGTTTTAAATAACCTGCAAAAGGTTGATAAACCATAAAGAACAAATAAATCATAATTGCCCCCTTTCTCTTTTCCTCTTGGATCTTTACACTGCTTCCAAGGGGGTGGTACTGCCCATTTTGGGAAGATGAATTAGGTGGTGTTGCTGGGATCTAGAAGAATACTGAGGGAGGTGCTGAACTTTCTGTCATTCTGTATTCGATGATAACGACCACAGATATGGTGTGTATGACTGTACAAATGCCTGTCGTGCCTATCAAAAATTGACCTTAAAATGAATATCTAAGACTGATTAGCTAGAGATTGTGTTAATGAGTTTTTTTTTTGTCAATGCTCTAGGCACAAATACAAAACTACAGTACAATATCCTAGTAGCATTGTAATTGTGAGTTCAATCTTTGGGCTGGGCATTGTGTATTTGAACTCAGTGGAAACATGATGAGCAATAACTGACCAGTACCAAAAATAAGAACTTACCCCTGTAGATTGAATAAAGGGCTCAGTTTGGAATTTCCTGCAGGTTACCTAGATCAATATACACCTGATGAAGGCCAGAGAGTACATTGGCTGAAATGTGATAACAACAACAACGATGAGGACAATAGTCAGCAGGTAAATAGTGTGAATAATGATGACTCCTCATCCCAGAAATTCAGACAGAAAAGACAAAACTGTTCAAGAAAATGAACTAAAATAATTCCAAACTTTGATATCCAAAAGCTAAAATCCCAACCAGATAAAGAAATTGAGTATTAAATTATTTAAAATAATTAACAAGGAAAAAGAATCATATCAAATTGTGGATGAAGCTGTTCCACTTGACAACAAATTAAAGTTTAAAAAAAAACTTAAAAAAACAACAAAAAAAAAACCCATTTTGCCTGTAGATTAAAAAAGCATATAATTTTAAAACTTGTTCTACCCATAATACTTGGAGCACTGGGAAGCATGCCCATGACTGTAGATGGGATTGAAGAAATCAGAGGCAAGATTGGTACTGTCCAGGTTAGATCAGTTCTCAAGTTGGTAACAATACTGATGAAGATCATAGAAATTTGTCAGGATTTGTTGTCACTTGATCTCCAGAGCATGTCATATGCTTTGTCTCTTCATGATATCAGCAATCATGGCTCTCCACAACTTCCTATCCTTTGTAGCTGTTGAAAGAGCTAGTAGGAATATGTAGTTTGACATTTATTTATTATGTTGAGGAGATGGGCACAGTTAAGTGACTTCTTTTGTCTTAGAAACGTTATGAAAGACCTAGAATGTCATTTAGTCATCAGAACCAACTAATCCATTTTGCTTTTATAATTAGAAATTTTATGGATAAATGTATTTATTAATAACGTTTTTATAAATTCTTTTGATGACTGAAATATGAAACCAAGCAAAAAAATAAAAAAGAATTTTTTTGTCTTTTTTTTTTCCACCAAATTGGCATATGATACATATATATATATATATATGACATTATCAGAAAAAATCAAATTGGAATTTTTTTTTTTTTTTTGCTGCTTGAAGGATGTTGAATTTCTTTTCTTTATCAAAAAAGTGGGTGCCTAGCTTGAAGATAAAAATATTTGACTTGACCTCTGAACTCAGTTTTGAATAAATCAACAAAAGGAAGGCTTGTTGTTTTTTGTTTTTTTTTTAAATCAATTGCTTTTCAAATGAATTTCCATATTTGAAATTCAAATAAATGGCATCATTAAAAAAGAGTCGTCATGAGAAGAAAAATAACATTTACCTGATTTTGTCAATTGAGATGAAGAGATTTTCTGTTTTCTTTTATAGTCTCTCTTGTTGCCACTTGAGGCTTTGATGTCCTGTCATCTAAACACACACGGTCGGATTTTTTCTACCTTTTATAAATGACGTTAACAACAACTGAGTGACAA
>CAHIKZ030005454.1:1300000-1372500 GCA_903632075.3 Acanthosepion pharaonis | reverse complement strand
AATGTCCAAGAACCCCTCAAGTAAAGGGTTACTAAATAAGGTTGTTGTAAGGGTGGGAGTAAGAAGTGTATATTATGAGGATATGAAGAGATTAAGATTGTAGTGGTTAGGGAAACATCCTCTTGCGAGTTTATTCCATAATGTGAGTAATTTCTTTCTTTTTCAACTGCTTACTATTGTATCATAGTTTACCATTGCCATCATGTAAGCATTTCTGCAGCAAAAATCACAAAGCCAAATAAAGAAGATTACGTAGCACTTGTCTTGGGAGAAGGGATAAAAATTATGAGGTTGAGTACTCTTTGCAATGCCATTGCCTCAGTTACCAAACTGACTCTGCTCTTCACAAATATTTACAGAGTGTGCCAAATAATTGAGAAAGAAAGATAAAGCTATTCAATTGAGAAAAAGAAACTGGTTGTTAAAAAAAAATATTGGAGAAATGTTCATCTTAGAAATGTAGAAAAAGTTTATGCAATAAAACTAAGGTGGTTCTTTTCATGTTGGTTTCCTGGTATTGTAAGGCCATTGCTTGCTCTGCCACTTGGTAATACTTAATGGTAGAAATCAAGTGAATTCAAATCTAGAGAGTTTAAAGATGACATATTGGATGTGACAAGATTGAGGTAACTCTTGGTCAGTTAATGTTGGTCATTTATTTTTGGGGTAGGTTGGCCCAATAAGCATTTCTATTGTAGGTGTCTTCTTTATTGGTTACTTTTCAGCAGATTTTGCATTTTGCAGACATATCTCAGGTTTACATTAGAATTAAAAAGGTAAACATAGTTCTGGTTTACATTTTATTAAAAGCTAGCTTAAAAGCCACCCTATCAGGTTGCAATTAAGCTAGTTCCTGTGGAGAGCTCTTAATTGGGCCTTCAGCTTGTTCAGGAGTTTGAGAGTCCCTAAGTCTTTGCATATTCTCAGCAATATAAGCTCTCCTTGTTGCCGTTTGAGCTGGATTTTCATTTGCAAGGGACTTTCTTTACCTCATTGCAGCCTTGGCTCTTTTGATTGCAATCAGGTCCATTTTTGGCGGAGATTTCTTTTTGTGAGGCTTACCGTTGCCATATGTGATAGGCAACAATAAACTACAGAAGAACTCAAAATTGATCGCTGCATTTAAGTATTGCATTAATATCTAAGCTTACCTTTTAGAAGTTCATTGATAATTCTTCTGCTGCCACTTAATTTAAAGACAATTTGATGTACGTAGGTCCTTACTTTCCATATACAATTATTTTTATTTCATGGGTTGCTTTTGCTGTATTTCGCAATTAATTTCAATTATTCTCAAATTTGTTTCCAAGTTATAAAAATTGTTACTGTAAAGAAAAGTTTGTTGCAAAAAAATCATGTAAAAAAAAAAAAAAAAAATCACCAAAAACAATCACAGTGATGAAAACTTGGGAATTTAAAATTTCAGGATTGTGCATCTGATTCTGGCCCAGAATGTTTTTAATTTCCTCATGGAATTGGCCTGATTCCAAAATGGCATGATATGTTGGGCTACAGCTTCTAGGAATAAAGTTGAAAAAGTGTGACACTGTGACATTCACATTCATTTATATAGAAGATAGGCATAGGTTTGTTTTATTGTCATGTCTGCTAGTAGCCCCTTTTTAAGAAACTGGTTTTACTTCTCTGTGGGATTTTGAGGGAGCATATTCACAGACCTGTTGATAGAACAATACAATGACTGGGTTATTTGGCTGATTTTGTTCAGCCGTTTAATGTTTTAATGCTGAAATCTAGATATTTGGAACAATTTTATGGTTTCAACTGCAGATAAAATGCATTGGTCATTTTTTTTTTTTTTTTTTAATATAAAATGTATTGCTGGCATTTTATTATTAGAATATATTTTTATACTTTGATAATGTTTTATTTTTGTTTGGAGAGTCACTATTTGCCCAACAGGTGCTACCACCCTGGGTTAGTGTGGACCTGAGAATAAATGTCCTGGGCAAGACACTAAACTAAATCCAACAGCAAGGCCTCTGATCAGGAGGTTTTGAGGAGCATGGAATTGCTGGTGTTCCCAGGTCCACCCTTACCTGGGGTGGTAGCACCTGTTGGGGTCCCAGCTATAGGCTAATAGTTAACCCCCCAAACTGGGGTCAAAACACTATGAAAGCATAAAAATACCAATAACACATTTTTGTAAAAAAATTATTACCATTGATACCAGCAGTACATTTTTTAAAAAAATATTAGCAGCAATAAAAATCTCATGGGCATTAAATAACCCATTGAGGTTGATAAGCCATAAAACAAACCAAACCCTGAGAACAGCAATTAGGAGTTGATTCCAAGCTCCTGAAAACCTCCAACCTCTCAATCAGAGGCCTTGTTGCCAGATGTAGTTTATCATCATACCTTAGACTTACAGTCACTGGGGAAATGGCCAGATATAATTTTGTGAAACACAAACAAGAACTGAAAATGTATGAGTTGTCATTCTCTATTAAGTGACATTAATTAATTTTTTTTTTTTAAATATTTGAAAATTTAAAAAAAGTTGTTTAACAATTTTTTTTCATATTTATAAAATCTTTCCAGGCAAAAAAACAGTCAGTTCTGCTAAACATTTTTAAAATTTGTAAAAACATTTCAGCTTACATGTAAATTCTTGTATTGTCTACTCTTGAGTCAGCGTGACATAATTTCTGATGACAGATGACAGAACCTGGTGAAAAGCATTTCACATATCCTATAGAGGTAATAAAACAGACTGACATGGATAATTCTTAAGAAACAGAGTTATGTGATCTCCATGTACCCCTACTAACAATATGTGAACATTGGTTTAGGATGTAGGTGTCACAGATTTAAAAAAAAAAAAAAAAGCCATAAAAAATTTTTTCAATGTTAGAAAGATGAGTAATGGAACCAGTGAAAAGGTTTTGTCCTCAAAAACCTGTTAAATTCAGCCTCAGACACTTGTGTTAAAAACTGAATTGGTTTGTGCCAGAGGATTGTCTCTGAATATATTGCAGGCTGCATTCCTATTGAAAATTTGGCAATATTGGACCTTTGGACAAAAAAAAACAAAAAAAAACTGGACTATCAAAAGGAAAGTTTTTCTCTTGACACTGCTATTATTTTTACTACCTTCATTCCTGTATATATTTCATACAATGGCTGAAACATCATGAATATGGCACATAAGGACGAGGACAAAAATCCAAACACTGTAAATAGTCTAAATACATTCACTCCTTCAGCAATATTTATTGTTTTAAAAAGAAATGATTAGAACTTTAATAAAACCGAAACATATGAAAGTGAATTCATACATTTTTTTGTTCTTAAGAATTGATGACAAAAATAGTAAATGCTATTTATTTATTAGATTGTTTTATTTAAACTAGTTATTATATTATTTATTGGTATGGTTAAATAAAACATTGGCTAATTTCTAATTAATTTAAACTTTATAAAATGGTAAATAATAAAGATTATAATTTGAATAATTTAGTAAATGTTCATAAATTTATGAATAAATGTTTTCATATTTATTTCTCTATAATTGGTAAATGATAAATATTGCATTGTATTAGTTTTTAAAATGTAAATATAAAATTATTCTTGTAAATAAACAATCTAATAAATAGTGTTTTTACATTTTTTGTTGAAAATTTCTCATGAACAAAAAAAAAATATATTCATATCTTTAGGTTTTACTACAATTTTAATAATCACTTTTAAAACAATAAACATTGCTGAGGAGTGATGGTAGTTAAATTAATAGCAGTGTCAAGGAAAAAACCGTCCTTTTGAAAGTTCAATTTTATTTTGTGGGCATGATGGTCAAAGACTGCTGAAAATTTAATAAAAAATGGTCATTATTTAGATTCAGGTACTTAGCTCACAGATTGATTGCGATAACTTGTTAAAATAAAAGTCTGGTAAAATGTAAAATTCAGTAGTTAAATCATCCAATATTTTCACTAAGGGCAGGCTTTCTTTGGTCTAATGAAAGAGGCAAACATTATGGTGGTGATGAAGATGTGAAAACTGCTATAATGAAATGGCTACATCAGAAACCAGCTGAGTTTTACGATGCAGGGTCATATTCCCTCATTTGTAAGTGGAACACTGCCATTGAAAGAGTGATTATGCTAAGAAGTTGGGATGTGAACCTGTAATGTATAGCTATATCTTGTATGTTTGATTGCATTCCATATTTCTTTAAAATGCTATGGAAATACAGAAAGACTAGAGCTTTAAGGCAATGAGAGAGAATAGCAGAAGAAACATTTGAGGAGGCATAAGCTAGGAAACAAGCAGATACTGCAAACCATAGAAGATCAAGTGCATGTGAAACATCTGAAGAGGTACAAGCTAGTCAAGAGCTGCAGATTGACAGTGAAACTTCATCAAGGATAGAAACAGATAATGCAAGGAAGGGAAGATCAAGAGCTGCAGAGGATGACAAGAAGAGAAACTGATTCTTCAAACATTAGAAGAGTAAGATCTTTGGAAACACTTGATGAGACATACCAGACAGGTTAGTGATAATCATAATTATGCTAAAAGGAGTGCAGGTTCTTTTTTTTTTGAGACTCTCTCCACTGGCTTTTCAATACAACTGTCATGGTGACTATTCAAATATTCCAAAGATATGTATTGGATGAATGATCATTCAGTGTAAGCATTGTAATGCTCTCTGATTCAAGAATGAACCAGATGGGATCTGCTGTAACCAAGGAAAAATACAGCTGGAAGATCTCCCTGTTCCTCCAGAATCGTTGCTATAACATCTGGATTGGAACTCGTCTGAATCAAATCACTTCATTCAACATCAGAAGCTATGAAGCTACAATATCTGTTTTGCAATGATTACATTTGGAGCTTGTTATGGAGTGGTTTCACAGTGGAGGCTTGTATTTGTACTAAGTTGGTCCTAAAATAGGTTCGATATACAAAATGTTAGGAACTTGATATAATAGGTAATGACACAGAAATCTAGTTGTGGTTGCTGATACTTTAGTATCCGACTAACGGTTGTTCGGCATCGACTGACTGACCGACCCACTGAGCAACTCTTACTACTCCTACTTATTATAGGTGGGAGAGTCTATTAACAATAGATAAGGTGTGTTCCACTATAACAGAGCTAAACATGCTACCTTGACAGGATGGAAAACAATTTGTGTAATTCAGCAAATGGCACCGAGTTCCAGTGGAGGCAGCTCTCATGTATCTGAGATAATAGGACTTTCCAGTTACAGGTAGAAAAGTAGCGAAATGAATAAAACAGGATAAAGACTTCACATTTCCTGGTATGAAGTCTGAGTTTATAGAAAAGCTGGAGTATCATTGGTTAGCTAAGTGTGATGAGACATGGTCACAAGGTAATTTTGGGTGGGGATAGGCTTGCTTTTTGTTTTATGATATAATCATCGTACTCACATTAGATACACTTTTCTCTCTTAATCTCTCTGGCTATTTTGTGTTTTTATGTTATAATTCATAACCTCACCTGTTTTCCATTCACTGCACAAAATTTATATGAGTTTAGTGACCAGATCTTATTTATGATAAAAGATTCATAATTCATGTAATTAGGATACAGGAAAAAAAAAAAAAAAACTCCGATTGCTATTAACCTGACAATCTCTGAAGGAGTGTCTAATGGCTGTGTGTTCAAATCACTTTCCAGCCAACAAAGAAAGTAACAAACCACAGTACCTAGTTGGTTGTATTTAATGAAACTTATATATACATATGAGGTGGTATCATAAAGGTCCTGGGTTAGTTATGTTTAAAAAAAATAAAAAAAATATATATTTACCTAAGTTTTAACATCATCTTTTTTTTTTTTTTTAAATTGTCACCTTGCACAGCAATACACCAATCCCAGTGTTCCTACCACTTTTGGAATTCAGCCTGGAAGTCGTCTTTTTTTCTAAGTGAGTTAAGGAGCTTCTGTGACTTGCTTCCAGATCTTGGCAACAGTGCTAAAACAGTAATCTTTGAGCTCCATTTTCAGCTTGGAGAAAAGATGGAAGTCCACAGGTGCTAGATCTGGCAAGTAAGGCGAGCAAAGACTACGGGCATCACTATGTCCACTCGTCATGGGGTATCGAGATTCTTGATGCAATCCAAAGAAGAGTCCTGACATCTTGACCTCACTTATTTTCCCACTGCCATGTCATAGCTTCTCTCTCTTTTCTATAAATATTTAGATTGCAATTCTTCTAATGTGCTTTCCTTGTTGGTACCTTGACTGCATAGATTTAAGTGTACTACTAGATTAGGGCTTTGCCATTTTACTGTTGAATTCGTCAGATGTAACCATATGTTCTATTGTAATAGTTTCTTTTCTCACACTTCTCGTTTGTGAAACTCTTCTAGTTTCCTGCTTCCTCTCAGCTACAATCTTTGAAAATGTTCTTTTATTGTCCTTTCTCTTCACTAAAGTCTTCTCATTTTCTTCCAGTCTTATGCGTCTTAGTGGCATTATTTCCTTGCTTGGAGTGATTTTTTTTTTTTATAGTTTATTCATGACAGATAGTCCTTAAGTTTTGTGTAGATGTATTAGGCTTTTTGCTATAGCAAAAGGCTTCAGCATTTCGAATTAAGATATTTTGAAAAGGCTAGATTCTAAAAATTCTATAAAGTGGCAGGCTAATTATTGTTGTTGTTCTATGCGCTGTGTCCCTTCTGGACATTGGCGATCATGGCCCTCCACAATTTCCTGTCTTCTGTAGCTCTTAATAAATTTTATCTTTTTGTTATTTCTCCTAAACCCTGTTCTCCCATGCATTTACTAATGCTTGTTAAGTGGGTTACATATTGTTTTCCTCTCTCCTTCAGTATATCCTGTGTGTATCATAATTTTCAAGCCTTCTTTCCTCATTATGTGCCTTAAAATTTTAAACTATCTTTTCTGATGTTAAGTATAAGGGTTCTTTTTTGTTTCCATTTTCTCTAAAACTTCATCCATCTTATTCTCAACATCCTCCTGTAGAACCACATTTCTGTTGCTTCAAGTTTGTTCATCTTTGATGGGACTGATATTATGTAACAGTTCAGTACTCTTTTCTTTGTTTCTTACAAAATTTTCCTGTTTCTTTATATTTTGCTTAGCATTTGGAAGGCATATTTTGTTATTTCAATGTACCTTTGGATTTCAGTATCACACTATATGTCCTCTGTTAAAAAACTTCCGAGGTATTTAAATTTTTTTTTTATTTTTATATCCCCAGCTTGTAATTTGCTGTCCCTTTTGCTAACAACTGTGCATTTTTTTTTTTATATTCTTGTTGAAATCAAACAGTTATATTTTATTTTTTTGCTACTCTTTGATACTTTGACGCTATTGTAAATTTGTTTGCTCATATTGCCGTTTGACGTTTATTTATTTATTTTTTTTTTACCTTTAAAAACTTATTGCAGTTTGTGTAGAGATAAATTTATGGTGTCAAACACGCCCACAACAAGAGTTTCTTTCATTCAAAGACAAAAGAACTGTTGTATTTGCTTTCTACATTTTTCAGATTACTTCGTTTTGTTTTCATTTAAAATTTAAAATGTTAAATGCAAGACACCTGGAGAGCAACACACTGCACCTTCTTGGCCTCATGTTTTCAATTAATTTGAAGTGGAGCGACTACATTGAATCATTTGCTGCATCTATTGCAAGGGAAGTTGGGTCACTGTGTCATGCCAGAAAGTTTTTCTTGTCAGAGTCCATTTTGCACATTTACAAATTTACCATTTGCCCAAGTATTGAATACTGCTGTCATATCTGGTCTGGTGTTCCTGCTATTCATCTTGAGGTTCTTGATAAAATCCAAAGAAGGATCTGCAATATAATCAATTCTGACTTGCCATCTTGACTTCAGTTACTTTCTCACTAATGTGGCATGACTTCTCTCTGTCTTTTCTACAAATATTTTCATTGCAATTTGCTTTGATGAGCTTTTTTCCTTAGTGCTCTGACTAGGTACCACCTGTTTTACTGTTGGGATAGCAAAATGCAACTGCCACTTTTACTCCAACAGTTTTTTTTCTCGCACTTCTCACTTGTGGAACTCCTTTCTGTTTACTTGCTTCCCTGATAACTACAATCTTGAAAAATTTAAATGCAACATCAATCACCATCTGTCTTCTTGAATCCCATTCATCTTTTGTCTTTTCCTCAATCCTCCCTATACTCAGTCTTTTCTCTTACTTTAACTCCCTGTAAACCCTCCCCTGTGTACTAGTGACATTTCTGCCTTGTTTGGGGTGAAATGATTAAAAAAAAAAAAAAAACAAACTAAATGACATCCACTTTTTCATTAAATTTCAATTTTTAAATATGATAGATTCTGATAGACTGTGGGATTACCACACCTTGTCTGTCAGGGGACTTCTAATGCTTGCTAGGAGGTACTGTATAAGACAATAATAAAAGGAAATGGATGTTTATACTGAATTGTTCCACAAGGCTAGCCATTGCTGTAGGCTTATGGCCACATCATGTTGAAACTCTGGTTTCTGTTGAGCCTGGTCAATACCTAGACGGGTGACTGCTTGGGAATACCACACACTGTAAATTTGGATCTGCAGGTAATGTAATGGATAATGGCTTGGAATTGTTAATAGGCGAGCTGAGTTCCAATTGCAGTTGGGCTTGTTAGATTCACTCTTGGGAAAGATATGAATTCATCTATTCTAACCCCAGCTATGGGTTAATTAATAAGACTTGTATCACTAAATTATTATTATCCGCCCCCCCCCTCATTCTTACAATCTAAAAATATTTTCTGGCTTTAAATAATGTGTAAAGGATTGATAAGTCGTAGAAAATAAATCTATCAATCAATGAAATACTGATTAGTACACAGGCACATCTTTCAGGTTTATTTTCATTCTCTGAAATATCAGTGTATAGAAACTACCATGGCTACAAGGTGAGGGATCAGTTTATATATTGATTAAAATATAGAATTGATCCCTCACTTTATGTCCACACTATAATTTCTTGATTAGGTATGAATCTGCATCATCTCCCCTAGCTATGGGTTAATTAGTAAGACTTGTATCATTAAATCATTATCTCCCCCACCCCCCCAAAAAATGTTCTTACAATGTAAAATTATTGTCTGGTTTTATATAACATACAAAGGGTTAATAAGCTGTAATCAATGATCAATCAAACCATTACTGTAGATTCAGTAATTTTCTGGTTTTGGAGAGAAAAAAAAAGAAAAGAAATATACTTTTTATATTGAATTGAATGATTTAGTAACAAAATATTTGTCCTGAAGATGTTTAGGATGGAAAGTTTAAAGCATTTCTTGAATAAAACAAATCTATCTTACTTATTATAAAACGCAGATTGTGTGTGTGTGTGTGTACATTTACATATTGGATCGAATTTCCTACATTTTTCAACTGATTCCAACAAAACTTCACAGGACTGCGTAAAATTACCTTGTGGTGGTTCTAACAGTGCCAAAAATTGGAAAAACATAATTGTTTTTGCACGAATTCAATTTGAAAACATGATTAAGAGGCATCGCGAGAATGAAAGGGGGACAACTCATATCGAGTTATACTTATTATAAAACCCACGTTGTTTGTGTGTGTGTGTGTGTGTGTGTGTGTGTGTGTGTGTTTATTTATATATGGGATCGGATTTCCTACATTTTTCAACAGATTTGAACAAAACTTCACTTTTTTTTGGCAGGTAGTGTTTCTTATTGTCTTGCACACTTTGTCCTTTATTTTTACATTTAGAATGTTTTAAAAATTCCATTTACAAGACAATTGTTTATAATAAAATTCTATTCAATTGGTAGACTCATAACGATTGAAAACAATGTTTTTGTTTGGGTTTGACCAATTCGTAAAAAAAAAAAAAAAAAAATAAATAAAAATAAAACTAATTAAGACATGCGTGTCTGTCAACCTTAAACAATAACCTTTGTCAATTTTATTTTTCAGTCTTTATGATGGTCGATACTTGATCTATCTCTTACTGTTACATCCCCGGGAAACGCCGGGCTCTACTGCTAGTTTCTAATATTTATATTCAGATTGATATTCATATCTCTGTTGTTATTATTATCCCAATGTTCCAATGGCATTTTTTAGGTGTCTGTTGATCTGGGTTACCTTCAGGGAATTTCAGACTGAACGCTTTCTGGGAGTAGACCATTCTTGTTCTACCATCCATGTCTTGAGATATCTTGTTCTTTTTAGTACTAGTCAATAATTGCTAGTCTTATTTCCTTTGAGTCTAACTACGACAGTACTAACTGGCCCAGAGATTGCAATCACATTTACTATACCATGGAGGACAATAGCCTAGTGGATTAAAGCATTGGTTTGTGAATTTGGTGACAGTCATTGTGAGTTCAATCCCTGGTTTCATTAGTACAGACTTTGATTAAGTGTAGCAATAATGGAACAATACTAAAAGGAATAAAAGATGCATGCAGATGAATGAGAACCATCTGGCTTCATTGATTAAATAAAGGATTTTAAATTCCTCTGATGGTCAATTAGAGTTGACAGACATTTGAAGAGAACCAGAGGGTACAATGGATGAAACATTGTGATAATAACAACAAAGATGAGGATAATAATCTGATTGCAAATAATGTCTGTCATTTAAGTGCCGTACGTAATATACGCTTGGGTGATCCTGTATCTTTCAATACATGACTGATAAGGCAGATTTTTTTTTTCCAGCAGTAGGTTACCATTTCTTTCTTGCCAACCAACACTAAAGAACCCAGTCTATCCTGCTATTCAACTCCTAGCAGGGTGGGGGAGAAGAGATGGAGTCATACTTTACCCAAGGGTATTTGTGTGTAAGTGAATTCGACTGGAATTAAAACTCGGCTCTCAGTTCTCACTCCGAGCCAATATCCATTACACCACCTGCACATCCAGGTATAATGAAAACTTATCCCAAAAATTCAGACAAAAAAAATAATCTAAATTAAAATTTTTGATAGTGATGTTTTTTTTCTTACTTTTCAAATATATCAGATTTTAAGTTTTTTTTTATTATTTATTTTTTTATTATTTACGTATATTATAGCTGGCTAATCAATTATCGTTCTTTATATGCAATAAATGCAACATGTTTAAGATTAAATGTAAAAGGAAGCTTTTAAAAATTGGGTTTATACTTGGACTTTGCTCTTTGTGTTACTCATTGTGAAAAATTCAATTGTAAATAAAGGTGTTTTTTTTATCAGAAGCTGATAAGAAACAAATTGAATTTTTTTTAATAATCTTTGCGGTGGGGGGGTGGAGTGGTAACAAGGTTTAAAAAAAAATCTCATGTGTATCTATATTTGAATTTACTTAGGGCAAGTAATTTTATCATCACTTGATTCCTAAGTCATTCTCTGATCTTTGTATTTAATCATTCTAAGTGAACTAGCAAATTTTAACTTCTCCATCGACAAAAAAAAAAAAAAAAATCACTGATAATGAAAGTTACTTTTGAAATAATTCTTTCTAGAAAAACACTGATACTTTTGAAAACTAATTTAAAAAAAAACCCCAAAAACACTGATGTTGTAAGGCAGTTTTGAAATATTTCTTTGTAAAATAAATAACGCTGATATTGTAAGGCTGTTTTGAAATATTTTTTCTAATGAAAGAAAGCCACAAGAAAAATCAAAACAAACTCCACTTAGTATGAAACCTCATCTGTTTTAATAATTCTTATGTTTTGGATTTAAATAAGAAACACTATTGTAATTTGGATTAGAAATTAAACTTTATGACTTCAAGAAACCAAACAATGTCTTATTTTACCTTGATATTTTAACTTTCCAAAAGAAACCATTTTGGATATTATGGACTCTCTATTAGCATATAGATGCATATATAAGATGATGCTGATGAGAGAAAATCAGTAATGAGGACAAGGGCTTCAATTTAACAATTAAAAATATTTTGCTGGTGAAAAGCAACATAAGCATGTCAACTGGTAGCAAAAATTACAATACAAAGATATCGCAAAAATTGATTATCAGAAACTTTTCTTCAAATCACTGGTTGGGCTGAGGATATTTCGATAGTGTTATAGGTTGACCAGGAAGGAGTGATGCTAGAGTTGTGAAATCTTTGCCTGCATTAAAGTAATTTGTAGTGACTTCTCTTAAAAATGGACAAAATTTGGCATCATGGGGTTATCAAGTACTTGCAGAAAAGGGGTCTATCCCCCAAGGACATTCATGCTAAAATGTTTACTACATTAGAGGATGATGTTCCAGTTTTATCAACAATGCAAAAGTGAGCAGTTGAATTTAGGATGGGAAGTGAGAGTCTTAAAGATGGTGCAAGGTATGGATTTCCTGCAACATTGATTGTGATGGATGACAGGCAATTGACTATAAATCAAATAACCAATGCTTTTAGCAGCTGGCCATTCATATTTGAGGATACCTATCTACTAGGGTGGCTAGCCAATCCCTATTGCAGACGCATGCTCCCGCACATTTATGTTTATTTAACACCCACAGAGCCCACCTGTGGTTTATACTGTAACTCTGCTGAGCAGACCTTAGTTACAGTTTCTGAGAAAGAGCATGTTTTCTTGTGTGATCAACAATTTGAACAAGGCCAACATGCTCAAGCCCTCGGCCACAATGACTTGTGACTTTGTGCTAGCACAGCTATTGATGACACCCAAGGGTTCTGTCTACCCAATTTCTCTCAAAAGGCTTGGGTCAACCCATGGTATGGTTTTCAGGCAATTTCCAAAGGTACTCCATGCTGTGATTAACCGCTCCAGTTCGATAACATCAGGAATTCTTCTTTCTGACAAATCGACCATGGAGAGATTCAAACCCGCGTCTCATGGTCAGAATGCAAACATTCTAACCACTCGGCCATGTGCCCAATAGCATATTCTGTGAGAGAGTTGAGAATATTTCAAACAATGAACTTGGCATGACAAAGGTTTTGGTTTGGTGGATGCCGTATCTTTTGACACCTGATGCAAGTCACACCAGGCTGATCACATTGCAGGAAAATTTACATTGTTTGAAGCAGATCTAGCTGTTTTTTTTTTTTAATGTTTCTTGACCAAGGATCAGTGCTGGGTTCATTATTTTGAGTCAGAGACCAAAAGATAATCCATACTGTGGAAAAAACCTTATCACCTACTCCAAAGAAAGCCAAGATTGTTTCATCTGCACTGAGGGTGATGGCCTCAGTTTTTTGGATGTAAAAGGTAAGGTGTTTATTGACTAACTTTAAAAGGGCCACACCATCAATGGAGAGTACCATGGCAACTTGCTGAGACAGTTATGAAAGACTATCAAAACTAAACGTCTAGGAAAACTGATGAAAGGGGTCTTGCTTTTCCAGGACAATGCTCCAGCACATAAGTCCTTGGTTTCAATGGCTGCTGTGCATGATTGTGGCTTTGAACTGATGGATACCCCTGCCATTCTCCCAATTTGACACAATCTGACTATCATCTGATCCCCAACATGAAAAAAGCACTTGGTTGGGAACCAGTATTATATTGATGATGATGATGTCATATCTGCTGTTGATAACTTTTTTGATGAACAGGTTGGAAGTTTCTTCATCAAGGGGATCCAAGCAATGCAACACCGATGGAAAAAGTGTGTTGAGAAATAAACTTCATTTGGTCACATTCCCTGAGAGCATCTTGATCAGCCTATGAACTTTCAGCCAACCCTTGTATATACGAGGTGGTATCAAAAAATTTTCAGACTAGCTCTGTAGTGTACCAACAGATGACAATGCAGTGACCTTCATGCGCCAGTGTGCCATCGCTCTGTTCACTTTGCAAGTTATGAAATTTGTGTTTTTGTGATCATGTATATGCTGTAACCTGTGATTTTGTCATGTAAGAGCATGGTCATCGGTTTTTTTTTTTTGATATCCCCAGTATTGTGCATCAAGAATTCATCTCCCAGGTGCAGACTGTCAATCAAGAGTTCTACTGCAAGATTTTGAGGTGTTTGAGGGAGGATGTTTGGTAAAAGCGACCTGATCTGTGGAGCACAAGGAATTGGATTCTTCATGACGACAATGTCTCCCTGTCACAGAGCTTTCCTGACTCGTGTGTTTCTAGCCAAAAACAACAGTGTATCATTTCCACATCTCATTTGCCAGATTTAGCACTTGCAGACTTACATTTCTTCTCCAAGCTGAAAAGGCAGATCAAAGATTACCATTTTAGCACCATTGCCGAGATCCAGAGTGAATCGCAAAAGGTCCTTGACTTGCTTAATTCTAAAAATGGTAGGAATGCTGGGATTGGTGTATTGCTGAGCAAGGTGACTATTTTCAAGATGATGTTAAAACTTAGATGGCTATATTAGTTTTTTTTTTTTTTTAAACATAACTAACCTAGTAAATTTTTTGATACCACCCTGTATGTTTCCACTATTCTTATCAAATAGACTTTTGGTTACAAATAAAGTTGTCTTTTCAGGTTTATTAAATAAAGTCAAACTATTAAGAAAGGTGTGACTATTATCAGTATTTTACCTTTGATTAGTTTATCTTTTTGTAGGGTTTTTTTTTTATCTTGGTATATTAAACCAGTTTCATGGTTTTCCTGTTTTGAATTATCTGAGGAGTCATAATTCTTAATGATTGAAGCGTAAGCAATGTCAAGCCTGGTTAGTACTTAAATGCATGACTGTTTGGGAATACCAGGTGTTGCAAGTATGGATGTGCGGTTTGTGTAATTGATAATGGTACAGAATTGTTACTTGCATTATTTACATTATTCAGACTGTTATCCTTGTCGTCATATTTACAATGCTCCGGCCTTCTTCAGAAGAAGGCTGGAGTATACAACAGCCGAAATGTTGTGAATATGGTGATGAGGATAACAGTCTGAATAATGTAAATAATGCAAGTAATCATAATATCTCATCTCAGAGATATACACAGATACGGAATTGTTAATTGGAGAGCTGAGTTCCAATTCCAGTTGGGTTCATTATATTCGCCTATGTGCAAATAGCCTTGGGAAAGGTATGAATCCACCACTTCTCCCCTCAGCTATGGGTCAATTAGCAAGACTTGTATCACTAAGCCATTATTAGCTAAAAAAAAAAAAAATATATATATATTCTTCTGGGTTTAAATAACAAAGAGTTGATAAGACATAAAAAAGGAATCAGTTAATGAAAGCACTTTTTATCCTAACAACCACCTCAAGCATATTTCATTAATGAAGGATAATTATCAACATAACTTGAATAATATTGAAGATACATAGTAATTAGAATTATAAAACATGAAAGAAATAAGGGTCAATTTTACCATTGCATGACCAGTGTTTGCCTGCAGGCTTGGTCGCAGACACGGCCAGTGTTTGCCTGCAGGCTCAAGTATAATTAAAATCAGATTTCAAAATTAAATGACTGATATCCATTGAATCAACTCAACAACTTTCTTTTTAGACAAGACATATCTAAATTTGCAAATTTTATTAGTTTACCTTTGTAAAATATTGGTGCAGTTATGATATGAATTATGTTTCTTGCATTCCTTTCAATTGCAAACTGTGTCTTTTGTTAAAAGTTCTGTTATGTGCTTCCCCCCCCCCTTTGAAGCTCTATTAACTCAGACCACGTCTCCTTTCTATAAGGCACTGTGATTATTATACATTCTTTTGATTCATTTTTACTGTTTTCTTTAGGATTTTTCTAACGTAATAACCCTGCCTGTTGCAGTTCTGTCCTGTCTCCCCGGTGGTTCTGGCCAAAAAAGAAATCCACCCGATCTTCCTCTGTTGAACTGAAGGAACCACCACTATTTGCCACATTGTGAATTCTTGATCCGAACAGCAGTGTATCGATCTCCCCAGAACGATCTGGTGGGAAGGGGAGGAAATGGCTGGGTATTTCGCTGAAAGGAAATCACTATTCATGCAGCAAAAGTTTCTTGTTGTAGCCGCAAATACATGAAAAAGAAAAAAAAATAAGCAACTCCTGTTCCTGTATAAAGAGCCCTATTTAGGCCACTGTTTTTTTTTATGTCTCTACCGAAGGCTTTACATGAGTACAAAATATCGTAATGAGATTCACTTGTTTGGGTCGGAAAATTTTTGCCTAAACAATTTCGGCTGATCTAAGGGATATAATTCGTGGATCTTCGTCTGCACCCTACGATACAGCAGTCTGCTTTCTTGCAGCCTTGTTGACGAAGTTATCTGGGTTCGTACGGGTTCTATTTTGATCTCTTGGTTCGGATCGGTCTTCTTGACACAGGGCAACCAACAGACCAGACCAGCAAATTCCAAGAAGCCGCCTCTTCCACGTTCTGATCTCCAAACTAATCTGACTAACTCAAGCGTGCGGGCAGCTTATATAGAGAGAGGCGGAGCTAAACCATCTTTAGGCACCGCCCCCGAATTTTAATATGCAAATTGCCTGGACCACCATGTGTTTCTGCCTAATCTCCGGATCTCCGCGGGCAACCAGTTTTCAAGAGGTGCTAAAATCGGATTCGGACTTCCTGCTGGATCTTCCGCAGATAACGTATACTTAAATTTTGCCAAAACCACTTATCCCGTCTGGTTGAATTCCGCTATTCAGACCACCCAAAAATCCAATTTGCCATTTATCACAAACTTTACTTTAACAAATCCGTCTCTTAATCACTTTGGAATTATTACATGTAATTAACTAATAACTCAACCCCAGAAACAATTATTAAGAGAAAAAAAAAAACAAGAGAAAAAAAAATAAACTTATTTCTGGAATTACTCCGGAATCCCTTCTACCCAAGTAATTAGCACCTTCATCCTAATTCTTTAGCACTGTTGATTGCTAAATCCACCTTGGAGTGGGGTGTGTCTCTCTCTCTGTCACATTTTGTTATTTTTACTAAATATTTGTCATTTCTTAAAGCATAGAAATTTAAACAAGTCATTTCACCAGAGACTTGAATTTGCATTTTCAACTGTCAAAGTCCATCATTGATGAACCTTACCATTTTGACTATCAAAGATAGAATGATAAAGAAAAGTTCTTGTCACATTAAGTGGTTTGCTGAGTCACTTTTGGATATGTACATTTATTCTGGAGTCACTTGTGATGTACGAGAATTTGATTACAAATCTGTACATGCAGAGCAAAGAGGGTAATAAATGTTTTTTACAATAATGATAAAAAATTTTTTTTTTTTTTTTTTGCAGGTGATTGTGTCTATGCTGTCAGTTCCAGCCATTTTCTATCGGCCCAAAGGACGAGAAGAGGATTCGGATGCTGCACGAGAGAAATTCCAAGTACCTGAAAGTGACCATCTCACTTACCTCAATGTTTATCAACAATGGAAAAAGAACAGGTAAGTACTTTCTCATAGCTTTGTGATCTTTACTTATAATTGCAGCCAGTTTTTATTTCCAGGATCCACAAGTTGATTTTTTTTTTTTTTTTAATAATCTGCAATCAAATTTTGCTTGTATTTTAGACGTTTTATTAAATAGTTTTTGTAATAACCTGTTTTTTTCTACAGCTTTTGTCCTACAGAACAATGGCCTGAGAGTTTGTGAATTTGGTGGCATAGTGGTTGTGAGATCAATCTCTAGGATTGGGTAATGTGTAGTTGCACTCAGTTGAAAAGGGGCAAGTCAATCACTGAACAATACTAAATAAAAATAAGAATTAGATGATATTCCTAGACATGGGCAGTGAAATGAGAACAGTCAACTCCTATACATTAAATAAAGGGTTTGGTTCAGAGTCCATATACACATGAAAAAGGCTGAAACATTGTGATAACAAGAAGATGAGTACAATAGTCTAAATATAAATAGTGTAAAATAATGATAACTCCTTGTTCCAGAAATTCAGATAGGGATAATTTTTAAGTTTGTAAGAGAATTGTAGAGGGTTACTTAGATTGTTGGGGTTTTGTTGAAATATAAGTCTTATAGGATAAAAATTACTATAAATTAATAGGTATAGTTCTATACTAGAATCAGAAGTATTCCTTGGTCTGATGATAAACTACATCTGGCAGCAAGACCTCTGATTGGAAGTTTTGAGGAGCATGGAACCACCTCTTAATTGTTGTTGTCTCCAGGTCCATGAATTCATTTTCCATTAAAAAAAAAGTTTTTTGAAGTTGAAGGCAAAAATTGCTGTGTACATGGCTTGTTTTTTTAAGGGCACCATGGCATAAGCTTATCAGTCTATGAATATATATTAGTCATTCACAGATACACTGATGAGCTGTGAAACAGGCTAACTAGACATCCAATTGCTTCAAGCCAAGATTGACTGGTGTCAAATTGGGCAAGTTTCAGAGACTCTTACCCCTAGGCTATCGGTACATGGCAGAGAAATGAAATTTTTAAAAAGCATTATATATATGTGATATATAAACATCCTACCCCACCCATCATAGTGCTCAATTCTTACAAAAAGTGATGCATTAAATTGGCAGCATTAAAAATTAAAATTACCTTTTCTCCATAGGGCTCAATTGGCAAATGAGAAATGTTCTGGCTCAACAAACAAGACAATGCCACAGCAAATTGCTCTCCCATAACAAACTGGTAACCTGATGCCATTACACTTTTATCAACTTATTCAATTAATTTATATTTAATTTTATCTTTTCAGTTACTCAGCAAGTTGGTGCAATGAACATTTCATTCACATCAAAGCAATCCGAAAGGTAATAATTACTTTAATTCTCACCTGGTCATCACTTTCTTAAGCCGGCTTTCTCTTCTTTAATAAACAAGGGTCACCAACTATCCAAATCGCTACCTTTGTAGAATTGTTCAACAATAATTTTTTCACTTATTTGCAACATTTAGAATCCACCAACTGTATCTTCTGCTGGGGGGTGAGGCACTGCTAAAAGAGCATTCATTCCCGGTGGCTACTTGCAAATTTGGGTATAAATCTGATGATTGATTACATTTTTTTTTTACCTAAATTTAAACTGGACAAAATTTATAATTTGATGTTTAGATTTTTAATGCTAGTTTTTGTTCTCAGGCTTAGAATTTGGCATTCTTTCTGCAGAAGTTATTGTTTTGTTGTAGGTGCGCGAAGTGCGGCAACAACTCAAAGAGATCATGGATCAACAAAGAATGGATTTAATATCATGTGGTAATGACTGGGATGTGATTCGGAAGAGCATTTGTTCATCTTATTTCCACCAAGCTGCAAGGCTTAAGGTAAGCAATTAATCATATGGCACCATATGATGGGCTGTTTTTGGTTCTATAAACTAAAGAAATTATTTACATTGTTCAAGCTGTTGTCCTCATTTTAGTTGCCATATTCACAACATTTCAGCCATTGTACACCCCGGCCTTCTTCAGTTGATTGGAATTTTGAACTTTACTGTTTATTTCATTCACTGGGGTAGATTGTTTGAGTTCCACATGCCATGCATTTTCCTTTAACTTAACTCTGCATGTTTTTTGTTCACCTCAGCTGGATCCAACCAACACTTATCCACTGGCCACAATGAATAAAAGTGTTGGTTGAATCCAGTGATTTCACTCAAAGAGTTGTGAGTTCAGTACCTGACTACAGCTAAGGTGAACAAAAAAAAACAAAAAAACTTTATGATTAAGGTCTTGTGTCAGAACTAAGTTTTGAAAGTATTTTGTTATTAAATTTATGTATAAATTTCAACACAAGTAGTTATATACTGGGAGTTGATTTTTTACTTGATTCATTTATTATTTCCTGATAGGGTTAAAAGTGAATTGTTTCCTAAATGTTATAAACTTGATGAATTGTTGAGGAGATCAAATGACATCAAATCAGACAATTTTATTTGATTTTCTTTCTTTCTAGGGAATTGGAGAATATGTGAATTGCCGAACAGGAATGCCGTGCCATTTGCATCCAACTAGTGCCCTATTTGGAATGGGCTACAATCCTGACTACATTGTCTATCATGAACTTGTGATGACTTCAAAGGTAAATAAGCTGATACTTACCCAGATTGATATAACAACAAAGACGAGGACAAGAATCCGAATAAATAATCACCTATTTTGTCATTTTTGAGAAATTACTTGAAGGAATTTTTTTCAGTTAACTTTGAATTTTCAAATCAATTCATTCTTTCAATTGTGGGAATTTAGAATAAAGAAATAGATTTAAACAAGCCTTTACCATAAGATCCTGTCTTTTGTCAGCAACAAGGCTATCCCCAAACCCCCTCACCAGTGGCCCCCAGGCAGTGCTTTGGGACCCTCTCTATCTTATCATCTAGATACATTGCAAATTAAACTAAGTACAACTGACGATTAGTAGGTGAAAGATTTTTGCAGATTTTGACAGATTTTTTTTCTCCCTCCAAATTCATTAATTTGTTTTGCTCATGCCAAGTCTCAAGAAAATACTATATAAAATTCACTGTTTTTTATCCATAATGTTGAATGTGTTAAAATTCAACTTTTTAACAAGAAATATCTTTAGTTGATGTTAAAAATTGCCACCAAACAATATTGATTTTATTCATGAGGAAATGATCCATTATGACAGGTCTCTAATTTATACATTGGATTTATTTTCAATTTTTCTAGTTGTTCATCTATATTACATGTGAGCCATTATTGTACATAATTATATTACAATAAAATTTGTATTTTATATGTATACTATCTTATGAAAATTGAAAGGCATTAGAGTGGGGGGGGAGGCATGTAACCCTTGCACCAGCCATAGTCAACAATATTTTTGGGCCATCACAATCAAACAAGGTCCTCATCTATATTCTTCAGTTTTTATTCTTTACTGTATTGTTACCTCCATAGCAGTAGTAGTTATAATACTGTATTTTTTTTATTTGTTTTCTTCATCTATTTTTGTTGTTTTTTGTTTTTATACTGAGATTTTAGTCAAATTATTTTGGAGCCATTAACTTTGACAGAAATTCCTATCATCCATAGCTAATAGGTTAAATTTGGAAGAAGCAAATAATTTTCGATGAGGTTTGCACTTAGAAACCAAAATCTTGGAAATGTTAAAAGTTAATTCTTTATTACATATTCTCAGTTTAATGGCTGGAGAATGAAAAAGAAAAACACTTAAATGTAAAAAAGTGACAAAAAATATTCACCTTAGAAGCAGCGTAAGAGGATTCTTCATTTTTAGGGAAAATGCAAAAAGTTGCCTCAGATGAGAGTTGAGCTCACATCTTTCATTGTTTATAATATAGTCAAACATGACAAGGAACATTTTCTGATGTGTGTGTGATATTAAATGTTTGTTGAGTGAGAAAAAAAAAAACTAAACTTCTCACTGATATAATTTTGGGAATGATTTCCAGGCTGAAACTCAAAGATTTTTATCTGAAGAATTTCCAAGTTTAAATTTCATTTGCCATTTACTGTATGTTTTGAGTGAGGAAAAAAAAATGAATGAAATATTTTATTAAATCAATTAAAAATTGTGCATTTGCATTCTTCAATATTGTCTTAATAACAAACCAATATGCCATAAACCATTGCTTGAGGTAAGAGAACAAAGGCAAAAGGAAGTTGATTTTGATTGCTAACGAAATTCGTACAATGGATCAACCATTGCCGGTGGTAAAAGTTCACATGTGAATCCCTAAGACACACTGGGGGCAGTAGATTTAGGTTTGACAGTTGAATTGATTAAAGAGTCCTGCAGGGACCAAGTGACTCCTGTCAAAAAGAAAGTGTGTTTCTCATCTCCTTCCTAGGAACATCCAATAATTAAAAGCTTGCATCATTTAAGCTGAATTTTCTTATACTTTGAAAAGAAAAAAAAAAAAAGCTGTAGTCTCTATAGTAGTACTTGACTGTGCTTATAAAATTGGAATTAACTAATATTATTCAAATATTTTCAAGGAAATTGAATTAAAATTGTGGTTGCAGACGAAATTTCCACCAACAAGTGGAAGGAATGTTTTGGTTGGTAAAAATTTATATGAATAATTTGGATTTCTTTTGCCAGGAATACATGCAGTGCGTAACAGCTGTTGATGGACAATGGTTAGCTGAGCTTGGTCCCATGTTTTATACAATCAAAGATTCTTCCAAGTCAAGACAGGTAGGAAAAACAAACAAACTAAAACACAATATAAAATTTTGGTTTGTTTTTTTAAATTCTTTAAAATCCTAAAATGTTCTTCCATCATTCTATAAGAGAAATTAATTCAGTAAACAAAAGGTAAAATTTTCAGAATTTAATAAGAATTCAGTTTTTGAAAAGTCAAAGATTAAAACTCTTGTCCTTTGAGGAAATGCCAAAATAATCTTTGAAAAAAAACTTTATTAACCAGCGCCAATATCCACTAAGCCACTGTCCCAAAGAACATAAGTAGTGTTTTTTTTGAGCCATTACATCCAGTTTCAAATTGATAATAAAGTATTCCTGTTATTTAGTAGCCGTGAGTTCAATCCTTGGATCAGGCAGTGAAGTCAGCAGAAACAAACGAGAAACTGCATCAACACATAAAAGATATTTCAAAATAACAAACACCTGAAGATGGACGGAGACTATTTGGTTGAAATGTGTCTATAATCAATTGTTCTAAACTTGAGAAACAGTGGGTGTTTCAGATTGGCAAGTGAGCCCCTGATGGAGTGCCCCCCACCCTTCTCCATATCAAACAAAAATGCAATAAAGAAACAAACACATATTCAGATGTGAGACTTTTATGAAGTCATCTGCACACTATCAGTTACTCTCAAGTCCAATGTGAAAGGACATTTTCAAAGCAAAAGATAAAAAAAGCCAAGGTTAAGAAATTTGCTGTCTGGAGAGAATTTGGAATCATACATTTTGTTATCCATATGAAGAGGAATTCTTAGATGAATTGGTCACAGAAACAATTTGTGACACTATTTAGCTATGGTAATTGGCTAACTAATTAACCATAGAAATTAAAAATGAGAAATACTTAAAGGCGAGAAAGTGCTATATTGAAAGATAGACTGAGCGACATAAAAAAAAAAAAAATTATTTACAAGAGAAAGATACTTTTCACAAAAGACAGAAAATCTGTAAGAAAAAGCGAGACTGTGATTCTGTCAAAAATTAATTAATGTCATGATAAGGGAGTGATGTGCCAATGTAAACAAAATTCAGATAGAAAAACAAACCTGGCTGACGTATGTGGCCATGGAAAAAGTTTGGCTTGGGACCACCCTGGAGAATAGCTATTAGTTATTTTTCAGAGATATCATTTAATTTTGGTTCTTGTGTAAAGCGAAGAGACCCATCTGGTATATGTGTGAATCTCGACATGAAAAAGAGTCAAAAAGGGATCATTATTATTGCTTATTCAAAGCGTCTCGAAAATGGGCATCTGGTGATAAGAGAATTTTAAGGCATGAGAAAAATAAAAGAATTTAATTATCAGGTAAACACGACCACCCAGTTAAAAGTTGACTATGTGGATCTGAGTGTCCCCAAAATCAAGATGTGATAAGAATTATTTGACAATAGGAAAAAAAAAAAAAGCCACACCCACACTACCGAGAGATCATTGGCCAACTGGTAGCATGGGTGATAGGCGGAGATGAATGTATGTGAAAGACGGAGAAGTTGTTAACACCCACTGAGGGGATTGGTATGAGATACCAATGTGAGAGAGGAACAATGTGAGAGAGGAAGAGTCTGGGAGGATAACTCTCCTCCAACCTTCCCTCATGGATGAGGGAGAAACCCCCGAAATGGAAAGTAATTAATTTTTCTGGCCTAAGAACAAAGAGAATTCTTGTTGGGAATTGAGAATTGTCAGAGAACCCAAACCACGACAGGCCCCCACACCGGAGTTGGTCGGTGTTCATATAAATGACCATCTTGAGGGAGTGTTCGCAGTTCCAGACAGTTCGAGTTTGGAGTTAGCTTCTGCGAGGCAACACTCTCGAACTGACTGAAAGATTTCCATGTCCTTTTCGACTTAGTCTTCCTACCAAAAGCAAGTTTTTTTTATTGACAAACGACTTAAGATACCATAACTCGCTTAAGAAATGCAAAAAGTGTCATGAATCCATAGAAACAGGCCGGGAGAGAAACACACTCCTGTATACAACAGCTAGACAAAGATAATTTGTTATTTCTCAACATAGTTGAACCTCTTGAGTTGTTTTATTATTTTCTTTTACTTACGCTTGTGCGGTATCACCTTTACCCCAGATTCAGCTTGCACTACAGCCTGATTGATTTTGTCTACCTAAGATCAAAGTCACAACGTGGGTAGGTTAGACTTGAGATCAAAGTAGTTATTTCGGTGACCAGACGTTGGAGGTGAGCTGAGAACGACAAAGTTGGTATCGATCCGGGAACGACCAGATTGACCAGGACACAGGCTGCAAATGCTGGTGGAAAGTAGACCATGGCGCAATGTCATATATTGACGTCGCGACCAGTGGACGTCCAATATTGGCACTGGCGCTGTGACCACCAGTGGGTGTCACAAATTATTGGTAGATTTGCAGTCATCTAGAGAATACAAATGTTTGCTCTTAATATAGTGGCCTGCATGTAATACTTTATTGTGCACTTGCATGATCTGTTACTGTTTCAATTCAGCAGAAAACTATTACACATATTTCTGCTGCAGCCTGTATAAGTGATGATTTCAGATGATAAATTACCAACGTCTGCCACACAGAAATAGAAATGATTAAAGAAGTTTGTCTAATGTGGGTTTTCATTATCATTGGATCAGTCCTTATTGTACCTGACCAAAGACCTCTTAAAAAAATTCTTACGTTTGGTCAGATTTTTTTCAGCACCCCTTATATTTATTATAAGACAGAGATTCAGACTTTGGCAATATGGCCGAGGCAGCAAATATTTGTGGTTAGATACATTGAAGTTGAATGTCTATTCTTTTTCTCTAGGAAAGAAAGAAGCAAGTCCGAGAAGAGATGACTGCAATGGAAGAAGAGATGAAAAAAGCTGACGAGTTAATAAAAGCACGGAAGGAACAACAAGAACGTTTGATGCTTGGGTCAAAAAGGTAAGATGAAACTGTCGATTATCAGTTATCTCCCTTGAAGTCTTTCTATCAAAGAATTGAGGACAAGTTCAAAGGTTCTTTATTGTCTAAGCAAGTTAACAGAAACAAATTCCTACTCTCTGCCCTCCACACATATCACTGTCTATTTAGTTTAGGTAAAGATTTGCTAGAAAATGAGTATACCATGATGAAAACAGTCCCCAAATTTGATAAAAACAAAGTTTTACCATCAAAATGTTTGTTATTATTAAGAGGAAAAGCCAAAGTATTACATTTCTTTATTAAATTTTTTATTCCTTTCTCGCATGTTCGAAATTTTGGTTAAAAATCTTAGTTTTTCTTGTGTCAGTGGGTGGGCCAAATTTAATGTCTTTTATGCAAAAATCAAATAATTGTTATATTTTATTAAATTTTCAGGACTTATTCTCAAATATTTTTTTTTTTTTTTTTTTTACATCTGTTACTCAATTTTATGAAATTGAGAAATTAAAAATTCCACCTTCTTCATAGTTAAAAGCAGGACTCCTTGGAAAAGTTAAATAATCAATTTATTTTTGTCAAACAGAAACATCATTTACTGAAAATCTGCTCTGAATCATAAATTAAAAATGTGATAAAACTGATACTGTTTAATTAGAAAAGCTCTTAACTGCTTATTGTCTTAAAAACATTTTTTTTGATGAATAATGAATTTGTTTTTTTTTTTTTTTTTTACAAGAATTGTTTTCATCGTTTTTTAAATTTTAATTAGAATAATTTATTAAGTTTTAAATCTTTTAAAATTCTGTATTAATTTCACCCTTTTAGATGATATTATAAGTGAAAACTATATTTACTAATCATCAAATACCAATATTTTTAAAAGAATTTAATTTTTTTGTATGTGTATAAACAACAGATGATTATCAGACAATGAATTGCAGCTTTTCTACAGTAAATTTAAAGCCAAAATTTCTAAAATAAAACAGATTACTCATACTGAGAATATTTTCTTAAATTTTTAAGATTACTGAGTACTTAAAAATTTTATATAAAAAGGCGCTCACATTATATTGTTATTTTTTTTACAGTTAAAGCCTCCATAGAACATTAGATAAACATCAATTTGTCAAAAATATCACCAGCTTAAATAAACAATGTCTGTTGTTTTTTTAAACTTAAAGTAAATAATATTTGTTTCAAATCAGTACTTTAAATTCGATAATATTCCTCAAAGAAACTTCCAGAAAAGTATAGAGTTTTTAATAAAGAGAATTACATTGCGATGAAAAATGACTAAAAGAGCACTAATTGGCTATTTTAGCACAAAAAAAAAAAAAAATCTCCTTCCACTCAATTTGAATTAGTATTTTGCTTATTGTAAATATTAAATTTAATCTATTAGCTTGAAATTAAAACTAAAATAGAAGCTTCAAGAAACAAAATTTTCATTTTTAAAATTACATTTTAAACCTTCGGTATTATGTTTTCTGTATTAGTATCAAATTTAGTTACTTATTATTCTGGGAATTATATTTACTTATGCTGAATGCAGTTGTCTGTTGTGACTTTTATTACCTCCCTTAGTCACTAGCACCCTAGAAAGGAAATGACGTCACAAGGAGTCTGCAACTGTTGCGTTAAATATCCACAGAATGAAAAATGAAAGGAATTACTTCCCGAGATCTGAGAATGTCCAACAAGACTTAGCAAGGGGAGGTAACTGATCCTGTTGTCTCAATGAAAAAGGAAAAAAAGGTCTATATTGAGGTTAACGTTTTATTCAGGAAAGATACAGTGAAAATTAGAAATAACAAATATATATATGTATGTATATATATTTCTCAAAATTGGAAATGGACATAGAAAATTCATTTCAAAGAAGGAAAACACTTTTCAAACAATAACAATTTGTAACAAATGAAATAAGCCGAATAAATTCATTTTCCCATGATGCAATTTATAAAGAAACTATGACCCCACTTCCGGACAATCTTTCTCTTCCAATGAGATTGTTCAGATGTGTTTATTACAGCATCCATACTCATGAAGTAAAGATCTGGCCATCCCATTTCAGCACAAAACTGACTGCAGCTCGAGTTTGTATCCTTATTTCCCATAAATTATTTTTGAATCAAAAAAGGAAAGCGGACATACTCAAGAATAGACATTTAATTTTACTTTGATATGATCTACATAAAATAAACATTCGTAGCAGAAACTCAAGATTTTTTGTATGCGTTTCTAACTTATTTCTTTATCTTGAACACGCAACTTCCCCTAAAAACCCCCGTGCTTGTTATACAGAATATTAAGCATTCTCATAATATTAACACTGCTGCTCTCAGCCTGTTAATGGATATATTGGGCCCTTTGGGGTACTCTTGCCAGGGTTGTAGCTTTCAATTTGTAGCCTTAGTACATGATTTCAAGACAAAATAGTCATGTTATTATTTAAAGTTTCCAGGAAGAAGCAAAACAGCAAAAATACATATATTAGGGTTCAAATGAGAGATTTCAAATATACAAGCAAAAATGGGAAAAGCAATGAAGTCTCAATAATGGTGCCCATCTTGCTGCTTACTCCCTTTTCAACCTCGTATGAAGAGTTCAATTTATAAAATCAGAAATAATCTGTTCAATTTTTCTCGTTGTAGGGAAAATACAACCTTGTTCTATTCTGTTGGTCTTGGTTTTCACTATGGCTTTATTTAGCCATACGGATAATATTGTGAAAAGCAAACAGTAACAAGGTTGGATTTTTCCCCTACAATGCACGTCCTGGGTATGACGTTAAACTGCATCCAACAGCAAGGCCTCTGATCAGGAGGTTTTGAGGAGCGTGGAACCACCTCATAATTGCTGGTGTTCCTAGGGTGGTAGCACCTGTTAGTTCCTCAGCTATGGGCAAATAGCGAACTTCTAGTTTTTCCAGATCTTACCCACATCCTGGGTATGACGATAAACTATGTCCAACAGCAAGGCCTCAGATAATGTTTTCAGAAAAGTAACGTTGCCAGCTATACGTTTAATAGTACTATATATATATATAAAACTTAATTTGGTATTAAATGACCTACAGTGGTTGATATGCCATAAAACCCAACCAATCAGCCCTACAATACAAAAATTGAACAACATGATCTCATAAATAAAACTAATTTTTTTGAATGCACCTTGTATGTAACTATATTTTTTTCCTACCAAAACTAATGTTGTGTGGACAAGCTTTCCTGGTCAGTGATTTTGTGTTGCAAGAAGAAATTGTGAAGAAAGCTCCATAGAGAAGGCATTTCAGAGGTGTTACCAGCAATGGCGGAACTGCTGGGAGAAGTGTATGAACTTTCAATGGAAGTATTTTGAAGATGATTAAATAAAATTTGTAAATTGAATTTATTTTTTTTTTTAATGCCCAAGGAAAAAGAGCAGGACAAATACTAAATCCACCAATCAAAAAATTTCACAATGAATCCAAATTTTATGAACATAAATGTCATCATCAATCATGTCTGTACAAAAAAAAAAAAAAAAAAGAAAAAGATTTTTCATTAATATCTATTGGTTTTATTTTCTGATATAAGAATGAATGCTTGAATAATTCTTTTTAATACTCAAAATCATGTATCGCCTACTATTTTGTTTTGCTTAGCTACTCAGTGCCCAGGTTGGGAAACTGGTTTATGTCTAAGGAATATCTACTATAATTCCGATTCTCTCTCTCTCCCTTCCTCCCTTAGTTAGTTAGTGCGACCATTATGTCCTGCCAATATATCATAAATGGACTTTTCCATTTTGACCATGTGAAAACACAGAACTGACATATCTGAGACGCTATATTGAGAGAAGTTTAACGTCTGTTTCAGTGAAATGGAAAATTTGTCAATTTGAAATCTTTTAGTTTGTACAGTCACTTGTAAATAAATTTATTAATGAAAATGTTTTTACAAGACAGTTTTCACTTCATATAACTTTTATCGTTTGCTAAGGGCAAGTAACTATGTTTACAATATCTTTGAATTATTTCCCTTTTTTTCCGATTTGCACTTTTAAGGGAAAAAACAAAGAAAATAAAAGGAAAAGATTTTTAAATTTAAGATTATTTTGAGGATGACTGCTTATTGCAACTTCTGAGTGCAATGTGCCATTACAACTTGACACCCCATCCAGTCCGTTGGATTCTTTTAAGCATAGATTATTGTATAGCAAAGGATATTTATAAATTCTTTGTTTCACGGCACCTAATTCGGCCTGTTCATAGAGCTGAGAAGTTAGAATACGCTAAATGCATTTCTTGCAGAAGGGTGGATTACCTTCTGGGTGGATACTTACAAACGTAGATATAAATCTAACCAATGTTTACATATTCTGATTCACATGTAAACTGGACTTACATCTACATATCCAGGGTTGGACTTCACTATAGCTTGAGAATCACACACCCACTTTTTTTATTTTAATCATTAATAAATAATAGTCATGTATAATTATTTTAAATTTTTTCACCCCAATCAATCTTTTTTTTTTTTTTTTTTTTTTTTGAATTTGATATAGCTTAGGGTCTCAGCAGGCAAAAATCTGGCCCTGTACATATCTATTAATTTATCATGGTTTTGTCACTCATATATATATATATATATATATATATAAATATATATATATATATAGCATGAAACTGTCGCTTCTGTGTGTTGACTTCAATGTTCACTTTTACATATGCTTTATCTCTGATATTGAGCACTTTGTCCCATAAATACAACATACCTTAAAACATACACACACACGGTTTAATGGGCAAATTTTTGCCATTTTTAATTTCATTAATATGTGCTGTTTGTTTTTAATTTTGTCAACTGCAGGGTATAGTTGGGTCAGCTGGGCACCATGATATAATTCACTCCACCAGAAATTTGAAAATGATATGCTGTACTGCTTTGCATTTGTGCTGCAAGTTTCAATATGAACATTTCAGAGTGGTTGGGTGTCAATCTGAAGACAATGCAGAGGATTCAGAAAGAGTTGGATGAGTCTAATGGCAATTATGAAGGTACAGCATATCAGGAACACACTCTGCTAAGAAAAGAACTCACACATTTGTTGATGATGGCCTCAAACTCAAGTGCCTTGAGGAGGTAGTGGTACCTTGGGTAAAGAGGGTAGCTGCTGGAAGACCCTATGTCTGGTAACAGGACTCTGCACCAATGCCACACAAGCAGGAGAACTCAGTCATGGCTGTTAGACATTTTCTGCAACCATACCATCACCTAACTCCCCAGACTGCAACCCCCTTGATTATTATGTGTGGGGTGCAGTTGAGCGAGAGACCAGTGAAACTCCTTGTAAATACCAAAGATGAACTGAAGGCAAGGATTATGGCAGCATTCACCAACTTAAACAAGGATACTGTCCAGAAGACATGTGGGTGATTTCAAAGTTGAAGCCAATGGTGATTTTATTGAACAAATTTACTCTAGAAATTTCAAGATATTTTTGTGTAATTTTGATAAATATATCTGTTAAAATGAGATGTCAGTGTTATTTTCTTTTTTGCATAATTTAGACTACAATTTATCAATTACATCATTCACATATATATATATATATATATATATAACATAAGATAGTAAAAGTGACTTGTTAAATGGAAGTAATCCTATAGCTATAATACAATTGAAATGTTTTGTTAACAAAGAACAAGATTTGTCTCCATTAAAATTTGGTGAAAGTTTTTGTTAAATGTGTGTAAAATTTAAACTATTGTTTTTGAAATGATAAAGATTTTTTTTTCTCTCTCTTTTTTTTCCCTGAAGGTCAAATATTGCAACTCCTGGAAGGAAAGACCCAGCCACTCCTTGGTCAAGCAGAAAAACCCCTGGAAAATTTGGTCTTTGAACAAATAGTCAATTGGTCATTGGTGCTCAAGAGAAGTGATGAACAGGAAATTTAAAAAAAAAAAAAAAAATTTTTTTGTTATTTTTTGTATGCAAATATTAACTAATAAATAAAAATGAATTCTAAACTAAAGATTGTTGCTGTGTCTCTTTTTTTTTTTTTTTTAACTTCTAATTTTTAATTTGAAGTTTTAAAGAAAAAATGTGGGAATTTCACATTGAATTTAAAATGAAAACAAGGATATATATATATCTCAAAATAGATAATAGGAAAAACTATTCTTAGCTGCCATGTTTTGTCCTCTGAGAAACTTTATCAGGGTAAATTTAAGGATTTATTTTGTTGCACATGTTTATATACAAAAGCAACAATGTAATTGGTTTTTTTCAAGGCTTTTAAATTTGAGGTTCATTAATATTCATCATCTGGTTGAAAGGTCAATCAAAACATATGGAGGACACAAAATGCCATAATCCAAAGTCTGGTAAAACTAAACTTTAATTTTTAAATAAATGAATATTGTTTAAATTGTGATCAGATTGTTATTGTTTGGGATCAACTTGTGCGCTGTACATCGAGAAAAAAAAAAAAAAAAAAGAGAGAGAGATAAAAGGAAAATTCTCAAGAATTTTCTTTCTGAGTAAATTACTTTTCTTTTGATAAGTGTGGAATATAAAAATTTCTGGTATTTTTTACTTTTGCGCAAGAAAAAGTGAAATTATCTGGTTGTGGTGGGAGGCTTGTTTTTCAAAGTGAAGCCGCTCCAAGCACTGGTTTTTGTAATCTTTTTACCAGAAAAAGTTGGGAGGTACAGGTCTGTCACCTTGTTACTTAAGGCCTGCCCTCTCTACCTTTCTTTTTTTTTTTCTAAGGGTCACTTTATGAAAACAGTGTCATTCTGCGGCTCTCTTCTTCGTGAGCGAAGAAGAGAGCCGCAGAATGACACTGTTAATTAATGACACTATTAATTAATCCCTAACTGAAATTTGGGTTGTGAGACTAGGCAGTGTTTTGCAACACTTACTGTACCGGACTGGATTCTGATTTACCATTTGAGTCAAAAGGAATTTTTGACACTTTTGTGTTGTTTGATTTTCATTGGTCAATCATGTATCATGTGCATTCAACTCTTTTAAACCAATGTTAGTATAATTTGCCGTGTTTAAAACAAATGGTATGTACATAAAAACCTTCCCAAATCAACATACGAAAAACCAACAAACATACTATTAGGCACAGAATTACGAATATACGTTGATGCCCAGAAAGACAAACTAGAATTTCTGATCTGCTTACATACATATAGCAATATTTATGAATTTTCAGGTAGGCTTGAAATCCATTAATTTATTGAAATTTTGGATGGATGTGCCATCCCTCTTTGAATTCAGAAGCCCTACAAATTGTACTAATGTTGGTTTAAAAGAGTCAAATGTATGTGATACATGGCTGACCAATGAAAATCAGATGACTAATGCATTAGTCACTCACTGTAATGAGACGGACCACTATTTTGATTTAAAAAAAATGTTAATCTAATTAAAACAATTTACTAAAATAAAAAGGTTTAGAAAGTACTTTAATTGCTAAAGAAATCATCTTTAAATTTAAAAATTCCAAGTGTCACTTGTTCATGCAGGTGTGTAGTTGCATAAATGTAAACAAATTAAGTTCTAAAGGATGAAACATGCCATGCGAAAATTCTTTCCACACATATATATATATATATATAAAAGGGAAGAGATTATAGTAGTTCCAACGAGGGAAAAGTGTGTATATTAAAAAGAAGAGAGAAACCACAAACGTTTTTGGTTGTAATGTGGATTTTTTAAAAAAAAATATGCTTTATTTTTCATAATTTTGCTACACGGGTTTCCAGTCTTGCGACTGTCATCAGGCAAAGGGTGGAGATTTCCACATTATTAAAAATAATTTTTTTCTCCTTTATGCTTTACAATATTAAATATTCTCGATATGAGACGTTCTCTTTTTTCGTGTTAGCAATCCAAACGTCTTTCTTGAACTGGCAGTGAAAAGTTCTGTGTGAAGGGTTATAAAACAATTAAGATTGGTTCGAGAAATGATGGAGTAGTTATCGGCATGTTTATCTTTTAATGACCCCTGTGTGTTCTTAGATCTATTTCCATTTTTGTGTGCTATATTGTACCGATTTGTGTAAATTATTAAGGATATTTTTATGGTGGTTGGATGAATCTTTAGTGCACAGTTTATACAGGCCCTTACTCAAGTCAAATGTAACGTCTAGGAAATTGATCACTTTAGCATTACTATTGGCAATAAGGGTTAGTTTATGGTCATTAAAGAATTTAGTTAGGTCATTTCTTAGGTTTGCATGAAACTCCGAATCCTACTATCGACATTGGAGATATATATATATATATATATATATATATATATATATATTCCTATATGTTGTCAAGACGAGAGAGTGGTGAAATTAGAAGTGAAATGGACATTTGGTGGTGGCCGTCGTCAGTGACATCTATCTATCACCGTGTCGGTGTCGACATCAAACGCTAGTCTGTTTGAATTTGGGTATATATAATTTTTAGTTGTCTCAAAATTAAGGTTTTGGTTTGGGGCGAGAGCATCTCTGACTGGTCATAATATATTAATTTTGTTTTGGTTAAAGCAGATGTATGCGTGGAGCCGATGCGCAGAGAACGTAATTTCGCAGTTTGCTTTGGGTCCCCGAGTGGTCAACACCCGGTTTGTGTAGAAAATGTAAGAGGCACAACAGAGGAAAAAAAAAATCAAAACTGATCTGGCCAGTAGATTCTCCATGATAACACCCCCTTTGCGTGATGCTAACAGAGATTGCGATTTCCTCGCTGAGAAATCTATTACAAACATTTCAGGCTATTTCCAAAATTGGAAAAATGCCTCGAAAGGTCAAAAGATTACTCGCATCCCCGACACTCATTAACACGTTACTACGTTATTGAAAGGTATTCGAGAAAATGAGTGTGTGTGTGTGTGTTCGTAATTTTAAGTATTGTAGCGGGTTGAACGGTCTGTGTGTGTTTTATAGCGTTTTTCCCAAAGGAAGAAAACGCAACCTCTCCACCGTGTTTCATCTTGCATGTGAGAGAAGGCAAGAGAAAAGAGAAAGAATGAAGATGTGTCAAAGTATTTATAATTAATGTGAATCACGTGATAGGCTCGAGAACACATAACCAGATTTTGGCAGTAAATTGACTTTGAACACAACTGCGTAGGTGTTGTAACATCTTTCACATATATTAGCCAATCAGAAGTCGGAGAATTATTCAAGGCTTCTGTGATACACTTTGGTGTTTAGTTTGCACAAAAACTGCCGTCGAAAGAAACTATTACATAGAAAATGCATTGAAATCTTTTTCGACCAATAGTATTCGTTGAAATGAAAATAATATGGAATCAGAATGCTAAAGTATAATAAAAAAAATATTAATGTCAAAAGTGTTTGAGTGAAACCGCTGCATATCGTAAAAGGAAAGCAGGAAACTGAGCAAGAATAAAAAAAAAATGTGATACGAAACAAAATCAACGAGATTTGAATTTTGTTTAATGTCTGACGAGTGCATTGAGGCGAAACTGACGTAGTTGGTGAGCTTAGAACAATTCGTTTCTTATTCACAGAAGCTCATTTAGAAACGTATAATCATTAAGGACTGCAATAAAAACGAAGATATTAAAATCAAAGAAATGGAAAAAAATGAAGTTTAAAGATTAGTTTATTTTTTTAAAAAAAAAAAAAAAAAAAAAAAAAAAAAAGAAGGTAAATAAAAACAAAAAATATGTGAGAAAAAAAGAAGGTAAATAAAAACAAAAATATGTGAGAAAAATGAAAAACTAAACCGGTTCTCATTTCTCTGTCATGGAATAGAAAAAAATATGAATAAGTAGTTTATATATATATATATATATATATATATATATATATATATATATATATATATATATATATATATATTATTATACACACACACACACACAAGATAGTCTCCATGAAAAAGTAAAAGCCAAATGCAAAATCTAAATTAAGATAAAATATTTGCAGACATTTGAAAACAGATAACCGCGAAAAATAATTTTCAATCAATAAAAATCAAAACTTCCGAGCTTTCTCGCCTAAAAACAAATGCAAGATTTTGCAACAGGTTGTAGTCAGTCAACTCAAAATTACCAGATGCTCTATACAAATCTACATCACGGAACGTTTTATGCAGAGAGATAAACGAAACACTGAAAACAGAAACTACCTGCGAAATTCTCTAACACATTTATACTTCTTTTCTTCTGTTTTTTTAAATTAATAACAATTGCTAAAATGTCTGAACATTCTCTGTATTAGACACAAATGTCAGTTTCTACTAAAATTTCAAGTTAGTAAACTGAGCGCTCACCCTTCAGTGGCAATTATAAAACTTTGTAATAACATACATCCATAGAAGACCTTCAGTCACCTTTACATAAAAAAAAGCTTTGTTGTAAGAATGATAATAAATTGAAGGTTTAAATTTTATCAAAATTATCGGAAGTTTGTTTATGAGATTAATTATGACAAAGAGATTTTCTAATGACACCATAAAATTATGACCCAGTGAAAATATTTTTTTATATTTTTCTGATAAAAGAAGTTTTGTTTCAACTTAAAATATTTCCTATATCAAATGTTCCATTTTAGCGTTTGTATAATAATTTCATCCACCAAGCAAGGCTATAAAGCTACTAAGACGCAAAGAGTAAACAGTGTTAGAGAATATGAAGAAAGCTATTACTAAGGAGAGAAAATAATAAAAGAACAAGAATTAAGAAGACAGAAGATAACGATTGACATTGCATTTAAATTTTTGAAAATCAAAGGTAATAAAGCCACTAGGATGCAAAGGGGTTACTGAGTGTGAGAGAATATGAGAAAAACTACTATTAATGAGAGAGGACAATAAAAGAACAAGAATTAAGAAGACAGAAGATAACGAATGCATTTAAATTTTTGATGATCAAAGGTAATAAAACTGTGACAATATTTAGCTATGGTAATTGGCTAACTAATTAAGCATAGAAATTAAAAACGAGAAATACTTAAGGCAAGAAAGAGCTATATCGAAAGACAGACCGAGCGACATTTGTTTTTTAACAAAAAAAGAATGGGAAAAGATTTTATTTCATTTACGAAGAAAGATACTTTTTCGCAGAAGACAGAAAATCCGTAAGAGAAAGCCAGATTTCAGATTCTGTCAGAATTAATTAATGTCATGATCAGATAGTGACGCGCCAAGGGAAACAGAATTCGGGGAGGAATGACAAAGCCGACCACACACGGCGGCCATAAAAGAAATTTCGGCTTCGGTCATCTGCATACAGGCAGAAGAAATCAATATTGGTTATCTATCATTAATATTTTTCATTCCTGGATTCCGACGAAGAAAGCCAGCCGTTATGTATACAGATCTTGATATGATCATTGTTATTGTTTATTCAAGCTGCTGACGACAGACTTAATGTCGCCGAAGGTGGGCATCTGGTGATACGAAAATTTTAAGACCGAGAAAAATAAAGAATTTGATTTTCAGGTGGAACACGACCACCCAGTTAAAAAGTTGACTAGCAGTGATTAATGAGTCTGTAGAGATTTCTGCTAAGTGGATTTTGGGTGGCTCAGGATAAGATAAAAATTTAATTATGGCCACGTGGGATTCATAAGAATTCTGGCCGATAGAAAAGAAGGGACGATAATTTTAGGAAGGTCAGGTCTAGCCACACCCACGCTGCAGAGCGATCATTGGCCAAGTGGTGGCGTGAGTGATATGCGAAAGTGAATGTATGAGAAAAGCGGAGAAATTGTTGACACCCACTAAGAGGATTGGTATGAGATACCAATATGAGAAAGGTAGAGTCTAGGAGGATTATTCTCCTCCGACCTCTCCTCACGGACAAGGGAGAAAACTCCCGAAATGGAAAGTGATTAGCTTCCAAAAATGGGAAGTAATAAATATTCCTGTCCTGAGGACAAAGAGAATTTTTGTTGGGAATTAAGAGTTGTCAAAGAACCCATACCACGACAGGCCCCTACCCCGGTTTTGGACTGTGTGCATATAAACGAACGTCCCCGGGCGTTCAGTGAGTTGGGTTGGAAATCAGAGACGAAGACAGATCGACAAAGAGCTGTTGGGCTCGGAGAATAGCGCCTCGCAGGAGCTGACCAAGATTCCACGTCTTTCGACTTAGTCTTCCTACCAAAAGCAAGTCTTTATTCACGAACGACTTAAGATACCATAACTAGCTTAAGAAACCCAAAAAGTGTCACGAATCCATAGAAACGGGCCGGGAGAGAAACACACTCTTGTACTCAACAGATAAAGATAATTTGTTATTTCTCAACATATTTGAACCTCGTTCTTTTATTATTTTCTTTTACTTACGCTTGTGCGGTATCACTTTTACCCCGGATTCAGCTTGCACTACGGCCCGACGCCTGATTGATTTCGTCTATCTAAGATCAAAGTCACAACGTGGATAGGTTAGACTTGAGATCAAAGTAGTTACTTTGGTGACCAAGCGTTGGAGGCGAGCTGAGAACCGGAAACGACCAGATTGACCGGGACACAGGCTGGTGGCAGCGACAACGAGTCAACCGCAAACGCTGGTGGAAGAAACCTTACAGCTTCGCGCCGCTACTGGGAGTTGACCACGGGCCGACAGCGTAGTGTTATATATTGACGTCGCGACCAGTGGACGTCACATATTGACGCTGGACTGCGACTGCGACTACCGGTGGGTGTCACAAAGCCACTAGGATGCAAAGGGGTTACTGAGTGATAACTACCTTTAAGGAGAAAGGACAATAAAAGAAAAAGAATTAAGAGATCAGGTAATGATTGGCACTGCATTTACATTTTTGAAGATCAAAATTGGCTGAGAAGCAAGGAGTCAGAGGAGAGTTCCACAAGCGAGAAGTGCGAAAGAAGAAAATGTTAGCATAGAACTCACGGTTACATTTAGCTATTTCAACAGAAAATGAGGAGACCTTGTCGCCAATCTAGTACTGCGCTTAAATTCATAAAGGTTGAATACTAAAGAGGAAAATTCAGCAGAACAATTACCATGAAATTATTTATAGAAACGGCAGAGCGAAGCTACGTCACAGCGGTGGGAATGTGACTAAAATTGAGATGACCGGTCAGAACCAATAACATTGTAGATTCTTCTTAGGATTTTATCAAGAATTCTAAATATATAGCAGTAACCTTCTGACCATATTATTGGCAGCAATATTCAAAGCAAGTATGAACGGTAGACTTAGAAATATGTAAAATAGTTTTTATCGCTAGAATCTGTCTAGCTCAACACAGTGAACCAACTTTAAACACGAAACGGCTGTTTTAGGCGCAGATCAAATTTTTGGTATCTTTAAAAATGACCGAGAACCAGTTGAATGCGAAAGCAAATACGGTGTGTGTGTGTGTGTGTGCTCGCGCATATATAACTCAATAAAACCTCAAAAAATAGTTTTTGGTAATTTGAAACTTATTACTCGCACCCACCCCAAAAGAAAATGCTGTGTCAAAACGACGGTTTTTCCCTGGACACCGCTATTATTGTATACTTTTGACTCCATCGGCAGGTGTCTATTGATAAGATTATAAAAATATATGAATCAAATAGAATATGATATTTATTATTTACCATTTTATGTCAGATTAATTATGTCTTCTCTTTACTTAAATCGCAGCCAATCCGAATGTTTGGCAATGTTAAACACTATTTATTTATTAGATTATTTAATCTGTCGGTAAATTGAATAAAAGATTTATTTTTCAAATTTGTTTCTTTATAAAAGAAACAAATTTGAAAAATAAATCTTTTATTCAATTTTTTTTTCAAAAATCTTCAAAATTTTTAAAATATGTAAAGCAACTACAATGCAATATTTATTATTTAATAAATTAGAAATGAATAACTACGAAAACAATTTTTTCTTCAGAATTTTATAAAAATATCTATGAAAAAGAGAATTTAACTAAATACATGATATTCTGGACATAAGACATTTTCTCAAATTATTTTGTGTCTCAGATGTTTTAATTTTACATATTTTTTATAATCGTGATCTAGGGTCAAGGGTGCTTGATCCATAGAATTCCCAGGCCTGAATCTCCAGTAATTAGAGGTTAACGCCCACTTGTTACGCTTTTTGTTTGTTTGAAAAGCAACTTTGAAAATGTTTCATAACGTTGTTAATTAAAAAAAAAAAAAAAAAAAACTAGAAAATCTACCGACAGATTAAATAATCTAATAAATAAATAGTGTTTAACATTGCCAAACATTCGGATTGGCTGCGATTTAAGTAAAGAGAAGACATAATTAATCTGACATAAAATATCAAGAGAAGACATAACTAATGTGACATAAAAATAAAGAGAAGACAACTAATCTGATATAAAAAATTCACACAGATTACAAATAAAATAAAAAAGCCTCAATATAAATTTAGTTCATTAGTCAATAAAAGTCGAAAATTTCAATAAAATCGGATAATGCCCAGAGTTTCGGTAAATTTTTTAAAAATGGTGTAGTATCCATAAAAAAATAATTATACTGTCACTTTATAGTGTCCATAAAAAATAAATAAAATGAATTACAATGTCAAAAATAATTATAGTAAAATAATTATAACAATTATATTACGTTGTAACTTAGGAAGAGTTACTGAATGAGGAATAACGAAAATGGAAGTTGAAAATGAAAATGCTAGTCTTTATAACATCAACAAAATACAATACTCGCCAGCGCCGTGAAGTAGGTAAACCACGGTTAGTGGGGACGACTTAGATAGAATATTACCCCCACTTATAATAGTGTCCAACGCATTTATAATGATTGGGACATACCTATTAGTGTTCATAGGTACGGTATATAACATCATTATCATATCCTGTTTTTTTTTCAGGCCATAAAAGACTGTATACACTTTATTTATTCTATTGCGGCTTCGCAACTTGTCTTGGGAGTTAGCAACGAAGGTGTTTGAAATTGGGAATAACACGCAGTCTTCTGAAATGCCCACAACAAAAATGGCAGACTCGGGATGTGAGTCCCCGTAAATAAATGAATTGGAACAAGAACCTATATATATATATTTATTACACACACAAACAAATGATAATGTATTAACAATAAAAGTATACAAGCGACAAGACAATAATATGTGTAACAAATGAATGAGGAAACCATTTTGGTCCAAAGTGTGTGTGCGTGTGTGTGTGTGCGCGCGCATGTATGTATTATTTATGGGTTTCCAAAAGAGAAACACGTTCACCGCAAGAGACTTACATGTTGACGAGTAAGCGGAAAAAGTGAGAAGAGAGATAAAAAAATATTGCCAAATATTTATGGTCCGGAGAGCGTCCCCTAGTAGCGGTTTCGAAAATTAAGAGGAGGTAACCCGATAATTCTTTATCTTATTCTTATGTAGGATTCTGATCCATATTTGATCCCAAACGCACAACTTTATTCAATATTACTGTCTCTCGTGTCTTCGACATCACGTAACAACCAGATAATAAATAATATTCGTTTTGCCGTTTCTACGTCTTGCTGTTTCTCATTTTACGAATATTTTGTATATATAAATATTAAGAGTTAATAATTATTTAGTTTTAACTTCCTTACAATGGAAGTGCCGGTTCTTTCACCCGTCGATAGTGCGTACAATTTTGGAGGGGACTACTTTATTTTTTTCATTTCACTCCAAGCAAGGCAACAAAGCCACTACGACACAAGGCAGAGATTACTGAGTGTGGAAGAATAAGAAAAACGTTAAGGAGTAAGAAAAATAAAAGAACAGAAATTAAGACAGAAGATAACGATTGACATTGCATTTAAATTTTTGAAGATCAAAGTTGACTGGAAAGTAAGAGGACGGAAGAGAGTTCCACAAGTGAGAAGTGCGAGAAAAGAAACTTAGTATATAATTAACGGTTAAACAAAGCTATTGAAAATGACGAAAACTTGCCGCCAATTTAGTATTGTCTTTAAATTCATAAAGTTTAGGTATTATAGATGAGAGCCAATCAGAACAATTACCATTCAAGTATTTATAGAAAAGGCAGAGGGAAGCAACATTACGGTGGTGGGAAAGTGTCTGAAGCTGAGATGCTAGGTCAGGATCAATAACATTGCAGATTGTTTGGATTTTATCAAGGATCTCTAAATATATAGCAGGAACACCAGATTATATGTGACAGCAATATTCAAAGCAAGGACGGATTGGTAGACTAAACGTGTAAGATAGATTCTGGCGAAAAAATTGTCTAACACGATTCAGTGAACCAAGTCACTCAGCAGCAGACCCATCAGGGTAAAAGAGCTACCATAGTCAGGCACGAACGGAAACAAAAGTATGTTATCTAAATAATTGTATCAGATATTTTACGGTAAGAAGTTTTTCTCACCATTTTGCTGTACAAAGAAGAAAAAAAAAAGAACAAAGAGCATTTACTTGGTATAAAATACGTCTCAGATGATGCCCAGAACTGTAATATTTGTCTACTGTAGGTTTACAACTATTGATCAGAAACCGGGGGGTGGGGTGGGGTGGTGTGCATTATATCCAAGTTATGAAAAGAAATCAGGGCGTGGTGTAATGGTTAGAAAGTTTATCTGGCTAGATCAGTTACGACTGAGTAGTGAGTTCGATCCTCACTGGGTGCCCTATACTTTCGGCCTTGTGCCCCATCTACGCTTCGCTTAGAAAATCTCCATCTGCGTATTTCGACGTGGTGTAATGGTTAACAAGCTTATCTCGCTAGATCAATTACGAGTGAATAGTGAGTTCGATTATCACTGGGTGCTCCATAATTTCGGCCTTGTGCCCCCATCTAAGGTTCGCTTAGAAGATCACCGTCTGGGTACTTCGACATGGTGTAATGGTTAACAAGTTTATTTAGCTAGATCATTTACGACTGAATAGTGAGTTCGATCCTCACTGGGTGCTCCGTAATTTCGGCCTTGTGCCACATCTAAGCTACACTTGGAAAAATCACTATATGAAAAGAAATCATGAAGTAGGCTTATATGCTTTAACCGTTTCGGTAAAGCCGATTTACAGTTAAATGTTCTGATTGATTTGTTCTTTACGGTTTATCAACCGCTTGCAGGTTATTTAAAGCCAGAAAATAATTTTAGGTGGTAAGAATTTTTTGAAGATTAAAGATACAATCTTACTAATAAACCCATAGCTGGCGGGGGAAGAGGTGGATTCATGCCTTTCTGAAGGGCACTTGTCCATAAGTGAATATAACGAACCGGCCTGGAATTCGAACTCGGCTCTCCGATTTCCAAATCCGAGCCGTTATTGATTATCCCATTCGCATATCCACCCAAGCTTACAGCACCTGGTATTCCCAAGCGGTTACTCATCTAGTTACTGACCAAGTTCGACGTTGCTCAACTTCGGGTATCGTCGGAGAAGCCGTGTTTCAAAGTGATATGGTCGTAAGCGGCCGGTTAAATGTTGTGCTTGTTATAATTACCACACCTATTCGATTGGTTGATTTTGTTTAGCGGTTTATCAACAACTCTGTGGGTTATTTAATGCCGAAATCTAAATATTTTGAACGCAATTGCATGCCTTCAATTACAAATAAAATATATTGTTTGTTATTTTGCTATGAATATATATTTTTATACTTTCATATTGTTTTGTTTGTTTGAGAGTTCACTATTTGCCCATAGCTGGCACCCTAACAGGTGCTACCACCCCGAATCAGGTTGAATCTGGGAATAATATCAATTCAGGTGGTTCCACACTCCTCAAGACCTCCCAATCAAAGGCCTTATTGCCCGATGTAATTTATCTTCGTACTCAGGAGGCTCGACCACACTCCTCAAAACCACCAATCTCCAGATCAGAGGCCTTGCTGCAGGATTTAGTTTATCATCATACTCAGAAAAAAAAAAATTAAGTAGTGTTGAATAATAAAAGATTCGATTGAGTGATTTTGTTTAGCGGTATATCAACACCTCTATGGGTTATTTAATGCCGAAATCTAAATATTTTGAACGTAACTGCATGCCTTCAACTACAGATAAAATGTATTGCTGGTATTTTTACTATAAAAATGTATCTTTATACTTACATAGTGTCTTGCTTTTATTTGGGGGTTCCCTATTTGACCTTAGCCAGGCCCCTAACACCCCAAAATCAAGGTTGACCTGAGAACAACAGCAATGAAGAGGTGGTTGCACGCTCCTCAAAATCTCCTTGATTAGAGGCTTTGCTGCTGGATGGAGTTTGTTTATCACCATACCCAATATTTATCCGACGTTTGTTTGCTATATTAACTGGGAATATGACTAATTAACAATGCCACTCAGGACTTTCACTTTATACAACAACAAAAAAAAACAAAAAAACAAAAAAAAAAAAATGTTTTTTCAAGATGTTGTGGGAACATTGTTGTTATTATTATTATAAATAAAAATAATAATAATTAAAATTATTAAGAAAATAAGATTTAAACCTCGTTTAAAATAAATAAAAATAATAAAAATACTCCCAGCATGCAACAGGGACTGTTCCTGCCGGAAGTATAGACATCCCGCCTAAAGTTGAAGGATTCTATCTCTTTGCACAAGAACTGTCGGGATGACATCTCTTGTCAATCCCCCTCTCAAAGTTCACCACTGCCTTAACAACTTATTGAACTCACACTCTTTGAGTCCTGTTACTGGATCTAACGCCTTTATCCACTACTAGCAGGAGAGCCTGGCGTTGCCCGGGGATGTAACAGTAAGAGATAGATCAAGTATTGACCATCATAAAGACTGAAAAATAAAATTGACAAAGATTATTGTTTAAGATTGACGGACATGCATGTCGTAATTAGTTTTTTTTTTTTTAAGAATTGGTCAAACTCAAACAAAAACATTGTTTTCAATCTTTGTGAGTCTATCGATTGAATAGAATTTTATTATAAACAATTGTCTTGTAAATGCAATTTTTAAAGCATTCTGAATGTAAAAATAAAGAAAAAAGTTTGCAAGACAATAAGAAACACTACCTGCCCCCCCCCCCAAAAGTGAAGTTTTGTTGAAATCGGTTGAAAAATGTAGGAAATCCGATCCCATATATAAACGAACACACACACACACACACACGGGTTTTATAATAAGTATAACTCGATATGAGTTGTCCCCTTTTCATTCTCGTGACGTCTCTTAATCGTGTTTTCAAATTGATTTCGTGCAAAAACAATTGTGTTTTTCCAATTTTTGGCGCTGTCAGAACCACCGCAAGGTAATTTTACGTAGTCCTGTGAAGTTTTGTTGAAATCGGTTGAAAAATGTAGGAAATCCGATCCAATATATAAACGTACAGACACACACACACAACCTGGGTTTTATAATAAGTATGATGCCATGTGTGTCTATTTCACAGGTTTTAATCGCTTCAAATTCATTTTGTGCTCTTAGTTTCGTTTATCGTTTTTCCTCGTCTAAAATATTAATTTCTGTTTTTTTTTCTTACATTGCTTCTTGTTGGATTCTGTGGCTTCCATGAATTCAAAGATATTTGCATCTGTCTGATCCAGTTTACTAATCTCAATTTAATTATCACAGTTTTATAGGCGCTGTGTTGGACAGTTGTACTCTTTTAAAAATTGTTTTAGAATGTCTCAGTCTCGATCAAATTCAAGGTTTTGATATCGTCAGTGGATTTATTGGATTCTGGAGCTCGGGTCGTTTTTTGAGCTCGGGTCGTTTTTAATAGGATCTTTAGTATTTGTTTTCTAGCCACATTATTATATCAATCAGCGGATAGAAACAAACACTTTCATATTATGTTCCAACATGTGAAAAATTAGACATTCATAACACATAACATTATTAAATAAATTTAAATATACTTTTTTTTTTAAGCGTTTCACCCCAAGCAAGGCGGGTAGCCACTAGGACGCAAGGGGTTATAGAAAATTTGGGGCAAGATCAGATAGGAGTTATAGAAGAAAGGATGAGGAGAAGGGTAGTAGATAGATCAAGGAAACTGGAGATGTCGATTGACATTACATTTGAATAGCTGGAGATTATAGCTCTCAGGGAAACTGGAATAGGAAAAGGAGTTCCACAGGCGAGAGGTGCGAGACATGAAGCTATTGCAGTAGAAGAGAGGCTACATTTAGGAGTTTCGACAGTGAAGGGGTGAGAGCGGGATGCTATCCTCGTAGGGCGCTTGAACTCATGAAGTCTGGGAACCAGCGAATGCAGCCCCTCGGAGCAATTGCCATGAAAGTATTTGTAAAACAGACAGAGAGAGGCGACGGCGCGTCTGTGAGAAAGTGACTGTAGACGAGATGCCAGAGCAGAGCCAATTATATTGCATATCCGCCTCCGGAGCCTATCAAGAACCCCGAGGCAAACAGAAGGGGCTCAAGACCATATATGGCAGCAATACTCCATGCAAGGGCGAATTGTTGATTTGTAGATCTGGAGGATTGTGGTGGACGAAGCATTTGACTCAATGCATTTATTCCATCTCAGGTCAGCCGTCAACGTGAGACCGAGAAGCCGCAGAGAGGTACTCTTGAGAAGTTGAGCGTCAGACATTCTAATGGAGGGAAGGGAAGGATCTCTGTGGTGATTAATAGAGAGCAGTTTTGTTTTTGAAGCATTAAAGTTGACCAGCCAATTCCTGCCCCAGTTCACAACCAATTGGAGGTCCTTTTCGAGACGCACGGCCAGGTTAGTTTTGTCAGTGACACTAGATTTTTTTTTGAGGCAGGAATAAATTGTGGTGTCATCCGCGTAGATTCCAACTTGGGAATTTATGGCGACAGGAAGGTCATTTATGTAGATAAGGAATCACTACACTCCATTAGAATTTTGTTTAATTAAATTTTACCACTAACGTGGTTGAGCCTTACGGTAGTATATGGGGAGTTGTTTTAGTTAGTGTAGACCTGTTCAGGGCTAAAGGTTAATCGTCGAAGCCCAAAGAATTGTTTTAAGTCGAGATATATTTAGAGACATTCAATTATATGTGGGGAAATTATGACTTCAAATTTACAAAATTATTGTTGAAATAAGATTTATTCTTTTTTATGAAACATTTTCATTTCTAACAAGCAAATTCAGTTCAAATTTAAGTAGTAAAATAAAGTATTTATGGAAAATTTCAAAGTTCAAGCGATAAAACATTTGGTAGGAAGGATTCCTTGAAAAGAGAATCAAGTGTTAATGAATTCTAAGTTCAAGTGATATTGAAGGAGTTCGCATGGTATCAGAATACGTGCCGAAATTTGAAGAGAAAGCCGATGTGACCTTTGTGTCACTTGAAGACGAAATCCGCTTATTTTCAACTTACCAGAGGTTCAAGAAGAGAATTTTTATTGGAGGCGGGAAGAGATTTCATTGGTCGAAATAACCTTATTTTTAAGATCGAAACCTATGTGCGAGCCATCTGCGCGCACGCACGTTTTTGCTCATTTGTGTTTTTGTGTTCTTTTTCATTAAAGTATTCCGTCCCCACCCCACAGCGACTCTTAGAAAATTAATACAAGTGAGAAAAGTTTTAGTTAATTCTATTATTATTCTTCATTAATTACCTATGCAGGATTTTTATCACTTCCTAGCTTTCTTCTTCTTCCCGACTAGACATCATCATCATATTTTGTTTTCTTCAATAAAACAACTACATTTTTACCCCAGTTACAGAAGGCCAGCAAGCAGAAAATGATACAAAAAAAAAAAAAAAAAAAAGAAAAAGAAAAAAAAGCATAGCAAAATGTATGGAGGACAAACGAGTCCAAATTTGAACATTTTGGCAGTAGGAAAAGAACGTGAGAAAAATGTTAGCAAGACAACTGAAATGGTGGTGGGGGGTGTTATGGTGTGAAAAAATAACAATATCACTCGATTTTGTAAAAAACATGCTGTACCATCTGGTTTACGAATAATTGAAAAAAGTTCACCATCAAGAAGACAACAATCCAAAACAGTTCTAAATTATGTCAAAATTATCTAGAGTAAAAAAAAAAAAATAGTAACAAAATTTTAGCCGCTTCAGTCTCTTGACCTCTCTTCAATTGAATTAGTATGGGATGAATTGGACTTTGAAGAGAATAACCAAAGAGTGAGAGTGAGCGTTTTCACTAGTTAAAGAATGATTTGGAAGGTCTTCCATCTGTTTTGTTTTTCCAAAAACTGTTTGAAAGAATGCTTTAAAAACAGCTTAAAATGTCGCTGACAAATTCTCTCTCATTAATCTTGTGTTCACTGTTCTATAAATTACCTAACATAATGGCGTCATTATCAAATATGTTTTTGCCTCTATCCATGCAGTTCTTAAGGTCAATTAAAACTGTCCACCGTTTGATTTTTCTGTCAGCAAAAAGCAGCGATCCTACAAGTGAGAATTGACTTGTCAGATCAGGCTAAAAAATGGAATATTGTTGCCGGGGATAGAGCTGACCAAATCACCCTCCCCAGCCTTGACAGTTACCCCCCCAAAAAAACAAAAAAACAAAAAAATCACGCGGCCTTGTGAGTGATGAATTATTTTCCACCCTACATCCTCTTTCCCCACAGACGAAACATCACAAGTCTGTCACTATCCTATCGTCACTTTCTTAGTGCCACCAGATCAATGCTTTAAATCCAGCTCACTACGTCCACAAGGTTGATTCATTTTCATTCCCCCTCTTCCCTAACCAATCCCAGCATAGAATTGTCCCCAGAACTCTACAATCTTAACCTCTTCAACTTTAGGGTCAATTGCTGTCTGTCCGTCATATCCTATTTCTTCTTATATCCCTCGCCATGCCACGCCCATTGCAGCGAACCACCCTCATTCCTTTCCTATCCCAATGGTGAGATGTAAGTTCCACTCGAGTAGAGTCTTCCCACGAATCGCTGCTTTGTGGAACCGACTCCCAAGTGGATGCATCCCCGATCACTACAATCTTAACCTATTCAAATCTAGAGTTAATTGTTATCTTCTTCACATATTCGCATAAACTGTGTAACCCTCTACCTCGAGTGGCTTCCGGGCCTTGTACAGGGTGAATCTCATTGTAAGAAAAAAAAAAAAAAAAAAAAAAATCACTCAACTAATTCAGCAGTCCTCTACCTTGAGTGGTTCTTGGGCTGTGTATTGTGTGAACTTTAATAAATAATAATAAAAATCAATCATCGAACAGGTGATAAGTCATAAAAAACAAATAAAAATAAACATATCACGTTAACAGGATTTTCGTTTCTCCCAAACTGAAGCTGTAAAAATATTTTACAGTGAATACTTTCTCAAAAACAAGGGAAACATTTGTTGCTGTCGTATTTGATGAGTGTCTGTATAACCTGACCTTTAAGGAATTGATTATAGCACAACTAATTACAAGCGAGAAAATGTCCTTTCCTGTCCACTAAAGGAAATGACGTTTTGGTGCGATTCATGTTGCTACCATTCGAGGCATGACATTTTTCCCCACCTCACTAAAAATTCCCCGGGAACATTGCCGAAAAGGCCAGTAAAATGAAACCTTCTCAGAACATCTGAACCTTTGTAAAGACCTTCAGGATTTTTAGGAAAGTTATATTCCTAAATTCGTCGCCGCTATTTCACGACCATCTTACATAAATGTTTCGCTGAATGTAACTGACAAGGAAAACTTTTTTTTTGTGTCCTTTTCTTTTAGGAAGATGAAGAGAGTTGTAGAATTCTGTTCTTAGTGATGACTGAAGCGCTTTCGGTTAAACTTTTGCTATTTAACCACTGCTCTGTGGAACCGTCTCCCGACAGAATGTTTACCCAATCACTACAGTCTTAACGATTAACCTTAGTTTTGAACAGGTTATCTTCCACCCCCTATACGCATAAATAGCATCCTAACGTAACCCTCTACCTCGAGTGGTCGAATGACCTTGTAAAGGGTGTAAGGACATTATACAATATTTCTTGTGCGTCACACACAATGAAAGAAGATTGCAGTCCATTTTATATATATATATATATATATATATATATATATATATATATATATATACACACACACACATTTCATTGAATACAACAGAAAAGGTGCTTTTATTTATACAGTTTCTCATATGATCGAATAATTTGTTTCTTTTCCGATGATAAATTATATAAAAACTGTCCGAATGTTCTTTTTATCCGAGCGCTTTCGGCTATATATTTAGCCATTTTCCAGGTTGAAATATATTAACTTAACAAGAAATAGTTTGTTGTATGTATGTATGTTTTCATTTTTCAAAACAGTCAAGATATTGTGTCCATGTTCATAGTTGATATTATTGAGTGTTTTTTTTTTTTTGTTAATAAGGTTTCCATTATTTTTAGCCTTTTTTGCATGTTGATGATGCTATTATATTAGTGTTGTCAACATGTTACAAATAGTGTTCTGTAGGTCTCCATGAATATTTAAATGAGATCTAATTGAGCTATAGTCAAAAATGTGTAGAGTGAGTCTTATTAAATTAAATAGGGCAAATATTATTTACGAATTTAAATGCCCATTAAGGAATTGTATTCCTGATCAATCAAAATTTGTAAATAATTATATATGCCACACTACAACATGTTTGACACGCAGACTCACTCTACACTTTTCTGGTATCCTGGGTACGACGTTAAACAGCATGACTCGGGGTGGTAGCACCTGTTAGGGTCCCAGATATGGGCAAATAGTGAACTCCCAGTCTAGCCCGCGTCCTGGGTATGACGATAAACTGCATCCGCGTCCATGGGTACGACGGTAAACGGCATCCGCGTCCATGGGTACGACGGTAAACGGCATCCGCGTCCATGGGTACGACGGTAAACGGCATCCGCGTCCATGGGTACGACGGTAAACGGCATCCGCGTCCATGGGTATGGCGATAAACTACGTCCAACAGAAAGACAGTTTTAAAAAATTAAGGTTGTCGGCTATACGGTTTTGGAAAAGTAGTATTACCAGCTATACGTTTAAAAAAAGAAAAATATTACCAGCTATATGTCTTAACAAAATCTTATTCAATGGAATTGTAACTGGGGTCAAAACACTGTGAAAGGATGATTTTCTTTTTTTAAAAAAAAAAAAAAAAAAAAAAAAAAGAAAAAGAAAGAAAAAGAAAAAAAAAGAAAAAAAAAAAAAGTTGCCAGTTATACGTTTTTGAAAAAAAATGTTGCCAGCTGTTGGTTTTTTGAAAAAAAAAAAAAAAATAATAATGTTGCCAGCTCTACATTTTTGAAAGAAATAATGTTGCAAGCTATACTAAAATCATTTTCGGCATAAAGTGACCACTAAGGTTGAAATGCCGTTAAACAAACACCTTTCTGACCATAGTTCAATTAGGTCTCATTTAAATACTTATGGAGACATACTGGACACTATTCGGAACATGCTTGTTGACAATACAATTATAATAGCATCATCTACATGCAAAAAATGCTAAAAATAATGGAAGCATTATTAATATAAACAAAAACAAAATAAAACACTCAATAATACCAACTGTGGTGATCACTTACATGTGCCACACCTCCGCTTTCTTTAATGTCATTGGTTCATAAATATATGATACTTATTATATGACAATTTTGCCATCGCACATCATTTGAATTTTTCTCTAAAATCACGAATTGGTCCATTTCCTGACCAATCGCGTATTTTAGTATCTTTCTATATTTTTGGCACTAAGCTCACTGGAGCCTATGCACCGTTATATAAACCCTCTCGCTGTTAGCCAACAGCCAGTAGCAGTTCAATTCTTGGAAAATAAGGCACGGCGCTATATTGACATTTTAATTCTTAATTATTACTCATTCGAGTAATCATACTAATTCCTATTGATATCACTCATGAACATTACATCTTTCTACACTGGTAAAACACTGTGGAACTATTCTTTATTTAGCTAAGATTTCAATTGAACTTTTTAGTTAAATAACATTCAATATTGTACTCAACATTAATTAGCTAAACTTTTTATTACGGAAGAAGGGAAGCAACTTTCTTTATACTATTGTTGATATTTGTATATCATTGTTAATACAATATTTTATTAATGTTCACTGAGTTTGATTATTTTTCTCTCGTGTTGCTTGTGCATTATTCATGTGGGGTGTTGTTTTATAAGAACACAGCTTTCCTTCTTGATTATATTCACGGTGACCCTAGCCAACAATACTTACAGCACCACTACACAACTATGAACATGGACACAATACGTTTTGAAAAATGAAAACATTATATACATACATGCATACATACAACAATCTACGTCTTGTTTACAGTTAATACATTTCAACCTTGAAAATGGAAAGCGCTCAGATAAAAAGAACATTCGGACGGTTTTTATATAATTTATCTGAAAAGAAAAAAATTTAGATCACATGAGAAATTGTATAAAAATGTAAATCAAAGCAGCTTGTCTGTCGTATTCAATGAAATGTGCATGAAAGTTGGATTGCTGCCTATATATATATATATATATATATATATATATATATATATATATACATACATACATGTTAAAATTTCCGATAATTAACCTGTAGGAAAAGACAATATGTATAAAAGGAAAAAAGAAAATGGGCAAACTGTGTAGTTTTAACCAACGCGTTTCGTCCAATGTGGCCTTTTTCAAGGCAAAAAACAAAATGAATTTATTGAAACAAAGTATCTATAAACAACAAACAAAATGTCGTTAGCAACTAGAAGAATTTAGAAACGCTGTTATATATTCATATGGTCAACTGAAAAATTACGTCAATTACTACATGTGAACATGTTCTCTTCACGCTGTGGGTCAATTAGTAAAACATGTATCACTAAATCATTACCTAAGAAAAAATCTTTACAATCTAAACATATTTTCTGGCTTTAAATAAGCTGCAAATGGGTTGATAAGCCGTAGAAAAACAAAAAGACAAAAAGAAAGGAACACGCTTGCTCGTCTCAGTTTCTTTCTCGCCCTGACTGTCTTTATGCTCGCCCCGACTGTCCTTAGAAACAGCGTTAAGAACGCCTTTCTCCCGGAGTCAAAATGGTTCGTTGTTTTATTTCCTCGCAAAGTATTCGATCCGGGTATTTGGATTAAATTCGCGTATGCCTATGCAAATCAAGTCAGTCTCCCAACATTCTGGATTGTCTATTGGGCGTTCATTCTACTCGGATAAATCAACCTCAACTGGTCAATGCGAGGCTCAAGTTCGAATCACACCAAAACTAGTTCTACTTACGGCTACAAAAAAAAAAAAAAAAAAAAAAAAAAAAAAAAAAAAAATGCATGTTGTCACGCGAATTCTTTTCACGTCAGGCGAACGATGCCTTCTTTCGACAACCCCTTCCTTACAGAAATATTGATTAGCTACACAGGTATGTCTTTCAGATTTATTTACATTCTCTGGAATATAAATGTAGAGAAACTACTGTGGCCATAAAGTAAGGGATCAGTTTGAAATTTGATTGCAACATAGAATTGATCCCCCACTTTATATACACAATTTCTTGTTTAGCAAATTCTGGTTAGACATGAATCCACATATCCCCCCAAACTATGGGTTAATTAGTAGGACTCATCACTAAATCATTATTATCTAAAAAACAACAACAAAAAAAGTAACATAAAAACTTACAATCTAAAAATATTTTCTGGCTTTAAGCCGTCGAAAACAAATCAATCCAAGACTTATTTAAAATAAAAAAAAATATACAATAAAATTTTATTCAATGGTTTAATCAGTGTCTAATTTGATATGACCTCTAACTATTATAATAGATAAAAAAGTTGACCTAAAAAAATAATTTTTGATGAATCGAACTGAATCGTAATGTCACGGACGATTCTATATTTCTTCAAGGTGAACCATGTGGAATAAATCTAACATTATTGAAGTTTTAAAATCGAAATGATGGCTTGGTGTTATGGGACCGTGGTCGAATAATTTATGCGCATATTATATTTTTAAAATCTTTTTTAAAAACTTTCCCTGCTAAATGAAGAGTTTTTATTTTTTGCCAATTAAAAATCTAGACATGTTGCGAATTTGTTATCAGTTCGGATATCTGTAATGTCTAGTGCTGAAATTTTGTTCAAGAGCTTTGGAAGATATAAAAGATCTCAATGAAAAAACAAAACAAAACAAAAAAAAAAAACTAGAAACGAATATACAGAGTCCATCTAAATGAAAAACCTCCTTAAAACCCATTGACCTCTATTCATAGAACTTCAAGTAATGTTCCACAAGCCCGTTCGTAAGGAGAACAGGTTCGCCATTATCTTTTTGCCACATTTCAAGTGACAAAGCAAAATGGTTTTAGGTTTGATAACAAGGAACAGGACTTTGATACGAAACTCGCAAAATACAAGGAACATTGGTTTTACTGTAGCCAATCATTCTAGTCTTCGATATCGAGATGAATAACTTTATCTAGTTACGTATTTTTCACTGAGTTTAGATTTCGCCAAGGAGTTGAATATTGATTGAAGGCATGGTAGTTCGACTTGCTTGAAGGACTGACGCAACATTATCTCCCTACTAGGCTTAAATATGCAAACATACTTTAGGGAAAAATGTTAATGACCACGTCATTCAATAAGTCTACCTGCAATCATTGGCAGAGAAGGCTAAAAATGGACTGAAGATCATTGGCAGAGACAGCTTAAAAAAATATATGGCCTGGAAATCATTGGCAGAGACGGCTAAATATGGCTTCAGCGGAACAATGAGATGTAAATTTAAGCATGCTTTCATCACTTGGTTAAAGTATAAACCGAATTAGTGGGTACATTTTTTTTTATTTTAGCGCCCAACTTTCTATGAATTCACTGTGATTTTCGCCCTGTAAGTTTTATATTCGACATTAATAAAAAGAAAAAAGTGAACAACATATCCTTAACTCAACTAACCCGTGTGTGTGTATATATATATATATATATATATATATATATATATATATATATATATATATATATATGACTGCCCACCCCCTCAAAATCTCATTGAAGATTTTATTTTAGTTTTAATTCAAGCTTATTTTTTCTTTTATTATTATATATTAAATTTAATATTTACAATAATCAAAATACTTTGATGTATTTCAACTCCCGGACTTCCAACAACTGTAACAATTAAAATGGATAGTACATGTAACTTTAAGGCAGAGTCAAGACGTTGACGTTCCACACAACTTCAGACAAAAGGTTAGGAAGGAAAATGTAATAATAGTCACTGGACTTGAGAAACTTATCTTCTTGAAAAATTGTTTTAATAGAAAGGTTTTATAAATTTCACCTAACAGTAGTACTAGTTGCACGGTCAATGAATGTCAAATGTTTCTTTATAAGGAAACAGTAAAGTTACCCTTACTGTAGAGCACGGCGTACTTTTAAACAACTCAAAGGAGTTCCCGGCAAAGCAAGGCTCAATTACATTTTTCAAGAACGTGCATCTCTTGTTCAGACCTTTCGAAGCCCATGTCTACTAACTCTTTGTTTGTGTATGCGAAATGTAAACGAAGTAATTTATAAGGAATTAATGGTTGTTTAAAATAATTGTTTTTTTTTTACGGCTTATCAACCTTTTGCAGGTTATTTATAGACAGACAATATTTTTTAAATTCTAAGAAATTTTTGAGATAATGATTTTGCTGATACAAGTCCTACTAATTAATCCATAGCTAAGGGGAATTCCTACCTTTCCCAAAGTTATTTGCTTGTAAAAGAATATAATGAACTCGAGTGGAATTGGAACTCGGCTCAGCGACTTCAAATTCACCCGCACATCCAACCTTGTAGCACACGGTATTCTAAAGCAGTCACCCTTTTAAGCATTGACCAGGCACGATGTCAATTCTCCGGTGGTCGTTCGAGAACCGGTATTTCAACGTGATATGGCCTTTTTATTTATAATATGATATTGTTTACTATTATATTTACAGTAGAATCCTTCTTATCCGGAATCCCGCATATCCGGACATGATTTTAATGTGTATATTTGAACTATTTGGGTGATATGTAACTGATTTGAAACTTCTGTTTTTCAGGAAATTTACTTTGGATAATTGCTTCGGCTTATTTCACCCGAATGGCTTGTATTGGTGCAAAAAAATGATGGGAATAAGAGGAAAAGAACAACTTTGGAGCTATCGCAAAAAGTGGAAATTTTAAAAAGACTAGACGTCAGTGTAACTAATGGCCGAGTTCAACATAGGAAAGTCAACATTGTATGATATAAAATCTTCCAAAGAAACTATTCTCCTGCGGTCACACTGTCACAATGAACAAGGAAATAAAAAACGTGATTGTGACGAAACCTCGACTGAAATTGAAAAAGCTATTGAAAAGATTTTCACTCTTATAGAAAGAAAACCAGCATTCAGCTATGACGATTGCAATAACGCATGCAGAGTTAAAAAGTGTCTTTCGTTTAAAAGATTTCGAGAACAAAAGCAAAACGAAATGAGGAAAAAGTTAAGAATGACATTAGAAGAGAAAGAATCATTATGCAACAGCGATTAAAACATCCTCGTTACGTTATTTGTTTTGCGTACGTGGCATAATTTAATAAATTTTCATTAACATTACGTAATTTATTTCTTTTTCCTTAAAATCAATTCCATTATATATCACTCACCATTAGCTTATTTTGTTAACTATAAAACATTGAAAATAAATGTTAAACCTAATTTCAGTTCTTCCATTTTAATCTAAATATAACCTCATATCCGGACTTTGTAACGAATTCCTCATACACGGAATTACTTCTTATACTTAGTCCAGTTGTCAGGGATTCTATTGTATATCATGTTTAATACAAATATAAATAAAGTTATCCACTTAGCTGATTGATATTATATTCAACACCGCAATAATTCCATGAGTAAGAATTTTAATTTCGTCCGATGAAGTTTTTTTTAGATTACGAAATGCGCGACATAGAATTTTTTCCTAATATTCTTCAGGTAGCTCGGACTGTCTTGGTTACAAGCTGCAACTCGCTTCGGGTTTCTGAAATCATTGCCATAGATTGCTAAAATGCCTTCTAAAATAATTGCCAGAAACTATTAATATCATTGCCAGAGTCTGCTGAAAATGGATGCCGAAATCGCTGCCAGAGTCTGCTGAAAATGGATGCCGAAATCGCTGCCAGAGTCTGCTGAAAATGGATGCCGAAATCGCTGCCAGAGTCTGCTGAAAATGGACGCCGAAATCGCTGCCAGAGTCTGCTGAAAATGGATGCCGAAATCGCTGCCAGAGTCTGCTGAAAATGGATGCCGAAATCGCTGCCAGAGTCTGCTGAAAATGGATGCCGAAATCGCTGCCAGAGTCTGCTGAAAATGGATGCCGAAATCGCTGCCAGAGTCTGCTGAAAATGGATGCCGAAATCGCTGCCAGAGTCTGCTGAAAATGGATGCCGAAATCGCTGCCAGAGTCTGCTGAAAATGGATGCCGAAATCGCTGCCAGAGTCTGCTGAAAATGGATGCCGAAATCGCTGCCAGAGTCTGCTGAAAATGGATGCCGAAATCGCTGCCAGAGTCTGCTGAAAATGGATGCCGAAATCGCTGCCAGAGTCTGCTGAAAATGGATGCCGAAATCGCTGCCAGAGTCTGCTGAAAATGGATGCCGAAATCGCTGCCAGAGTCTGCTGAAAATGGATGCCGAAATCGCTGCCAGAGTCTGCTGAAAATGGATGCCGAAATCGCTGCCAGAGTCTGCTGAAAATGGATGCCGAAATCGCTGCCAGAGTCTGCTGAAAATGGATGCCGAAATCGCTGCCAGAGTCTGCTGAAAATGGATGCCGAAATCGCTGCCAGAGTCTGCTGAAAATGGATGCCGAAATCGCTGCCAGAGTCTGCTGAAAATGGATGCCGAAATCGCTGCCAGAGTCTGCTGAAAATGGATGCCGAAATCGCTGCCAGAGTCTGCTGAAAATGGATGCCGAAATCGCTGCCAGAGTCTGCTGAAAATGGATGCCGAAATCGCTGCCAGAGTCTGCTGAAAATGGATGCCGAAATCGCTGCCAGAGTCTGCTGAAAATGGATGCCGAAATCGCTGCCAGAGTCTGCTGAAAATGGATGCCGAAATCGCTGCCAGAGTCTGCTGAAAATGGATGCCGAAATCGCTGCCAGAGTCTGCTGAAAATGGATGCCGAAATCGCTGCCAGAGTCTGCTGAAAATGGATGCCGAAATCGCTGCCAGAGTCTGCTGAAAATGGATGCCGAAATCGCTGCCAGAGTCTGCTGAAAATGGATGCCGAAATCGCTGCCAGAGTCTGCTGAAAATGGATGCCGAAATCGCTGCCAGAGTCTGCTGAAAATGGATGCCGAAATCGCTGCCAGAGTCTGCTGAAAATGGATGCCGAAATCGCTGCCAGAGTCTGCTGAAAATGGATGCCGAAATCGCTGCCAGAGTCTGCTGAAAATGGATGCCGAAATCGCTGCCAGAGTCTGCTGAAAATGGATGCCGAAATCGCTGCCAGAGTCTGCTGAAAATGGATGCCGAAATCGCTGCCAGAGTCTGCTGAAAATGGATGCCGAAATCGCTGCCAGAGTCTGCTGAAAATGGATGCCGAAATCGCTGCCAGAGTCTGCTGAAAATGGATGCCGAAATCGCTGCCAGAGTCTGCTGAAAATGGATGCCGAAATCGCTGCCAGAGTCTGCTGAAAATGGATTCTGAAGCGATTGCTGGAAACGTCTTTTGAAATCATTGTCAGAAATTGCAAAATAAAAAAAAAATTCATTTCATCCTATTCGTGACCAGCCATAAAAATAAATGGAGATAAATGAGAAAGATCTAAGGATTGTATTGTGACGCGTGGGCAGGGTCAGCAGACTTTAAAATTTGAAGACAAAATTAAGCTTATTTTTTCTGGCATGGCTCAAGCCCTGATCTCTGTCATCAGCCAGAAATACGAATATGACCCAGAATTCACAACAATAATTATTAAGCTTCGTATGACCATCGATTGGAAAAAACATTTGTAGGGTCAAAGTAAAGCGTAGGAAAGAAGAAGATTCAAATACGAAGAGGTAATGACTGTTTGTTATTTCAGTTTTTGTTCTTATTTAGTCAGCTTAACAAAATGTCGGACACAATGGAAGTTAAGCAAATCTAGTGACGATCATTATTACTGAATTATGGGTCAATTTTTAACAGAGTTACACACGGATATTGGATATTTATTGAACTCGGATTAATGTTTGGCACAACGCAACATATATGAATCCCTATGAGGCGCGTGCGGACATTTTTTTAATGTCCACCCCCACTTCATGATGAAAACGAATATGTCTCACCAGATTATCTGTGAATTACCAGAATTGTTACTGAGAGTTATGGCGGAGTTGATTTTTTTTTTTCGTTTTCTACGGCTTATCAATATTTGCAGGTTATTTAAAGCCAGAAAATATGTTTTAGATTGTAAGAATTTTTTTTGAGATAATAATAGTTTAGTGATCCAAGTCTTACTAATTAACCCACATTTGGAGGGAAAGAGGCGGATCCATTCCTTTTCCAAGGTTATTTGCGCGTAAGTGAATATAATGAACCCAACTGGAATTGGAACTTCGATGACCAATTCCGAGCCATTATCCATTACACCGCCCGAACATCCAAGCTTACATCACCTGATATTCCAAAGCGGTCACTCCTTCAAGTGCTGACCAGATTCGATGTTGCTTAACTTTGGTGTTCGTACGGGACACCAATGATTGAACGTCATATAGCCGGAAGTGGAGTAGTCTTCTGTTGCCTTCCCTGCGGTTTTAAATTCGGATTAATTCTTTTCCTTAACAACCAAAACAAAGTTTAACCTACGGGACTGATTGTAGAAAAGATATATTCATGAATTTGTTTTGTTTGTTTTACGGCATATCAACATCCTTATGGGTCATTTACTGCCCAAATCTAATTTTTCAGAGCTTTGATGTAATAAAAATGTATGTTATTCTGTTTTCACAGTTGAATACATGGTAAATGATACTCCGCTTTTGTGTATATACATGTTTGTGTGGACATGATTATTAGGAGGCGGTGATATGTATGTGTTATGTTGTAGTTTTGTTAAAGTTATATTTTGGAATACAGTTTGATTTAAGAAATTATCAGATATTATATGGATTAGTATCACGAAAGAGTGTTTTTTTCATGTTGCTTGTTTGGTTGAATTTATGAGAAGAGGCATATCAACAATTAAGGTAGGTACCTCCACGAGATCGCTAAAAAAAAGAGCATAGCATGATGAAAAAGACGCCAAACTTGACGAAAACAAAATTTTATCGTCTAAATGTTTGTTATTATTAAGAGGAAAGGTCAAAGTATTTTTGGGGTATTTTTTTTCCATTTTTAATCGTTCCTAGCACGTCCGAAATTTTCGTTAAAAATCTAGTTTTTTTTTGAGTCAGCAAAATTGACCATTTTTTCATTTAAAAAAAAAAAAAAAACTGGAAATCTGACTTTGAAATTTTTTTAAATATCAATTATCATTTTTTCAAAACTTATTTTAAGAAAATCAGAAATTATAATGTATATTTAAAATATTTTGAACCAAACTTAACTTAGCTTTTGTGCCAAAAAGATGTAATTTGAAAATAAAACAAAGCAGGTCATAAACTTTCGCGTCTCTTGACATGTGATGAATGATATATTTACGAATTCCATGAGGCTAATTTGTTCTACGGAAGGAGAAAAGTGAAATAATTTACATTTACGTGAACAAATTATTTACCTCGTTATTTTTAACGAAAACTTTCAGCGGTCTAATTTTTTTTTTTTGTACTTATCTTTCACCTTTACGTTTATGATGCTTTATGGGAAATATATTCAAAAGAAATTAAAATAAAACTTAAGAGTGACATTAAATTTTATATTTCTTAAGAAAGGTATCTAATTAATTTATTAAATTTTATTTTTAAGTTTTAGTTTATTTTTAAATTTATTTCCTTATCAGAATTGTACATAAAATACTATAATTTTATGTACATTTATTACATTTTACTGTTATTTGTATTTGCATTCATTTTATTATTAATTTTGATATTTCATTTATGGAAAAATGTCGTAACTGAGATTAATATAAAAATAAGATCATATAAATTTCATAAGATGATACTGATACTTGTAGGTACCCTTCTCAGTTGAAATTGAAAAATCAAATTAACTTCTCCACACGTGTTTCGCAAAAGTAAAGGCCTTAACAGCGGAGAACAATGCTTAACTCAAATAACGCAACTTAATTATATTCTGGTTGGTCTTCCGTACTTTATAATTACAGCTCGGTTATAAGCACAAAATTACATTTCTTAATTACTGTGGATCTTCTGATTAGTCAAAATGATACAATTTACAACGCGCTAAAAAAAAGATCTATCTCATAAGGACACTTATGAAAGCCGATGCGGCTTTTAACTAATTTTATAATATTTTAACAACTTAAATGTAAAATCTATTATAATTAATGAAATAACAAATAATTGTATTAAAAATTCATTTTTCATCGAAAAAAATGTTTTTCTTTCAGAAAATATTGTCCATATTCATAAAAACAACTAAAAGCAAATAAATGCATTTGAAATTAAATAATATCTTTGTTTTATTGAGTTTTGTATGTTACAATTCAGAGCTGATTTTCAGGTACTGCGGATCCAATTAAAAACAAACAAAAAAAAAACATGATTTGCATTCCTCAAAGCCCTGTGCTTTTAATTATTGTAATCACTAAAACCGATGCGATCGAATTTCTAGCGTTTTCATAAAATTAGTTATGGGCGGGGGTAATAAATATTTAAAAAAAATATTTCTACCATGACTTTCATAAAAAAAACATTTATAATAATTTCGATCATCTGTGAATAGTTCCTGAAAGTTTCATTAACATCCGATAATTATATCTATTTTTGCACGATTTTTCAAATTAATGTGTGTCATACCAAAAAAACGTGCTAAAAATTGTCTATGTTATTTACTAGTTCCGCTGATACAAATAGAAACAAGGTTTTTTTAATCAAAATTTAGAATGTTCTAAAAAGGAGGAAAATTTTTTTAAAATAATTAAAAAAAAACTTTGGTCTTTCCTCTTAATAATAACATAAGCATTTAGACAATAAAATTTTGTTTTCGGCAAGGTTGGCGTCTTTTTCATCAAGCTATGCTCTTTTTTTAGCGATTTCGTGGAGGTACCTAAATTAAGGATTATTGAATGCCAAAATCTAAATATTTTGAACACAATTGTATGCCTTCAACCACAGATAAAATTTATTGTCTGTTATTTTTTTCTTCATATTAAAATCTATTCCTGGTCTTTTTATAATTTCATAGTATTTTGACCAGTTTTGGGAGTTCACTATTTACCCATAGCTGGGACCCAAACTGATACTACCATCACGGGTCAGGGTGGACTTGGGAACAATAGCAATTAAGATTGTTCCATACTCCTCAAAACTTCCCGACCAGAGGCCTTGCTGCCGGATGGAGTTTATCGTCCAGGACGAATCTTATTTCGGTTTTGATGACTTGTGTGAACACTGAGGAAAGAATAAGCTCTCTACTGAGGAAACAATAAGCTCTCTACTGAGGAAACCTATGGTTCAGCTTGTGAACTTTTACAGCATTATGAATCTCCTACTTATTTGGAAGCTTTCTCTTAGTACGAAGCCATATGGTGATTTTAGTAAGCGTAGCTTTGATGTGGCACAAGGCCAAAAGCATAGAGTACTTAGTGAGGATCGAACTCACTATTCAGTGAGACAAAATTGTTAACCATTTCTTTCACGCTGAAGTGCTCACACGAGGCCATTTGAAACGAACGCACTGCTAGTGATGCACAAATCCATTTTGAAAGCACACCACGATGGTGCGCTGATGGAAAATAACTTTTGTTGATTACGGTTATCTGGGTATTGTTAGCTGCCATAATTAATGTTTAACAATTTTTGATCATTTATTTCTTTTTTTTGTATCATTTAGATTATAGAAAAAGTAAAATGAGTCTTTGGAAGCAGGGTAGCCTGATTGGGGGGGGGGTAGTGCTTTGTGATCCACGCTATCTTAGTAATATTTAATTTCTTTATCTATTTACATACGTTACAAATTAAACTAAGCACAACTATTAAAGGATTAATTTTTTTTGCGGATTTTGACGCCATTCTCTTTTCTTTTCATTCAAATCCGTGAATTTATTTTGCGCATGCTATGTCTCGAAGAAAAAAAACACTATATAAAATTCACTATTTCTTACCCATAATGACGAACGTGTTAAAAATATTCAACTTTTAACAAAAAAATCTCTAATTGATTTAACAAAATGATCTATTATGACATGTCTCTAATTTGTATTTAGATACATTGGATCTATTTTCTATTTTCCTAGTTAAATTGTTCACCTATATTGCATATGATCCATTAGTGTACATAATTAAGTTGCAACAAAATGTGTATTTTATATGAATACCACCTTGAAAATCGAGATGTAGTAGAGTGTGTGTGTGGGGGGGGGTCTGTTTCATACATTCGGCGGGTGACACTGTGACTAGAATCTTTCACCGCCTCCTGTTTATATGAAACGGTAATATTTGTTCAAATATATTGGAACTAAAATCACTTAAAGCGTTTTACATTGTACCTTTAAATAAAAAACCGCCGACAATGTGCAAAACTTCAGAGATGTTAAGCAAAAAATTTAAGAACAAATCACATTATTGAAAAAAAAAAAAAAAAAAAAAAAAAGTAAACTATATAATTTTTTTTTTGGCAGAACTCTTAAAAAATTGAAACACTTACCGCCTTCCCAAGTTCGAAGGTTTTCTTCATTATTCCTTTCCATTGTTGAACGTTTTCACTTTTTTGATTATTTTTGATACAACACGTTATATTCACCAGGCTTTATTCAGGAAAGGGGTGGTTTCATCTGGTGGCCTTTAGATTATCGTTAAACTCATATTTTTGTGTTTTGCATCTACTCTACAACTCGCGAAGCTAAATATCAGATCTCGTTCTGGGATGACTGTCAAGAGAGACAAATCTTGCGCTAACGAGCGTTCAAGTAAGAGCAAGAGTTAAATCTCGTGCTAACGTGCGTTGAAGCGAGAGCAAGTATTAAATCTCACGCTAGCGAGCGTTCAAACGCCAAATCTCGCGCTAACGAGCGTTCAAACGCCAAATCTCACGCTAACGAGCGTTCAAGTGAGAGCAAGTGCTAAATCTCGTGCTAACGTGAGTTCAATCGAGAGCAACTGTCAAATCTTATGCTAACGAAAGTTCAAGCGAGATTTGAGAAATAAAATATATAACATACATAAAAGCAAAAGCGAAAAAAAAAAAGGAAAAAGAATTGACCGTCGTCAGAATCATCGAGTCAATGCAGACGATCTTTTCCTTAGCTGCATAGTATCTGTTTCCTCAGGGTTATTTACATTTTTTTTCTTTAATTTAGACTTGTCCTTCTCCTAGACTGGTTTCCACCAAAGGATATATAAATCAGTCTGTGATACCATTTACTCATACAGAATGTCATGAATTCGACTGGATTTCGAACTCGGCTCTCCGATTCCTCAATCAGAGCCGCTATCCATTGCTCTACCGTAAAACTTAGTATTTACTTGAATGAAGATTCCTGCAGTGGAAGGTGGTAGAATCATGGTGACGGAATTAATTTATTCGAACGGGTCGATTCAGGTGATTCAAGACAAATAAATATAATTTGTTTGAATTTCTAAGAAGATGAGTTATCGTTATTTACAGTAGGACTGATGTCCTCATCTTTGTTACTATGGTTACAGCGTTTTCACAATTGCGTCCTTTGACCATCTTCAGGTGTTTGTCGATCAGGGTAACGTTCAGGGAATTTGGGTTTATTCTCGTTCCACTGTTTTTGAACTGTTTAGACTTTTTTAATCGATTTCACTCAATCAAGGCAATAAAGCCACTAAGGCACAAGGGGTTACTGAGTGTGGAAGAATTAGGAACATGAACATTAATAATGAGTGGGAAGAGGAAAGAATAATAAGGAGGGCAGTAGATAGTGATTGGTATTATATTTAAATTTATGCAGATTAAAGTTGGCGGGAAAGCATGGAATCGGAAGGGAGTTCCACAAGCGAGAAGTGCGAGCATAGAAATTACGGCTACATTTAACCAGCTCAACTGTAAATTGATGAAATCTCTACACCAGTCTAGTACTATGCTTAAATTCAAAAAGTCTAGTTACTATAGCGAAGAGCTCAACTAAACAATTACCATGAATGTATTTATAGAAAAGGCAGAGGGAGGCAACCTTACGGCGGTGGGAAAGTGACTGCAACTGAGCTGTCTGATCAGCACCAATAATAGTGCCGATTCTTTTTTTGATCTTATCAATTAGCTCAAGGAAATAGGGGAACCGAGCCATATATTGCAGCAATATTCTAAGCATGGACGAATGGTAGATTTATAGATATGTATGATAGACTCTAGAGAGAAAAATTGTCTTTCTCGATAAAGTGAACCAACTTTCTTAGCAGCTGACCTAGCAATGGATTCAATAAAGTCTTTCCACTTTATATAAACTGAGGACATTAGCCCAAGAAGGCGCAACAAGGCACTTCCCTGGAGGTTAGCATCAGCCATGCTGATGAAAGGCAGAAAGGGATTCCTCAGATGTTTAATGGAGAGAAATTTAGTTTTGGGGGCGTTAAAATAAACAAGCTATCTTTTGTTTCAGTTAACAACGGAGTTGGGGTCATTTTGGACATCGGCTGCCATTTGGACCTTATCGAACTGACTAGACTTACTACTGAGACAGGAGATACCAAGTTGAGAGCTGATGCCGTCGGGAAGGTCATTAATGAAAATTAAAAGCAAAGTAGGATCAAGGATGGAGCCACTGGGAGACACCTGCGTTAGTACGAATGGTTCTAGACGAGGGGCCAGTCAGGATAACTTTCATTTCACGATTTGAGAGGAAATAATGGATCAGTTCAAAAATGTGCCTGGAACACCGTAACTTTTAGATTGTGCAGAAGATTACTAAGCTTGTTCCCATTGAGTATAAGTCTTCACTATCCGGCCCAGGGATTGATCTCGGAATTATCATATCACCAAATTCACCGACTAACATATTGACTATTACCCTGGGGTGATAAACTACCCACGTAGATGGATTCAGTCTTTAGTTATATCAATGTTATTATTTATTTATTCACGTTTTTTTCTTCTGAATCTTAAATGAACGGTGCTCGACTACAGGTGGCAATTATGGCCAAATACCAAATTTCCAGGAACCAATTCTATGAAGGCAGGTAATCTTTAGGAACTTATTCTACTTATTTTCTTTTTAATCTGGGAATGGAATCATAACACTTTATTGTATCAAAAAGAATTAAACCATTTTGATAATTTAATAGAAAACATTTATTTATTAAGATATTTCCAGATTGAAATTCTGTTCTCATATTTCTGTTCAGAAGTCTGATGTTTTTTGACTCTCGTGTCATCGGCTGTGTTATGATTTCTTAGCCACATTCCAACCGAATCGCTTCAGTTCCAAAGATCCAATGGAAGAGCTATCAAATTTATGACTAGAAGATTTGACATATTTTTAATTTCAAGATGATTTCTTTTGTCAGAATAAATTATGTTCATCACAGAAAACTCTCTTTTAAGCTTCACAGAACTTACAGCAATGGTATTAATTATATTTTAGCTATTACATAACGGCTATTAATATATAAGATTATTTTCGGATAATCCAAAAACCGGTTCGCCAAATTTTTATAATTTTAAGAATCGGTTCACGCGAACTGGTGCGAACCGGTAGGATACCACCCCTGACAAGTGGGGTGATGTTAGTCCTGGGGCTGGCAAAGGATTTAACGTTTCTCCTTATTTTAGATAGGAAAACTTGTCTTGTTTCAGGAGCACGTTCCTCATTTCAGTAAAGGATTTATTAAATCAAAGAAATGAAATAGCAGTTTTTTGTAGACATTGTCTCATATTTTCCTTAAAAAATAATTAATTATAAAAATAATTTGCATAATTATATATCTATTATTTGATCATAAATAAAATAGTTTACAAATGCTTAATTAAATTCCAATATTCTAATTCTGCAATACTATATATAGTTTATTAGTAAATATAAATAAATAAATTATTTTAGATCTTTATAAATAAAAATATAAATATAAATAATATCACTTAATCAAATTTGAAAACCACTTTAAGAAAATCTCGATGTAGTTTAAAAAATATAAAAATGCAAGTTGAATTGTAGTGTAACCTAAAAAAACAGACTGTGATGTCACGTTTGCATAAAAGGAAGTCAGTATCAACAGACAGACAATTTCAACCCCCACCTAACCTTAACCGATTTTCACTTTGCCACATAACTTGTATCTTCATTCGGCAAAAAAGCCAACACCCACTTAATAAAAATTTTTGAATTCTCATTCCCCCACCAACTGAAAATATATAATACTATCTGGCTTATAGAGTAAATCAATTTTTTTCGAAGGTTATTTTGCATCGCTTGAAAATGGAACTGAAATTCAAATTTTAAGATTAAATTAAGATTTAGGTTTTAGTTTCGAAACATGGTAATTTTTGTGTCGGGATTAATATATATTTTTTGAAAATAACTCTAATATTATGCTCTACTGTGTATCGAGCACTGTTTTTAAAAATAAATGTAAAAGAACATTGGATTATAAATCTGACTGTTCTTTCTTGTTATTTTGATATATATATATATATATATATATATATATATATATATATATATATGCAAAATCCAGATATAAATATTTGTAAAATATGAATAAAGATAAAATGTAAGTGTTTCATTAACAACGCGTTTCGTCATCTGAAGGACTTTTTCAAGGTAAATGTAAGGATTTTATTTTGCAAATAAATATATGTTGCAAAATAAAACACTCACCTAGGCGCATGCGTGTGAAGGCACGCACGCACACATGCACACACGGATTCACGCACACTTACACTATGAAAAAAAATTGCATATAAAAAAATAAAATATAATTTTCGATATTCGCTGACGAGTGGACAGAGTGATTTCCGGAGGGTCCGTCTACGAATCTCTGGAATCAGGATGCTGAAGATAACATCAATTACCTAAGTGACAAACCTTTAATTTGTATTAATGATATATATATAAACTTAACGCATAATCGAAAACTCGATTATAAATAATAATTTATTTCAACAAGTTTTTAATACTTGTCTTATCAGACCGAAATCACAAATGTTTTAAATTTACAAAATGGTTTAAATTTATCCAGAAAATATATTTTAAAAAACAAGTTACAGGAAGTCTAGTAGCTTGACATAGAAAATCTATTTTCTCGGGTTTTATATTATTGAAGACATAGGTGGAAGAGAGGCAGCTATCAACTGCATGTTTATGTGTGGAAGAATACGAGTAGCAGGTAGAGAAATACATTAGAATAAAATCCACAACATCATAAAGATATATATATATATATATATATATATATATATATATATATATATATATATTGCTCTGTATGCTATACATTGAGCACTCTTTATGGATAAATATTTTTTTTTTAAAAGACCTACTTGTATTATCCTGTCCACTTACGGATTTGATATTCTCTCACTCTCTCTATCACTCTCTCTCTCTCTCTCTCTCTCTCTCTATATATATATATATATATATATATATATATATATATATATCTTATTATTATAAAACGCAGATTGTGTGTGTGTGTGTGTGTGTGTGTGTGTGTGTGTGTGTGTGTGTTTGTGCGTGTGTGTGTGTCTGTACGTTTATATATTGGATCGGATTCCCTACATTTTTTCAACCGATTTCAACAAAAGTTCACAGGACTGCGTAAAAATCAGTGGTTCTGACAGTGCAAAAAATTGGAAAAACACAATTGTTTTTGCACGAAATCAATTTGAAAACACGATTAAGAGGCATGAAAGGGGACAACTCATATCGAGTTATACTTATTATAAAACCCAGGTTGTTTGTGTGTATGTGTGTGTGTGTTCGTTTATATATGGGATCGGATTTCCTACATTTTTCAACCGATTTCAACAAAATTTCAACTTTTTTTTTGGCAGGTAGTGTTTCTTATTGTCTTGCACACTTTTTTCTTTTCAGAATGCTTTAAAAATTCCATTTACAAGACAATTGTTTATAATAAAATTCTATTCAATCGGTAGACTCATAACGATTGAAAACAATGTTTTTGTTTGAGTTTGACCAATTCGTAAAAAAAAAAAAAATCTAATTAAAACATGCGTGTCCGTCAATCTTAAACAATAATCTTTGTCAATTTTATTTTTCAGTCTTTATGATGGTCGATACTTGATCTCTCTCTTACTGTTACATCCCCGTGCAACGCCGAGCTCTACTGCTAGTATATATACATATATATATATATATATATATATATATATATATATATATATATATAAAAAGAACAGTACTTATATTTTATTGTTACCCCCAACTTTATGTTACTGTTTCTTTCTGCGTTAGACTGGTTACCATCCAAGGCTATAGGACCCAGTCTGCTATTCACGCCATAGCTGGGACTAGGAGGAGAGATGGTTTAATACCATCTCAATTTTGCTTGCCCCTAAGTGAATGTAACCTGACTGGAATTCGATCTCGGCTCTACGATTTCTCATTCCGAACCACTATCTATTACACTCCAATGAACCTTAAAACCACTGCGCTTAATTCAATATAGTTTAAAGCTCATCGAAACAGTTACCAATTATAACTTCCGGTTCATAAAGATTATAACTTCAATCTATTAGAAATACTTCCGGTTGCTACAAGCAAAATATTTGCATAGTTTTCTTATAGAATTTTTTAAATGATTTTTTTGAATGAGTCTTGTTATACATTGTTTTAATAATTATGGCTGCAAAAGTACAATGATGAGAAAATGACAAAATGAAAATTCGAACTAGGGGAGAAAGTGAGGTAATCTGGAATCGTAAGGGTAGAAATGGTACCTGGGGCCCCGAGACCGATAGATGTAGATCGTTCGTTATCGTGGATATCGCAACTGTAAGAAGACAGCAATATTCCGGCATCGGATAATCCGGCGATTTTCTTAAGCCGCAAAAATTATACGCTGAATTACTGACGTCTTTAGTGATTTCTTTCTCTCTTTTTTTGGACATTTGGGAGATTTTCAATTTATTTAATTCTAAAAAAGCAAGCTGAACATAACATAAAAAAATAATATACAATAATATTTGTGAGGAGTTTCAGTTGAAGTATTAGGGTTAAAAAATAAAATAAAAAAAATAGGTCCGACGGAATATGTCAATTCCCTTAAAGATTAGCGGATACAAAGTATGCATAGAAAAGGTTACCGAGTACGTCGTCGAGAGTCACCTGAGGAAGGTCGGAGGATAAAAACGTTATGGCTATAGTTACCAAGATAATCGTGCTGGTCGGAATAATAAAATATATAATTGTTTCAGCACTTCAAAGAATTTCAGAAAGGCTAGAGAGTGCAGCGGGCGAAGTAAGCAAAACATCAAAGGAAAGTATGCGTGTTCCAATAAGGATGTTATGAAAACAATTCACTTAAAATCTTGTCAGGTCGAATGTTGAATGTAGCGAAAGTGATTCACCATTTTTCTAAAGGGTGGAAAATGCTGACGTGTAGAAATGGCCGACATTTTTTTAATAGCCTACTAAAAATGAAATATCTTTCGAGATAATATGAAAGTTCATATGTCATTAAACAATTAAGTCCACTTTTATCAGCCATACAAGTCGTCTCATAAAAGGCACCACATGCACATCTAACATAATCCAAATGATTGATTTTAATGTTCGATTAAATGAGTGGACATTTTCTTCATTGACCAACTTCTTCCACTTATCTAACATCTATTAATCTCTCATTTCGATGAATAATAAGCGACTTCATTTCTATATCTATCTATCTATCTATCTATCTATCTATCTATCTATCTATCTATCTATCTCAGTATGTTCATATCTATCTATCTATCTATCTATCTATCTATCTATCTATCTATCTATCTATCTATCTATCTATCTATTCCGTTTTGTACATCTCTCATATTTTAAAACTAAATAACGAAAGCAACACAAACTGACACGTGAAGACGTGCGGCTTTACAAAAGCGACGTGTGAAGACGCGATATTTGAAAAAAGATGAAACTGACATAGTACAGAGAACACAGCATACGTATATAGTCACAACAAAAATCAACAAAAATCTAGGCATAGATTTAAGTTATCTAATTTTTTTGAATAAACAGAGTTTTTTTTTTTTAAAGTTTTCCTTATTTGAATCAATACACCTACAAATTGTTTTTTTTTTTAAACGCTGCATTTATTTTAAAGGTTTTTCTCAGATTTCCAACATCCTCCGTGTTTTAGATAATATATATATATATATATATATATATATATATATATATATATGTGTGTGTGTGTGTGTGTGTGTGTGTGTGGCATTAGTGGCAAGTGCTCAATATCCGTGACAGAGATAACATATTCGGTTGCATAGAGAGTTGTTTGTGATCTAGATTTCACGCTTTCGCGTTCTTCAGGCAAACTGGTTTATTTTTGTCAATAGTGGATCTATTTATGTTTTATTTGTTCTTACAAGATCACGAAAGCGTGAAACCTAATGTCACAAACAACTCTGCATGCAACGGCATATATATATATATATATATATATATATATATATATATATATATATATATATATATATACCAGATGTGACAGCAAAACTATCCAAACCGTGTAGCAACAAAATTGTCCAATTGGTAGATTAATAACTGAAACATTGTATCTTAGAAATGATTAAAGATATCTTACTGGAATTCTATGAGGTTTTTATAACACTATTAGACTCTACTTTGAGCAATAAGAATGTATAATTACTCTCGAAGCTTAACAGAACAATTGTGATGAAATCGATCATGAAAGAAATTAACGTGTTTATCATTAATTAATCATTACTAAGGATCGGAAACTCACGAAGGATTGAAATAAAGTTCATATATATATATATATATATATATTATTCGTGGATCATTTTCCAACTTATTCAAGATGATCTTCGCCCTCTCTAACATTCTATATTTCTGTCCTGTAATAACAAGTTGCCTCACAGGTTTCACGTACGATTTCATTTTCAAGTCTTTTTTCACTGCTCTTTGGACTGTCATAGCTGAAACTTCTCCTTTACGTGCCAAACGTCTTATTGATTGAGTTGGATCTTTTTTAACTGATCTCTTTAGCTTTAAGTTGAAATGATGATCCCTCTTCCTGTTATGACCTCCTGACCCTGTTTTCCTCTCTATTGTTCCCTCTTTTTAAAATTTATTCACCGTTCTCGTCATGGTCCTTGAATAAACTTTGAAGATTAAAGCCAGAGTATGAATGTTGGTACCATTAATGAAGGCCTGAATGATCTTTTTCCTCTCACCATTGCTCATTTGGGAAGACAATGGCCTGACAAAAAACGATTTTTAACCTGTTCTATTTTAGCTGAATAATTCAAAAGGTTTTTCGGTGATTCTTACAACAAATGGAGCCAAGATGGCTTAACGTCTTATCTGAAAACCTGGAAAAAAGAAACTTAATTAGTTTAGTGCTCTCTTTTTTTTTTTTTTTTTTTTAGATATTAAACATTTTGTGGGATGGACAATTATGCTGTTACTCGATCTGGGCAATTTTGCTGTTACACCCGGCATAGCGAGACAGTTTGATTGTGAAGAGCTCTTAGAAATAAGGGTAAATTTAATAAAAACAGTGGCGGCTGCTGCTGCTGCTATGAATGCATTACTCTTACGAAGCAAAACGGAGCCAGTTCACTTAATTCGTCATTTATATTCACATTTTTAAAGTGCATTTGCTCACCAACTACTAAAGTTTCGCTTCCATGGGCTCGTGATCAAGTCAACAAAATTCAAATCACATTCATTTTGCCTTTTTTTTTTTTTTTATTATTCTTCGTCTGTTTATTATATTAAACTCTTGTAAATGGCTTTTCTTTTATGAAGCAGAAAGGTGTTAATGTACTTCTTTTGTTTTATGAAGCAGAAAGGTGGTAATGTACTTCTTTTGTTTTATGAAGCAGAAATGTGGTAATGTACTTCTTTTGTTTTATGAAGCCGAAAGGTGGTAATGTACTTCTTTTGTTTTATGAAGCAGAAATGTGTTAATGTACTTTTCTTTTATGAAGCAGAAAGGTGTTAATGTACTTCTTTTGTTTTATGAAACAGAAAGGTGTTAATGTACTTTTCTTTTATGAAGCAGAAAGGTGTTAATGTACTTCTTTTGTTTTATGAAGCAGAAATGTGGTAATGTACTTCTTTTGTTTTATGAAGCCGAAAGGTGGTAATGTACTTCTTTTGTTTTATGAAGCAGAAATGTGTTAATGTACTTTTCTTTTATGAAGCAGAAAGGTGTTAATGTACTTCTTTTGGTTTATGAAGAAGAAAGGTGTTAATGTACTTCTTTTGTTTTATGAAGCAGAAAGGTGTTAATGTACTTCTTTCGTCATCTTAAACGACGCGTTTCGTTCTCTATGGACTTTATCGAGTCAAATGCAAGGATTTTATTTTGCAAGAAGTATTTGTAAACAAAAGTAAAAATATCAGTTTTTCAAAACCTTTAAATTTAAGAATGCTCATAAATA